>OW240914.1:355489484-355578718 GCA_933207985.1 Pelobates cultripes
ATGTTGTCTTTCCTTCCTCCAACTCTCTTTCCTGTATCCTGTACTTCCTTCACCCCTCCTTTCCTGTACCATGGGCTTCCTTGTTCCCACTCTCTGCCCTGTATTCTGCACCATGTACTTCCTTCCTCCTCCCCTCTGTCCTGTATGCTGTATTTCCTTCCTCCAACTCTCTTTCCTGTACCATGGACTTCCTTCTTCCCACTCTGTCCTGTATCCTGTACCTGTTCCTCCAACTCTCTTTCCTATATCCTGTACTTCCTTCACCCTCCTTTCCTGTACCATGGGCTTCCTTGTTCCCACTCTCCGTATACTGTGCCATCTATCCCATATCTCTCCTCCATACCCCATATTCCTTCACCCACTCAGTGCCCCATTTGTTAGTTCACTCCCACCCTTCCATGTATCCATCAATCTTCCAATCCATAACTGCCTTGTAGGATTGTCTGGGACAAGGCAGGTATGGATTGGAGGATTGATGGATATAATGTTGGGGGCAGAATGTTTAAATTGTTGCCACTTACCTTTCTACTTCCGCATGATCCACCCTCCCGAGCGTTTTTCTTAGCTCGCTAGGTTTACTTCGCTCCTTTTGGTTTCTTTCTCTTTGCTCTTTCCTGTGGACTTTGTGTTTCGTATTTCAGTTATTATCACAGCGGCAGCGTTTGCCCTGGCCAGTGCATGGATTACAGAATAACGGGACTTCCTGTTGTTTGTGTTAATGGGTGATGTGAGACCCACCTGTGGGCTGGAGTCGTACAGCAGTGAAAGGATTATTAATTATAATGTTGGTTAAATAAAGCTGAGGCCAAGTCCTTGCCCTTAATGTGGTATTGGTGTCTTTATTGGGGGGTTTGGGGAAAGTTGGGCCTGGTGGGGTGTTAGTGTAGTTCTGGCACGCCTTGGCAGTTAAGTATCCCTTTTACTGTATAAACTGTGAATTATCTTGTAATAATCTCGCAAAATGACATCAGCCTTTTCCTTGGCCTCAGACATTATTATTATTGAGCTGATGGCTTCCCAGAATGCCAACATATTCTGCAGCCCTGTACAATTGGTCTGTGAACAAATAATTAATCACACGTTCAGATAAACACCCTTCCCTTCCTCACAGCTCTGCGTTACTGACAAGGACCGGCAAATTCAACGCGCTCCTGGCAATCAAGGGTTAACGTGCAGTGTATCGCACAGCTATGGGTTCATGAAACTGGAAGACTGGGTCCTCCGAAACGGTTTGTCTCCTGTTTTCTGTATTGTTTGGACACATTTGTATGCAGGTTGAATACCCCTCGAGCTCTCCTCTAGAAATGCCACCCAGAAACCGCCACATTGGGAACACAATACGATATTGTGTGTTCTGCTGCCGCGTTCTCTTTCTGCTCTACTTGTATCATCCTGGGTTTTATGAGCGAGAACATCCAGTATAGGCCGATGCAGCCTGCGCTCCTGAGATGCAGCATGAGGCAGGTGATTCCAGCTTCCTGCAGCCAAATGATGGCAGCCGTGGGGTTTAGCTGCGCAGTAAAACCCGTTAATCCAGGTAACATTAAGTGATCACACATTGTGCGCCCAACACAAACTTCAGCGGCTAATAGTTTATCTCCACAGCCTCCATTTCCACTTCAATTACTAAGTTTACAAAAAAAAAACTCCAAGTTTGGGTCACAAAAGCCAGAACTCTGATATGGCAGCAGAGGGACGAAAGGAATTCCGATTTACCTGCCCTATTTATATTAACCCCTTCCTTTAACAAGAGGCAGCGCTGTGTCTAACGGGAGCAATATTCGTATTACACAAGTCACTCACTAAACAGCAAACTGTTAGAAGTTGAGAAGTGAATTTTAAAATGTAGGTCAGAGCAACCAAATCGCGAAAAACTGCTATTTTTACAGATTATGTTTTTTTTGCCTACTTTTAATAGTAGTATTATTACACATCGCTACTCTTTGATTTTCTGTCTTGGGGTTAATTCAGAGATTTATTTGCACAATGAAGGCTCCATGCTAGTACGAGCAATATGCCATAAGATAGATAAAATGGCAAATTATCGAATGTGTTGCCACTCTATTGCCATCGCAAAGATGCATTTTTTCACGTGAGATAAATATTTTTCTCACACAATTTATTTTTTTACGTTTAAACCTATGGCACAAGCGTTAGAATATGCTAGCCTATTATGGCTGATAAGGTTCTCACAGTGAAAAAATACATTTAATGCAGAAAATGTTACAGGTAGGTGGGCCCGATGCAAAGCAGGTGTAAATTGTTATGTGAACACCCCAGGGCGAAGTTCCAGCATGTGCAATAACGTTAACCCATTGAGAGCAGTGAGAATATTCAGTCAGTAAACTTGTTACATAGCAGTGAGTGCTTGGGTACACTGTAACAGAAGATAAGACCATTCCTCTAACCAATCACCACCAGTCATTGTATGTAAGGACTGCTAAAACAGCGGACACATTAAATTCCCATTAGCCGCCGTGTTTAGACTGTGGGAATACAGGATAGATGGCACAGGGTACAGTAAGTGGCTGCGATGATGATGTATTACAGAAGATAAGTAATTCTGCTGTCATTTTATTGACAGATGGTCCAGTAGCCAATCAGGTTCCGGTGGAAGATGTACCTCTCCTTATAATGTTCTCGTATGATTTTAACATCGATCGAAGCACAGAGACCATAATCTATCAGGGAAGTAGGCAAATCATTTTATTAACAAAAACTTCCCCGCGCACTGTGTCAATCTGAGTGAACATTTAAATAATACTTTTAAATGTAACAGTGCTGCCGCCCAGGATTTGTGGGAGTATGAGCGTAGGGCTTATGTTTGTATTTGCTTTTGTTTTGCACAGCCATATTACAGTGCTGCCGCGGCCGCCCACCCTAGGAGCTCCCTATTAAGGGTTAATACGTATGTTGGGGTTTAGAAAAAAAATCCTCTCTGTTATTAGAGATTTTACCTTTTAGATATAAGCAGCAAGGTGAATTGTTAGTGTAGGACTTAACTGACAGGTTTGTCATGATATGACAGGTGAGCTTACACTTAAAGGACCACTATAGTGCCAGGAAAACAAACTTGTTTTCCTGGCACTATAGGGTCTTTAGGTCGCCCCCACCCTCAGGGTCCCACTCCCGCTGGGCTGAAGGGGGAGGAAGGGGTTAAATTCTTACCTTTCTCCAGCGCCAGGCTCCCTGCGCTGGGGAAATCTCCTCCCTCTACCGACGTCATCCGCCGAATGCGCATGCGCGGCAAGAGCCGCGCGCACATTCAATCAGTCCATAGGAAAGCATTTCTCAATGCTTTCCTATGGACGTCAGCGTCTTCTCACTGTGATTTTCATTATTATCCACCCCTATTCTCACAGTATTTTTCATTATTCTCCACCCCATACGAATATAAAAATAGCCTTGCAGTGGGGGTGGAGCTTACTGAGTGACAGGGGCGGGGCTTGTTGAGATGCGGGGATGGGGCTACAATGGCAGCATGGGCGGAGCTAAAAGCGCCCATTAGCCGATGGCTTGTAATTGCTACGCAGGAAGGAGTCCCTGCTTCCCCAAAAACTAATCTCCAGGAAATGCACTGGCTCCACACACCCCTACCATCCCATAAGGGAAATAAGTGTGTGTGTGACTGCCTGTGTGTGTGTGTGTCACTGTCTGCCTGTGTGTGTGTGTGTGACTGGCTGCATGTGTGTCTGTGTATGTGTGTGTGTGTGTGACTCTCTGCCTGTGTGTGTGTGTGTGACTGTCTGCCTGTGTGTCATTATCTGCTGTGTGTGTGACTGGCTGTCTGTGTGTCACTGTCTGCCTGTGTGTGTCACTGGCTGCCTGTGTGTGTGTGTGTGTGTGTGTGTGTGTGTGTGACTGTCCGCCTGTGTGTCACTGTCTGGCTGTGTGTGTGTGTGACTGGCTGCCTGTGTGTCACTGTCTGCTTGTGTGTATGTGTCACTGTCTGCCTATGTGTGTGATTGTCTGGCTGTGTGTCACTATCTGATTGTGTGTGTGTGTGACTGCCCGTGTGTGACTGTCTGCCTGTGTGTGTGTGTGTGTGTGACTGTCTGTCTGTGTGTCACTGTCTGCATGTGTGTGTGACTGTCTGCCTGTGTGTGACTGTCTGCCTGTGTGTGTGTGACTGTCTGTGTGTCACTGTCTGCCTGTGTGTGTCACTGTCTGTGTGTGTATGTATGTATGTGTGTGTGTGTTTGTCTTCATGTGTGTGAGTGTATGTATGTATGTCTGTATGTACGTCTGTTTAGAATTTCTGTATGTATGGGGGGGGCCAGGACATGTGGGGGTGCTGGGACGTATGGGGGGGCCCCAGGGCAATTTTCACCCGGTGGATTCTAGTTACATCTCTGATCCTACCTCTTCCTCTAGTGTCACTTGACCCCACTCCCTCTAGCATGTAAGCTCATTGATCAGGGCCCTCAATCCCTCTGTCACTGTGTGTCAAATAAAGACAGACACCGAATCTTGGAAATAACAGGCCACAGCATTTATTAAAACACAAATACTGCATGACTCCTTCAACGTATAACTTTACATAATATTCTCATAAATAAATAACATGTAATTACTTGCATGATGTCATACAGTACTTGACCAATGCGTCCTTGCCAATCTCATTCCTTCTTCCCAAAGGCTCTCACCTCCCCCCTCAGCATAATAAATTCCTCTTGCCTTTTTGTCACCCCACCAGCAGGCTTTTAGCTCGGTGGGGCCTGACCATGATGCTCCCCACCAGCTGGCTTTAGCTCGGTGGGGACACTTCCAACCTGGTGCCTCTTAAGGTTCACCAAAGACACAGGGGAGGATGAAACCCGGCCATTACCCCCCACCTTCATCTAACCTGCAAAAAACCACTACCCGTTACTTGGCAAGGACACACCCCGCCACAACCCCGCTGTTTTAAGCCTAAAATCAGCGGGGGACCCCAAACAAACCAACCATGGCCTGTTCCACCGTCTCACGAATGGCCAGATGAAACTGTTGAGCCCGACCCCAGTCAAATGAATCCCATCTGGCTGAAACAAATCTGCCGCCGCCTTCTCATAAACCTTATGAAAATGTGTAACCTCCAAACCCCTACAACGAACCGTGAAACCCAACAGGTGAACCCTTCGCGGGAGCGCTCCAACGCACTCTGGCTGTGTGCCTGCCGCCAATAGTTCCTAGCCACAGCCTCCCGCTTCCCTATGCCCACTAAGTCACCAAGCGGCACCTTCCCCAGGTCAGTACCCCCCAGGGGGATGTCCAGAACCAATTACACCCCTCCCCCCATTTGACCACTTCCGGGAGGAGCCGGACCCACCCCATGCCCCCCGGAGCTGAACCACCGAACCTCCACAGTTGAGTGCTCAATCATCCGCCCCGAGAAGGAGAAAACAATCAACTGAGCAAACAAGCGGGACGCACATAGGAACACATCTCCTAGAGTCCCACCTTCCTATCCTCCGCACATGCCAATTTGGCATACCCAGCCAAGAGGCCTCTGTCGCATTGCCAATGCGGAAAGAATGCCCGCCAATCAAATTGAAAATGGGAGATGAAGTTCCCCTCCTCGTGTACCATGAGCGGGCTAGCCAGTGATGGCTGCACCTCACGGACCCCTGAACGCCCTGACCAGACAGGTGTCCAATCCTGGGACCGCTGCCAGCGGGACCCCCTTGCCCTTGCCGAAGACGTCGGTCTTGTATGGACGAGTCTTGATGGACACCAGGTCCTGACCCTCCCGGACATCCGCAAACCGAATCCCCCCTACCGGCCAACCTGCTCGGACTCACCAATACCCTAATCCTCCTGGCCCCGTAGAAGGGAAGAAACGGCGAGGCAAATAAGCCACACCTCATTGCCCGAGGGCATACCTCTGGGAGCACCTGGCACAAATGTGCCAAACCGGCCTCTTTGGATCCGCAGAAACCGACCCCTGCACAGGCCCTGCACTGCCTGCAATACCAGAAACTCTGTGGTGACATCCACCTAACCCTGGGGCTTAACCAGAAACTCATCCCGGACACGCGCGAGCACACCCCGGAGGGCGACATATCCGCCGAAAACCTTGTAACAAGACCTTGTAACAAGCAGGCGAACCCGCAAAGACACCCACCTCTGACTCCAGCACCTGCCAGTTCACCCATAACTGGACCTACACGACACATTAGGACATGGGCACCAGAGCACCAGGCGCTGGAACAGGAGAATTACCAAAAGAGAATAGGGGGGGGGCAAGAGCTGGTTAATCACCTGGACAAAACAGAGGTTGGCACAGTGAATAACGACCCGATGGTCCTGTAGCTCCCGACCCCACAATTCCAATGCCACCACCATGGGAAAACTCCAGGAAGGCAATCCCAGAATCGCCCCAAACCAGACAGAGCCAGCCTAGTCCGTATAGAGGGGTGTAACGGACCGTTTTGCACACAAGAGGTTAAAAACCCTTTAGGCGATATTCCCCTTTTCAGATGCACAGACAGCTACTGCAATCACCAATCTCCCGAACTGCAAACACATGAATTCACCAATCTCCCTGTGACGAGACCAATCTCGCCACATTGCATTGGAGGAGCCTGGTTGCCCGCCTGCTGCCTTTAGACTATGGCCCCATGTTGAAGCGCTTGATTTTCCCCTGCGAACCACACGAAAGCGGGTCATTCATTGTGCCCTGTTTGGCGGTGATACCCCAGATAGCTATGCCATGGAGCCCATTCGTATAATGAAAGACTATGGGAAAGACTTTGGCTCCATGGCAATTGAACTGTATGTGTGTGCTCTGAGCGCCATTCAGTAATAATGTGCGCTCAGATCTGAGCTATCTGGGGATATGTTGAATGTACCTGTTTTGTGCAATGGCTGCACAGTTAGATGTTTTTATGTGTTTTATTGTCTTTTGCTGCCATGTGGTCAATGGAGTTTTGCCTCTGTCCTTGGAGATAATAGGATTACTTCCCAATTATCTCCAGGATAAAAGACTCTGTGGAACTGGTTTTGGGCAGAAAAGCCATGCTTCCTTTGGTCACAAAGGACTACGATCTATCTTTTGATCCACTGGACCAATTTGGATGATTTTGACATATGTTTGTATTTGGAATATGCTGATTCTGAAAATGTAAGTGAATGTGAATGTGATGCATACTTTTCAAGTTATGAATAATGTGGAAACATTTTATTTCTCTGCTTCTGCTAATTACATTACCCATTGTGTAAGGTAATTGTATCACAGGCAGAGGGAGGATTTTGTGTGGGAGTGTCTGAGTGTATTGTATGTGTTTATTGGTTGTGTTCCAAAACCCTGTGGGTGGTACTAAGAACAATAAACCCACAGCTCTGTCTGTTCACTGCTTGACCCTCAACACAGAGCTTTGTCTCGTTCTTGGGGGGGATTTATTGTATGCTGTTCCAGTTTGACTGCTAGGGGTGTAAACCTATTCGTACGTTTTTTCCTATTCGGCTGTTTACAGCATTCATATGGTTTCCTGTACGGCGGATTGGTGTTCTGCAGTAGCTGTGCCTGTGTCTCTGGAAGGGAAGATCTACTAAATTGCGGTTTAACCCTTTTATGCCTTGGGGTTATCAGGATCGTGACAGGGATCCAACACGCAGAATACAAACAGGAGATAGGTACGTATACCGGACCTTAGAATGGCCGGACTAACGTAAGGAGAAAGCAAAAGAATGGTCAGAGACAAGCCGAGGTCGAGGGAACGAGAGATCAGGTAAGCGAGAGACAAGCCGAGTCAAAAGGACAAGAGAGGAAAGCAGGGTCAAAATACAAGCCGAGTCAGGAACCAAAAGACAATAGAGGTAAGTGCACTGAGTGACCAGACTAGCTAGAACCACGACAGGGCAATGAATCATTCCACAGAACCCTTTTTTATACCTTGGCTCTTTAACTGTTGGCTCCGCCCCCAACGAGTCCTGATTCGTTGTTCGGCACTTGGTTGCCGTGATTGACGGGTCGGAACGTGATTGCCGTCATGACGTCGGCTACTGAGCGCCGCGTCATAAAAGGAGGCGGAGCTATCGCGGCCGGCGTGTAAACGGCCGGGAGGAGTGTAAGGATCGGGTGAGTCAGCCCCCCTAGGAGGATGGACGTCTAGGTGTCTAACCTCTGAGGTAGACACCAAAGGTAACCTGACAGTACCCCCCCTCTCAGAAACGCCCACCGGGCGGAAGGAACCGGGGCGAGACGGAAAACGAGCATGAAATGCCCGGAGGAGACGAGGGGCATGCACATTTTCATGGCCCACCCAAGACCTTTCTTCAGGCCCATACCCCTTCCAGTCAACAAGATATTGCAACTTCCCCCGAGAAATACGAGAATCGAGAATGGATTTGATTTCATATTCCTCCTGACCCTCAACCTGGACAGAGAGAGGGGAGGACTCAGCGGAGGAAAATCTGTTACAAACCAAAGGCTTCAACAAAGAAACATGAAAAGAGTTAGGGATGCGCAGGGCAGGCGGAAGGGCAAGACGATACGCAACCGGGTTAATCCGACACAGAACCTTGTAAGGGCCTATGTAACGAGGGGCAAATTTCATGGAAGGAACCTTCAAGCGGATGTTTCTGGTACTCAACCACACCCTATCACCCGGGGCAAAAACCGGAGCCACCCGTCTCCGTTTGTCAGCGTGTCGTTTGAACACCATGGAATTCTGAAGAAGAATTCGTCGAGTCTGATCCCACAACTTTCTCAGATTGGCGACATGAACATCAACCGACGGAACCCCTTGGGAAGGGGAAACCGACGGAAGAATGGAAGGATGAAAGCCATAATTCAAGAAAAAGGGGCTAGAACGAGTAGAATCACAAACGAGATTGTTGTGTGCAAACTCTGCCCAAGGAATCAGACCAACCCAATCGTCCTGGTGTTCAGAAACAAAACAACGCAAATATTGTTCAATCTTTTGGTTGGTGCGTTCGGCAGCTCCGTTGGACTGGGGATGATAGGCAGATGAGAAATTCAACTTGATGCCTAAGTGAGAACAGAAAGACTTCCAAAAGCGGGAAACAAATTGGGAACCTCTATCAGAAACAATTTCAGAGGGAATACCATGTAAACGAAAAATCTCCCTCGCGAATATCTCAGCTAATTCGGGAGACGAGGGCAGTTTAGGCAAGGGCACGAAATGAGCCATTTTAGTAAACCTGTCAATCACCGTGAGAATAACAGTATGTTTTTTAGAAACAGGCAAATCGACAATGAAGTCCATAGCCAAACATGACCATGGTCTCTCGGGAATTTCTAAGGGGTGCAAAAGTCCACAAGGGAGCGCATGAGGTTGCTTAGTCTTCATACAGACAGCACATGCCCCGACGAAATCCCTTATATCCTTACGAAGGGAAGGCCACCAGAAATCTTTAGAAATCAGGGAACACGTTTTGCGTATGCCGGGGTGCCCAGCAATTTTACTGTCATGAAAGCAATGCAGCAGTTCCACTTGGAGCTCAGGAGGAACGAAGTATCGAGCCCCAGGAACAGGTTTGGGAGCTAGATGTTGTACTTTCTTGATTTCAGCAAGCAACGGCGAGTGTATCCTAACACACGTGTTGGCAATAATATTACACTTGGGAACGATAGAAGACAAAGCTGCTTCAGACACCGTAGAAGGTTCATGTTGGCGGGACAATGCATCTGCCTTAGAGTTCTTAGAACCAGGTCTATAAGTGAGCACGTAATTGAAATGTGTCAGAAACAAGGACCAACGAGCTTGCCTGGCGGACAAGCGCTTGGCCTCCCCTATATAGGACAAATTCTTGTGATCCGTCAAAATAGTAACCGGGTATAATGTCCCCTCCAACAAATGTCTCCATTCCTTTAAAGCCATAATGACCGCTAACAGTTCCCTATCACCAATGTCATATCTACTTTCAGGCCCAGATAATTTCTTGGAAAAAAAACCACATGGATGTAACGGTTTATCCAAACCTAGCCTTTGGGACAAGATAGCGCCTATACCTGTCTCCGAGGCGTCTACCTCGAGTAGAAAAGGCAAAGATGTGTCAGGATGAACTAATATCGGTGCTGAGGCAAAATGTTCTTTGAGTGTTTTGAAAGCAGAGAGAGCCTCTGTAGACCAAGTCTTGGTATCAGCACCCTGTCTAGTCATATTGGTAATAGGAGCAATAATAGAAGAGTAACCTTTAATGAAGCGCCTATAATAATTGGAGAATCCGATAAATCTCTGAATGGCCTTGAGTCCCCTGGGCAATGGCCAATCTAAAATCGATTGGAGTTTAATGGGGTCCATCCTAAATCCGTCTCCAGAAATAACGTAGCCAAGAAAGTTTATCTGAGATTGGTCGAAGCTACACTTTTCCAATTTGCAGTACAATCCATGTTGTAACAGTTTGCGCAGTACCCTTCTGACTTGTCTGTGGTGAGTCTCAATCTCTCTAGAGTGTATTAGTATATCATCCAAATATACTATAACGCATTCATGCTGAAATTCCCTAAGAACCTCATTAATAAGGTCCTGGAATACTGCAGGTGCATTGCAAAGCCCGAAGGGCATTACCGTGTATTCATAGTGGCCATAACGGGTATTGAAAGCCGTTTTCCATTCGTCTCCCTGCTGAATTCTCACCAAGTTATAAGCTCCCCTCAGATCTAACTTGGTAAAAATCTTGGAGCCTTTCAGTCGATCAAAGAGCTCAGTAATCAAAGGAATAGGATAAGCATTTCTAATAGTTATCTTATTCAAGCCCCGATAATCAATGCAAGGCCGTAGAGTGCCGTCTTTTTTATCTACAAAAAAGAAACCGGCCCCGGCCGGAGAAGAAGATCTCCTAATAAATCCTTTGTCTAGGTTTTCACGTATGTACTCCTCTAGGACTAAGTTTTCCTTAGTGGATAAAGGATATACCGTACCCCTCGGAGGCATAGTACCAGGTAGGAGTCTAATTTTACAGTCGAAAGACCTATGTGGAGGTAAAGTATCAGCCCTCTTTTTGTCAAAGACTGCCTTTAAATCCAGGTACTGAGACGGTATCTGTAAATCTGTAGATTGGGAAGAGTTAACCGGGGCGTCAACCATGCAAATCGGTGAGACTTTCTGTAAACATCCTCTCTGGCAACCCTGACCCCAGGAGACTATCTCACCCAGTTCCCAGTCAATGATAGGGTTATGCTTCTTAAGCCAGGGATACCCCAAGACTATAGGAACTGAAGGAGATGAGATCAGCATGAGGGATATTCTTTCCTCGTGAAGGATACCAGTGGTTAACTTAATTGGTATGGTTTCACGAAAAATAACAGGTTCAGATAATGGTCTACCATCTATGGCCTCAACGGCCAAGGGTGTATCCCTTAGCTGAGATGGGATAGAATGGTTAGTGACAAAGGCTTGGTCAATAAAGCTTTCAGCTGCTCCGGAATCTACCAAAGCCATAGCATTAAGTACTCCCTTTTCCCAAGCTAAAGAAACAGGTATCAGAAGCCTATGATCTTTATAATCATATATAGAGGACAAGATAGAAACACCCAAGGCCTGTCCTCTTGAGAAACTTAGGTGCGGGCGTTTCCCGGCCGGTTAGGGCAATTTAGGCGTAGGTGACCTCTAATTCCGCAATACATACAAAGCCCCTCCCTTCTCCTGTACTGTCTTTCCTCTTCTGAGAGTCGAGTATTACCTATTTGCATAGGTTCTGGGAGAGCTAAGTAGTAGAATCAGAACTCTGAAATGAGGGAGCTAGTCTTATGGAGGACCTGCGGGTTCTATCCCGAATATTCTGCCTCTGTCTCATACGTTCATCTATTCGGGAAATAAATGAAATCAAATCCTCCAAATTTTCAGGAAGATCTCTTGTGGCAACCTCATCCAAAATCTCATCAGATAACCCGTTCATAAATACGTCCATATAAGCCTGTTCATTCCACTTGACTTCTGCCGCCAAGGATCTGAACTCTAATGCATAATCCACGAGGGTTCGGTTATACTGTCTAAGACGTAACAGTAGTCTAGCTGCATTGGCCTTTCTTCCTGGGGGGTCAAAAGCTCTCCTAAATGCAGCGACAAAAGCATTATAATTGTAAACTAACGGGTTATCATTTTCCCACAGGGGGTTAGCCCATCTAAGTGCCTTGTCAATGAGCAAGGTGATTATAAATCCAACCTTCGCCCTGTCAGTAGGGTAGGCGTGGGGTTGTAACTCAAAATGAATACCTATCTGGTTTAAAAAACCTCAACAAGTGTCAGGAGCGCCGCCATAGCGTGAAGGGGACGTAACACGGGAAGAAGTAGCCACTGTGGCTACCTCTAGGCCTGTACTTATAGGAGAGATAGATGGGGTACGCATCTCCTCTGAGTGATTACTAGGACGAGATAGCAATGCTTGCAGAGCTAGAGCCATCTGGTCCATTCTATGATCCATGGCCTCAAATCTAGAGTCAGGAGAACCGACCTGAGAGTTTGTACCTGCAGGATCCATTGGCCCTGTCGTAATGTCAGGATCGTGACAGGGATCCAACACGCAGAATACAAACAGGAGATAGGTACGTATACCGGACCTTAGAATGGCCGGACTAACGTAAGGAGAAAGCAAAAGAATGGTCAGAGACAAGCCGAGGTCGAGGGAACGAGAGATCAGGTAAGCGAGAGACAAGCCGAGTCAAAAGGACAAGAGAGGAAAGCAGGGTCAAAAATACAAGCCGAGTCAGGAACCAAAAGACAATAGAGGTAAGTGCACTGAGTGACCAGACTAGCTAGAACCACGACAGGGCAATGAATCATTCCACAGAACCCTTTTTTATACCTTGGCTCTTTAACTGTTGGCTCCGCCCCCAACGAGTCCTGATTCGCTGTTCGGCACTTGGTTGCCGTGATTGACGGGTCGGAACGTGATTGCCGTCATGACGTCGGCTACTGAGCGCCGCGTCATAAAAGGAGGCGGAGCTATCGCGGCCGGCGTGTAAACGGCCGGGAGGAGTGTAAGGATCGGGTGAGTCAGCCCCCCTAGGAGGATGGACGTCTAGGTGTCTAACCTCCTCCGAGGTAGACACCAAAGGTAACCTGACAGGGGTGTCGTTACACTCCCTAACTGCAAACACATGAATTCACCAATCTCCCGAACTGGAAGCAGGGGAATGCTCCAAACTCCCGAACAGGAAACACACGAATTCTGTAAACAGCCGAACAGGAAAAACCATACGAACAGTTTACACTCCTGGCAGTCACACTGTAACAGCATCCAATCCAATTCCCCCCAAGAATGAGACGACACTTCGTTTGAGGGTCAAGCAGAACTGATTTACTGGGGCTACCTGCCCGGCTTTTATGCAGGTCTTCCACCTGGTGGACACTCCCCTAGGGGACCAGATGGAAAACTGGGAAACATATTGGACATTGACCAATCACAAGCTTACAATCCCACAATGCATCACAATCCCTCCTCTCTGTCCTGGAGATAATTGGGAAGTAATCCAATTATCTCCAAGGACAGAGGCAAAACTCCATTAACCACATGGCAGACAAAGGACAATAAAAGACATAAAAATACATACTGTTACATTTATCACATAGAACATACACATTCTACCTATCCCCAGATAGCTTAGATCTGAGCGCACATTATTACCGGATGGTGCTCAGATCACATATATACGGTTCAATCGCCATGAAGCCAAAGTCTTTCATACAGTTTTTCAGTATACGGCTGGGCTCCATGGCATAGCTATCTGGGGTAGCATGGTTTAAACAGTAAAGTACCAAATGACCCGTCGTTCGGATAATTGACTGCAGGTAGGAGAAGAGAGGTCGGCGGCTCAGCGGTGTTCGTGACTTTAACAGTCCGCTGAAAGGCACGAACCAGCCTTTCTGCAGGGAAAAGGGACAGTGTTAAACATGGGGCTATAGTCCAGCGGCAGGAGGCGGGCGACCAGGCTCCTCCAGTGGCCAGTGGTGAGGTTGGTTCCGCCACAAGGGGCAAGTCTGAACTGGACACCTCTGGCGTCTGCCAAGATGACCTTCCAATATACTCGGTCAGGAAGGAATCCCAGACCTCCAGGTCAACCCGCAATCGCCTCGCGAGCTGGAGAAAATGCAGCGGCCCCGGTAGACGCAGCCAAGTCAGCGAAGGCCCACACACAAAAGCCATCAAGGTAATGCAGCAACGAGCTGACCATTGCCTCCTGCCGCACCACCCACTCCAGGAATGCGCTGAAGCACTCAACGTAAAAGAAGGATATGAACAACCCATCGGGAAGCACATATCCACATAATACCGTCCACAAACCCACCGACCAGGAGGTGCTGACAGTCCAGGTGAACCGGCAACAAGCAAAATGCGGCTTCGGTGTCGGCCTTCGCCAGCAGAGTCCCAGGGCCCACTGCCCTGACCAAGCTCACCGCAGCATTGAAGGATGCCTAGGACACCCGACACAGACATCTTTCACCGAACCACCCTGAGGGTAGGACAAACGATGAATCAGCTGAAACTCCCCCGCCTCCTACTTCGGCACCAGGCCCAACGGGGACCCACAAATTGGGGAGCGGCGGGGCCTCACCTGATCCTGCGATCCGACCCAAAGTTGCCTCCTGCAGGAGCTTATCCAGCACCAACTGAGGAAAGTTAAGCACCGACTTAGAAACATAGAAACATAGAATGTGACAGCAGATAAGAACCATTCGGCCCATCTAGTCTGCCCAATTTTTAAAATACTGTCATTAGTCCCTGGCCTTATCTTATAGGTAGGACAGCCGTATGCATATCCCACGCATGCATAAACTCCTTTAATGTGTTAACCTCTACCACTTCAGCTGGAAGGCTATTCCATGCATCCATTACCATTACCCTTTCAGTAACGTAATACATCCGGGTATTATTTTTAAGCCTTCGTCCTTGTAGTTTAAAACTATGTCCTCTTATTGTGGAAGTTTTACTTCTTTTAAACATAGTCTCCTCCTTTACTGCGTTGATTCCCTTTAAGTATTTCAATGTTTCTATCCCCCCTGTCTCGACTTTCCTCCAAGCTATACATGTGAAGTTCCTTGAACCTTTCCTTCAAGGTCCGCTCTGAGAGGGGATCCAGAAGCCTTGGGTGACCCCCTCCAGCAGGAGCCCCCATGGCCTGCCGATTCCAGTAGCGGTCGAGCCATGGGCACATTGCGCTAACAAGCACCGGCATCGCCGCCCTGACCCCCAAGTCCCCTTTCTCCCCAGACTTACTCCTCTCGAAACAGCAGGAGGCAGAGTGAGCCCCACCACGATGGGAGCATTCGTGCTTAAAGCAGCACGACCCGCCGCACTTACATTGGCTGACATTAAACTTCCTGCAACAACTTAGGACAACCCCCCTTTATGCGCCGCCAGCCGGGGTATGATGGAGAGCCAGGGGCCAATGTCCATCTGATCCCACGCTACAGAGAGCCAGACCGCAAGGCGCTGACGAAAATGTTTGTCATAGCGCCACCAACCCAGGCAACGATAAGTACAACACGCATTCCAAGTGGTGTCCTGGAACAAAACAGCGCCGAGCAGTGCTGGAGAGCCTTCTCCCCAATCACGCTCTCCAAGATAGCGAACTTCGAACCCAATTCCCCAACGTCTGAGGAATTTCCTATAATGGAACTTTACATTATCGTCATCCGAGTCCTACCCCTCCCTGCGCCCCAAGGGAAGAGCATCCTCCAAGGGCCCAAAGGGGAATATCTTGCGTGACTGCGCAGGGGAGAGACTGCGTAGCCCCTTACGAGGAAGAGGCCCAACTTCCCCCCAGTTGCCACGCTGAGGAGCCACACCTGCCCCCACCCACCGAGGGACGCGACAGGAGGGTACCACACTGAGCGCGGCTGACCGTTCAACTTTTTTATGTATTTATATTTATTTATTTATTTGTATTTACTTTTTTTTTTTTGACAAACCCAACATGAACCCACCTAGCGCAGACGTCGACAGCCAGCGCAGGAAGACATGACTCACCTGTGGCACCCCAGGAACTGCTGGCGGCACCATAGTAGAGACAGCAGCTTGAAAAGAGGAGTCCATCACCCCTGGCAACTGAAGCTTCAGACGCCACCTGTTGGATGGATCCGGCAACTGCACCCAAAGCCTGAAGCAGCAGTGGAGAGATGAAGAGCCAACGCAGGACAGGAGGCTGCCGAGACAGGTAAGGAGAGGGGGGGGGTAGGGGAAGGGAGATGGGCGGTGGAAGGGCAAAAAAAGTCTGCAAGGATGAGGGGGGGACAATAAAGAAAGAGGGGGGAACAAAAAGAAAAGGGAAGGACACAAAAAAGAAAGGGGGGGGCACCATAAAAAGAGGAGGAACACAATAATCGAAGAGGGAGACACCACACTGAAAGAGGGGGGGAAAACAGCAATGAAAAAAGGGGGACACACTGAAAGATGGTGACACATAATAGAGGGGAGAACCATTGGAGGGGGGGGGAGCACACATCGCCCACGGACCCTGCCGAGGCAAAAGAAGGGAGGGGAGGGCTGGGACAAAGAGACCCCCAGAGCCCACTTACCACTGCCGGCCGAGACGGGAAGACCCCGGGCGGCATCCCAAGCACCACCCGGGTCGATTGCCGTGCGTCCGCCCCCCCACTACATCCAGGGGGGGCACGGTCCACCAGGAGCGGAGCAGGCCGCGCGCCACGTGCTCCAGGCGTGTGACCCTGTTGAAGACTCGGGCCCGGGCTGCAGATCCTGTACCGGGCCGAGGAGGAGAGTTGGGGCTCAGCCAAGCTGGATGGCGGGTGCCCCTGAAGGATGCCCATGCAGGGAGACACAGGGGGAGCCAGACCGCTGGGGAGGGGGAACACACCGCCAGGCTGCTTGGGAAAGAGGAGGCCCCTGTCTGCAGCAGCACCATTACCAGACCTGAGGCACCCATGAAGGCTGAAATCCAGATCCAGAATCCAGGACCCACAGGCAGAAAATCCAGCAAGCCCAGCAACAGGAGGAGGCAGAGAAACTTGTTGCTGGCCTGGCTCCTAAGTGGCACTGAGGTCAGGCCCAAATGTCACCACCCACTTCCTTTCATATAACACTCCCCCATCATAAACACAGCCCATCCTGTTTCATCTCTTCCCACACTCATACATGTGCCCTTGTCCGCTAAGCTGCGCACACTCCCTGGGGCTTCCTTTCTCTCATGTCTATGAATTATGATTATGTCTTATCAATAAAGTCATCCTGGGAGACAAGTTAGAAACATTTTTTTACAAGAACCGAAGGAACGCCCTCCAGTTATCTACAGAACATTGATGATTATAGAAAATGTGTAGGTTTTTGTGTATTAACACAATATTTAATGATTGCTCTCCATTTAGCAGTGATGTGGTTCTATGTTCAGCATGTGAGTTATTAGAGAGAGCCGAGTGCTGGATGCTAGCTGGAAGGTCCCGGCCTCTCTCTGCGTCTCTCTGTTAGCACTGTACGTGAAATAATTGGCACTAATGAACGTGCACGGTGGGCCATATAGGGCAGTATTAAAGATACAGTATTTCATTCTTAATTCTATGTCGTTCCATACTTCTTTCAATAGAGAAACCTATTAATGAACACGAGCCTTGGAGCCACGTTAATCCCTGAATAAATACTAATGATAATTATGGGTGCTGTAACGTAAGGGACAGATGGCGTGGATAGTATGAGTTTCATTGGTGGATTATTTATATCAATATATATATTTATTCCTCCAAGCAGACGGTGATCATTAGAATGGTTTCTCACTCTATAAGTGAGAAATATATAGAATGTCTGTATGTAACTCAGTGATCAGTCATATTGCACATTGGCCTCGTTCCTTCTGCAATTTTATTATATTAAACACTATTTCTCAGTTTTCATTTAGTATGGAGATTCCATACAGAGGATTAGTTAGAGCAGTGAGAATTTAACCATTTCCGCCTCGTTACAAACTTTCTAAATGTAACTGTCTGTACTAGTGGAGGCATGCTCCTGTACAGTGTACGAAAAGCAAGGTGGAGAAGTCTGTACCTCACTGAATTCCTGAAACAAATTGTTGCATATACACTAAATATTAGGAGAGTTTACTGACTCTGTCATTGCATTCATTCACAGTATAATTGTACTATCTAACATACTGTGCAGACAGATATGAAAAGGTAACAGACTGACTATATTGACTGATATTTTACCATAACTGATGCCCAAATGAATGTTAAGGGTAAATGGTACATGACTGCCCCCCCGCCCCCCACACACACACATGATATACCCGGTGGTCTATAGTCATTCTAGTTTGTCACCATCTGGGAAGTACTCCCTCCATTCCTGCTCTTTATTTTATTTTTCCTTCATTTTTTGGAGTCTGATATTATGTCAAAGATTTTTGCAATTTATTTATTTTTATTCACTTTTTACAACTAAAACACAAAAAATAAAACATGGATCATATTTTTTTCAAAACCCAGAGATGATTTATGTGATTACTTTACGCAGGTGGTCAGTGCGCCTCTGTGTGTCTCTGTGTACCTCTGTGTGTCTCTGTTTGCCTCTGTGTGTCTCTGTGTGCCTCTATGTGTCTCTGTATGTGTCTATGTTTCTCTGTGTGCCACTGTGTGCCTCTGTTTGTCTCTGTATGTCTCTGTGTGCCTCTGGGTGTCTCTGTGTGCCCTCTATGTCTCTATGTGTCTCTGGGTGCCTCTGGGTGTCTCTGTGTGTCTCTGGGTGCCTCTGGGTGTCTCTGGGTGTCTCTATGTGTCTTTGGGTGCCTCTGGGTGTCTCTGTGTGCCTCTGGGTGTCTCTGTATTTGTCTATGTGTCTCTGTGTGTCTATGTGTGCCACTGTGTGTTTCACAGTACGAGATTCAATCATGTCCTCTCTTCATTAAGATTATTTTCACTAATATACCTGGAAAGATATGCCTAGAAACTTATTTTCATTTGATATGTAGTACGAAACGGGCTGCTGTCTGTGTATCCACCCATGTATATTGTTATATTTCAAATTAGTACAAAATATCATAGCAGCGAAGAGAGGCATCTTCCAATTTCCTGCGCACGGCTGAGTCCTCATCAGATGCTAATGTAGCGCTTTGACAGATTCTCTTTAGTTAAATCTTTTAGTATCTCTTAAGAATTTCAACAAAAGCGCACGTAAGGTATTTATTTGGCTATCATCTTGTCATTATTACTGAAACGATTCCCCATCTGTTTCCAGATTCAGAATTCCTGTTGTGAAAGACAGGAAACTATAAACACAGGACAATATCTTCCTTTAACAATTCCTTCTTAACATGATTTACAGCAAAATGTGTCGTTTAAAGTGAAGATAATGACTTTTAACTAAATACACCTTAATTACTTTAAAACTCCTGTATCCACTTTGTCTTCCGCACTTAGATCTTTTCTTTGCTGGATAAAAGATGAGAATGTTGTAAAACCCATCCAGCGCTTTACCCACATAATAATCTAGAACAGTTTACTTATGGCAGGTGATGTTTGACATCCTCAACTGGATCCAAACATGTCTACCATGACTAGGGCCGAAGCCATCACCTGCCCAGGTCACATCCAAGCTTGAGGGCCCCAGGGCCCCTGGTTTGTTTAAACCCATTAAGAGGCCCATAATACTTGGCTAGGTAATCCTGGACACAACTTAAATTGCAATTAGCGTACCTATTCTCTCCCCCATGGGGTTGCATGCTATTATTGTTTGACATCATAAAAGATTATGGCCAAGCCTACCATTCTATGGATTATGGACATACTAAGTCAGTCAAACAGTAACGCTAAACACATGTCTGGCTGATTGTTTAAGGTGTAACTGGTTTAATGTGATCCCAAAAAAGAGAGAACAGTTTTAGTAGTAGAAGGACTTCCTAATGCAAGCATCCCATCCGTTCATAATCTCACATCAGATTCCAATATGTTCCAAAGTGCCTAAAGAGGTCTGCTAGAATATCCCGGCTCAGATTGGTCGTCCAGTTCTCCACTCTATTGCAAGGCCGAATAATCAACGTTCAGACTTTTTAATTATGACGTCCGGGTCAAACTATAAATACATTTATGAAAAAATAGTAACATAATGGGTTAAGTAAACCTTTTACTGGTAAAATCATAGCAATATAAATGTTTGTTTAGTAATATCATTACTTTGATTCTACTTTACAGAGTAGAACCTCCCTCCATCTCCCGTCACTGTGCTGTAGAGAGAACGGAACACAGTGCTTGCGTTTTATACTCAAATAACAAAATCTGAACAATTAAAATCAGTTTAGACAGAATTATCCACATTCAGCATACAAAGTAGACATGTGGAAAAATGTGGTTTGTTCATAAACAAAATGAATCATCTGAATGAAAATCCTTTAAAACCAAACCCGAATTAATCAATTTGTCTTTATTATCCAGATGAATTGACTCACTAAGGTGTGGATAAAAAGTGGGTCTTCATTCAACATAAATTAAGCAACTTTTCGCACGTGTCTAAAACATAGAAAGCAGACATTTGAATAACTCCTAACTAATCAACATTCCGGGGCGGCCTTGTATTGGGAGTGTGCCAGTCTGCCTGGTGTGGAGAGAAACGTGAGGGTTACATACAGAGGACTACATAGGATTCATTGATATCCACTTTATTGCCCGCCTCGTCTGTAAAATTGATTATATACCGAAACAACAACCCTGCTTGCTTGCCTCTCAACCCTATTGAATGAAATGTTTCCATTGGTCCGATTAAACAATTTTCATATGTCCAAACGAAGGTTAGACAATATACGTCACTCAAGATATTGTTGTTGGATCCAGACTAGCAATATCAGTTAAGTGATTTAACCTTTATTATCCCCTTTAACCACCATTTTCCCTTTCTGTACCCAATAAAACTCAATACAAATGGTCAAATTGAAAAGAAAAAACTACATAGGAATAAAGTAATTCAGGGAAGTTTGTAATTTGATTCTCTGTTATGTTATAATTCCCATGGCTCTGTATGAATACTCCTCCCATCACAGAATGAAGTGTGGAAACTCTGTTGCCTCTGTAAATATAGTAAAGGAACTGGGTTCTCACTATGCTAGAGCCCTGACAGGGACACTATGATTTACAGAGAACACAGTGTTTGTGAACTGGATGTTGTTCTAAATGGAATGTGCATACCTCTGAGTGTTTTATTGCAAAAATTCTCGTTACACCAAAAAAGAGGGAATATTCTGCACAAAATCATCTATCACCACCCTAATAGACACTAGTCCTAGCAGGGACTCTCCTCCGCTGGTTTCTCCAACATACACTCAGAAACAAGTAGAATATTCCAAGGTAACCGCCAAACACAATAAAGTAATCCAGGACTCTCCCACCTCCTCCCCAGAGACTGGACGACACTCAGCTCTGGGGGTATAACTGGTTTTAATGGAGCCACACAAGGCCTTTTTTGAGAATCCCCATGCAAGGGGTTTCCAAACACACATTTTAGGGGCATTCCCCACTGGACCTGAGAGTAGACTGAGACAAAATATACAACATAATTACATTAACTCTCAGGTCCAGGACAGGTATAATAATAATCACTCCAAAACATATATTTCCCCACAAGATACCCCCTTAAGTCCTACATCCCTGGGTACCCTGGGTCTGAATGCCCAATATATTCAATATGGCCAAAATGCCACCAGGGTATAGTTTGGACCGACCTCACCTGAGGTGCCTGCCCAAAAAAGTTTCCATGAAAATAGGCTGTTCGGTCGGTCTCTTTCGGGAGTATCAAATAGGCGAAAGACAAGACATGAACTGTTCGTGCACACATTCTTTCTGTGTCTCTTGTTCGGGAGTTTGCTCCCCCCCCCCGAACGCCACTCTTTTCATCTGAATCCCCACGAACATACCTGAGGGTGGAAGTCACAGCAATGTTTGCGCCATCAAATGTCCGATTTTAGTTCCATGCCATCGATGACCAAACACTGCTGTCTCTGTTCATGGCTAAAGATGCCCTCCTCCAAGTGTTCGCACATACGAACAGCGGACACCCAGCTGACCGCTTTGAATGTTCAGGTTATGGCGGTTGGTGTAGGTGTGAACAGAGGTTACTGGGGTTAACGAGCGGCACACTCCACATATGGGTGGGCTGGCGTTCGGTAATTTGTTTAGTTGTCAAACAAGACACTGTCAATATGCGAGGTGGCTGCTATGTTATCGAACGGCCAGACGAACAGGGGAAAGAACAAGATGATCCAGGGACTATGAGCATGAAGCATAGGAAATAACAGGGGGGGAGAAGATATGGACAGCCCATAGCAGGAATAAGTCCAAGGTTGATTCCGCTACAGGCACCAATGCCAACATTCCCAGAGGCAGGTTGATGACTCTACAATATGTTAGTGGCCATTTGCAGAATTAGTGATGCAGTTATTGTTTGCATTCATTACATAATACACTATTTCATCTCATATGCTCTTACCATACATTTAACCTGGTAACACTATAAGCAAATGTTAAATAATGCTGGTGCAGTCACATTGCACCCCATGACCAACATGCTGCACCTTGGGTTGCCTAAAGTAACTTGGATTTATAATGCTTTTTATTTAAAAAGATTAAATGTGGATGTAGCGGGTCTCTGTATCCCAGCTGAATATACCTGCTTCAGTTGGTTTCCCCCTGCCAATCACTGACCGCTAAACCTTCGCTGTACGATAAAACTTACATTACTATACATTTAACCAAGCGCAAGACAGTCTTTCAAAACACAGAACCCCAATATCTTAGCAGAGCACCCCAGTCCCAAGAGTTTCTCAGTGTGAAGAAATTCCCCTATTTTGCTTTAAAATGACAATTTGTATTCCCTTCTTTCATGTTAGCTTTCCCTATGGCATTCGGTAGGTAAAACTACCGAATCGAGACCACCCCGTTGTCCATTATGAATACTTTACCTCCCTTTCTGCTGGGCATGTTCGACAAAAGTTCTGCACGAACGGTATGCACCGCCGCCATTTCGGGACTTCCACGTCTTCGAGGCCATTTTAGCTCCCGAACAGCAGTGTTTGCCTTCAAGTGTCTGGAACTGAAAACGGACACTCAAATAGGCGAACACCGCTGAATCCTCCATACCTTCGGTAAAACCCCATCAAAACTACCGAACGACCGGGCGTTCGGTAGAAAGACTCACTGACAGATGGGGAGTCAAGCAAACCATGGATGGTAGCTGGATGGCCGGCCGTTCGGGAGGTTTTTCATGCGACCTAAGACTGACTGCAGGGCCAGAATTCGTGGAACTGTTTTCGGCTACTTTGCTCGTGCAGTCGGTCAAAACTTCTAAGTCCCATATCTCCCGAACGGCTGAACCGAATGGACTGATTTTTTCATATTTTTTCATATGTTGGTCCCCCAGAGTACAGCAGAGTACATTTGGGGATACCAAATTTATGTCTGTACCCCAAGTCCTTGGGGTACATCCAGACTTTGGGGAAATTATGTTCCGTTTTAATTATGTTAAATGGTTATCTGAGGGGAGGAGATGTACAGTAGGTATATTGTTATGATTGGTTGTACAGTTAATTATATGGGAGGCTGCCTTGCATGGGCAGAATCCCATAAAAAGAGAATGCTTGTCAATAAATCCTTAGTTCATCTTTGTACCCTTATTCTGACTACGTATGCTGTTATTATCCAGGGAAACATAGAAACATAGAATGTGACGGCAGATAAGAACCATTCTGCCTATCTAGTCTGGACACTATTGGAAATACACTAGGATTCATCTACCATAACTACCGAACGGAGGGCTATGTTCACTGGGCTCTGGCGGTTCGGGAGGAAACTACCGATTGAGGTTTAAATGTACTTGGTTTCCTTACACTCAGGAACTGTGATAAACCTGAATCGGGGGCAGGAGGGTGAAAAAAGCCAGAATGGCTCCCGTGTATTTGCCTCCCTAAAACAGAGCTCACTTCTAGGCCAGAGCCCATAGTCGGTGGGAAGGAGCCTGACCTGCAGTCCTCTCCAAGTGCCAAGCTAACAGAGGCTTCCTTTACAGTGGGCACAGTGATCCCACGGAGCCCCAATACATAGTCATTGGCTTTATAATTTGAATCTTCAAATATTTTAGTTGTTAAAATGGTAAAACTTAGCTTTCGAAATGTCCCACAAAACTCATTTAACTGACCTTGAAAAATAAATGCTGACATCCAGTCTACTGGCCAATGGATTAAAACATATTCTAAATTATTTCTCTACGAAGATTTATTGAGATCCAGAAGAAAGGAGCGGTCTCCATCAAAACCATTGCCCAGTTTTGGACTTTATCTGGGCAGAACATTCAGAAATCTCTCTCTCTGTGTCTGGGGCATAGATTTCAGTAGATAATTTAAGGTTCTCTAAGCGTTGCTTTGGGCCTGTTAAGCTCTTGTAACTTTACTGTTATAATGGATGGACATTTGCACACAGTAAAACCAACTCTTACATGTTGGAAGGGAGATTGTTTTCCTCCTCGTACGAGTAAACAGCGCATGTAACTTATTAAAATCGTACCCAATCGCACAATGTTCTTGAGTGTTCGGCATGTGATTGTCTCTGCCAACTATAAATTAATTAAAAGTGGACAGAAACCGTAGAAGAACAAGCATGTCTTCTTTCTTTTTATTATTATTATGTTTTTCTTTTGCATGGTTCTTTCTGTCGCTGTGGGTAAGTAGCTAATTCTTTTGTTCCTTGCTGCACTGTTTCATTTCGGCTATCATTGTCTTCATTGTTCTGAGAAACAGGAGGGGTCTGGGCTCAGAGCAGCCAAGGTCTCCACTAATGACGGGAAGCCTTTAAAGTTTGCAGAGTATTTCATCTTCACTGCGGGAGCGATAGGATGCATCCAGTGTTTGATCCCCACCGAGCAAGTTTGCTTCTAGTTAATTAACAGATCCCTATTACAAACTCTCATCTCCAAGCACATGGGAGGCCGTTAAGAAGGTAATTCAAGGCCAGTCGCAGAGGTGGCAGGAATTAGTGAAACCAGTTGTTTTAAGACTAATGTTCAAACAGAAATGTCCCTTTTTTAAGCCCTGCTTTGTTTTCTTTTTTTCCCCTTAATTTGTCTCCTTACCCTTCATACAAATATGATAGAAGTGATTTTTGCTCATCGTGTTTAGTTGGTCACAGTTACACGGCGTGTTTTTACCCTACCTAGCTCTCCTACCCTGTTAGTCATTAATAATAAGGCTCCTGTTATATTTATTGTAAGGTTTAGTGGGAAGACATTTCACTGAGGATCTGAAGTGGTTCCTGACGCTCCTGTTCCGACCGCCAGGTCGTATCGAGACAGATAAGAAAATATGATTATAAAGGCAACATATTCACCCTGTGACCACATTCAATTTGTATTCTAAAACGCTCTCTGTAAAGAAAAAGGTTTCTGTAAAAACAGTTTTAGGTTTCTTGCTTTCGTAGATTCTGAAGAAGCTCATTAGTAAAATTCCTCTCTCTGAGAATAAACAGCTCCCAGGGGGAGGGGACAGTGAAGCAAAGCCACGTTCTGCACTTTTTAACCAATTCCTATTGGCTCTGACGTATTTAATGAATACATTTTTGTTTTTTGTGTGGAAACCAAGAAATCAGACTGTAATTACATTTTAAAAAATAGTGAAATATTTTACTACAGTTCCGGTTTTTGCTGTTTTAGGCCTATCCACATCTGTGCAACCAAACCCCTCCTGTTATGCAGGTTATCGTTGGTACGTAGGTACGGTATGTGAATACAGGTAAAGGCATTTACAGAGAGCTAAATTACATTTGATGTGGGCGCTTTGGCTGCACAATATTAGTGTTTTTTGTTTTTTTTCATTTCAAAAGTATCTCAAGAAACATGCCCCCCTCCCCCAAGTGACTGGGGGTGCTGTGAACAGAGCTTCGCTGCACACCTCACAATTACTGATGTTGTGCAGAGGGATGTTATTGAATATCTGGCTATGCTTTCACTGAGATCTCAGACAGTATCCGCAGAATGCTACTTATGGGTAGAAAGGAGATGTTGTGTCCTCCCACCTCTCTCTTAATGTAGGACTCCGTTTTTCTTTTGGGTCCAAGCCCCAGACATTTCTAGAATAACCATTTATTGACATTACTAACAGGCTTTCATGTGTTTTTATACTTTTTTTTTTTTTTTAATAAAACAAGCTAAATCAAATTATAATCCACAGTCCACTGACAACCTATGCCTTGCATCAGTTAGTCCAGTGATAAATAAGTCACTAATAATTACTAATGAATAGATGAGTACCATACCGGTAATATATGAATGCAGTGTGGCTGGTGGGGGCTGTACCGGTGATATATGAATGCAGTGCGGATGATGAGGGCTGTACCAGTGATATATAAATGTAGTGCAGCTGGTGGAGGCTGTACCGGTGATATATGAAGGCAGTGCGGCTATTGGGGGCTGTACCGGTGATATATGAATACAGTGCAGCTGCTGTACCGGTGATATATAAATGCAGTGCTGCTGATGAGGGCTGTACTGGTGATATATGAATGCAGTGTGGCTGATGGGGGCTGTACCGGTGATATATGAATGCAGTGCGGCGGCTGGGGGCTGTACCGGTGATATATAAATGCAGTGCGGCGGCTGGGGGCTGTACTGGTGATATATAAATGCAGTGCTGCTGATGAGGGCTGTACCGGTGATATATGAATGCAGTGCAGCTGATGAGGGCTGTACCTGTGATATATGAATGCAGTGCGGCTGCTGGGGGCTGTACCGGTGATATATGAATGCAGTGCGGCTGCTGGGGGCTGTACCGGTGATATATGAATGCAGTGCGGCTGATGAGGGCTGTACTGGTGATATATGAATGCAGTGCAGCTGATGAGGACTGTACTGGTGATATATGAATGCAGTGCGGCTGATGAGGGCTGTATCTGTGATATATGAATGCAGTGCGGCTGCTGGGGGCTGTACCGGTGATATATGAATGCAGTGCGGCTGATGAGGTCTGTACCCGTGATATATGAATGCAGTGCAGCTGCTGGGGGCTGTACCGGTGATATATAAATGCAGTGCAGGTGATGAGGGCTGTACCGGTGATATATGAATGCAGTGCGGCTGATGGGGGCTGTACTGGTGATATATGATGAGGGCTGTACCAGTGATATATGAATGCAGGGTGGCTGATGGGGGCTGTACCGGTGATATATGAATGCAGTGTGGCTGATGCAGGCTGTACCCGTGACATATGAATCCAGTGAGGCTGATGAGGGCTGTACCGGTGATATATGAATGCAGTGCAGCTGATGAGGGCTGTACCGGTGATATATTAATGCAGTGCAGCTGATGAGGGCTGTACCGGTGATATATGAATGCAGTGCGGTTGATGGGGGCTGTACTGGTGATATATGAATGCAGTGCGGCTGATGAAGGCTGTATCTGTGATATATGAATGCAGTGCGGCTGCTGGGGGCTGTACCGGTGATATATGAATGCAGTGCGGCTGATGAGGTCTGTACCGGTGATATATGAATGCAGTGCAGCTGCTGGGGGCTGTACCGGTGATATATAAATGCAGTGCAGGTGATGAGGGCTGTACCGGTGATATATGAATGCAGTGCGGCTGATGGGGGCTGTACTGGTGATATATGATGAGGGCTGTACCAGTGATATATGAATGCAGGGTGGCTGATGAGGGCTGTACCGGTGATATATGAATGCAGTGTGGCTGATGCAGGCTGTACCCGTGACATATGAATGCAGTGAGGCTGATGAGGGCTGTACCGGTGATATATGAATGCAGTGCGGCTGATGAGGGCTGTACCGGTGATATATGAATGCAGTCTTGGTTGATGGGGCTGTACTGGTGATATATGAATGCAGTCTCGCGACTGATGGGGCTGTATCTGTATTACTTGAGATGCAGTCTTGGCTGGGGGCTGTACCCGGTGATATATGAATGCAGTCGTACAGTGGGGTCTGTACCCGTGATATATGAATGCAGTGCAGCTACTGGGGGCTAATACGGTGATATATAAATGCAGATTGGGTGATGAGGGCTGTACCGGTAATATATTAATGGTGCAGCTGCTGGGGCTGTACCCGGTGATATATAGATGCAGTGCAGCTGATGGGGCTATTACCGGTAATATATGAATGCAGTCGCGGCTGATGAGGGCTGTACGATTGATATATGAATGCAGTCTGCGGCTGGTGAGGGCTGTGCGGTGATATGAATGCAGTGCGGCTGATGGGGTGTACGGTGATATCTGAATGCGAGGTCTGGCTGGGTGAGGACTTTGTACCGGTGATATATGAGATGCAGTCGCATTTGATGGGGCTGTACGGTGATATTATATATGAATGCATTGCTGACTGATCACGGGCTGTACTGGTGATATATGAATGCAGTCGCGACTGATGTGGGCTATACGGTGATATATGAATGCAGTCATTGATGAGGGCTGTACGGTTGATATATGAATGCAGTGCGGCTGATGAGGGCTGTACCGGTGATATACGAATGCAGTGCGGCTGGTGAGGGCTGTACCGGTGATATATGAATGCAGTGCGGCTGATGAGGGCTGTACCGGTGATATATGAATGCAGCGCGGCTGATGCGGGCTGTACTGGTGATATATGAATGCAGTGCGGCTGATGTGGGCTATACCGGTGATATATGAATGCAGTGCGGCTGATGAGGGCTGTACCGGTGATATATGAATGCAGTGCGGCTGATGCGGGCTGTACCGGTGATATATGAATGCAGTGCGGCTGGTGAGGGCTGTACCGGTGATATATGAATGCAGTGCGGCTGGTGAGGGCTGTACCGGTGATATATGAATGCAGTGCGGCTGATGAGGGCTGTACCGGTGATATATGAATGCAGTGCGGCTGATGAGGGCTGTACCGGTGATATATGAACGCAGTGCGGCTGATGCGGGCTGTACCTGTGAAATATGAATGCAGTGCGGCTGGTGGGGGCTGTACCGGTGATATTTGAATGCAATACCATGTTTAGCTCTGATCTAATAATATTAAAATAAATAATGACAGGGTGCAGGATCCATTGTTAATAAGAGATTCCCTGACTGAGGTGCGTTAGAGTCACACTATATGATGTATCACTAACTTGTCTTATAGTACACGTTCTGGCATTTTGTAGCAGATGTTGACAATAATTAATAATCAGGATTTGCGAGGAGATAAGGAGTGGAGCAGGTCTCCTCGGTGGGCTCCTTGTGATATGATTTAATGAATGACTGCGCAGGCAGTTTCGCCAGCATAGAATGATGAGCGAGTTTATCGTTGCACTGTTACAGCAAAGTGTACCAATAAATAGACTTTTACATTAGCCTCCTGGCAGGCAAAGCTATTAGATCAACATGCAGGACACACTACATTTATCTGAGCTATTAGATCAATATCACAAATACTCTCTTACATCGTGGTATTTTTATTTTGTAAGTGAGTGAAACAATTACCTATAAAAGGAATATCTTAAATATCGTAAAAAATACAATCTTGGTCAGAACCCCCAAAAGACCTGAAAACAAAATCCTTAACACAAGTTTGTGAAACATTATCTTCTCCTGATATTAAGGGGTAGACGGTTCACCATAGCATCTATAGAATTTATTTGGGTGAAATTTGGAAAGTGTGTCACAGTCTGCTTATCTTGCAGTTCTATTATGTTCCGTGTGATTTCAATACAGGTTTTTTATTACTTGTTACAGCTTTCTAAAGAAACCAGTAGCAGACAGGCTGGTACGAATCGTTCCCAGAGACTGGCAGAACACGTAACGGCATGTACACATTATAGAATAACTGCTACTGCTCTGGTTTTTGCACTAATAGTAATGTATTAACTAAACTGCACAAATATATTCAGGAAGAATAAAGCTGTTCTATCATGCTGGCTGGCCTCACGCTAAATATATGCAATGCTATATAAATGCAAGTACCTGTTCTTGTAACACGCTATTAAACTATTTCCCCTGTGCAATTATGGGGGCAATTATGGGGGCATACATTAAAAGACCACTATAGGCACCCAGACTACTTCAGCTCAATGAAGTGGTCTGGGTGCCAGGTCCCCCTAGTTTTAACCCTGCAGCTGTAAATATAGCAGTGTCAGAGAAACTGCTATGTTTACACTGCAGGGTTAAACCAGCCACTACTGGCTGTCTCACTGACAGCCGCTAGAGGCGCTTCCACGATTCTCACTGTGAAAATCACATTGAAGTCATGCCACGTGAGTTCAGATCCCCATAGGAAAGCACTGAATAATATTTTCCTCTGGATGGTTTGAATGCGCACCCGGCTCTGGCTGTGCATGCGCATTCGGAGCTAGCGTCGGCAGGGGGAGGAGAGGTCACCAGCGCCGAGGGAGCCCAGCGCTGGATTAAGGTAAGTGGCTGAAGGAGTTTTAGAACCCTATAGTTCCAGGAAAAAGGGTTTGTTTCTTTAAACAAACAGAATTGGAATAATGAATGTTGAGTAAAAGGAAAGTTGTAACAATGAGCACTGCACTTTGACCAGCAAAAGTAATATAGTAAATATAATTGTGAATAAAAATGCGTACAATAGTGTGCACGTGGAACATTTATCATAAATGATTAACTTGCGATTAATCGCGTTAGAAAATATCTCTAAATTGTGAATACTGCTGTAGTTCTGACATTTACTAAGAATTCACTATTTAATTAGTAGATTTGTGCGGTGGTGCACCCAAATAGTAGTATGGAGTATTAAGTAAGTATTTGTTTAGTGGCTGGGAGAGATTTTTTATTTTTTTATTTTGTTAGTACATGCCAAATTTAGATACTGTTTTTAGACGTATCGTAATTATATTTAGCATTTAGATTTTTTTTCTTTTTAAAGCCGACTAAAGTCAATATAGTAAATATAATAACACTCTTGAAAAATGCACAATGAAAATATAACATGCGGGAAATAGCTTGCTAAAAGAACCAGTTATTGTGTATTTTAATATGAATTCTAATTTATGAATATATTTGCACAGATAGAAAATGTATTAACAACTTTCTGTTAGATTAATAAATTACTACAAGTGCCAAACTAAAAATAGTAGTCATTTTAGTTAATGTCTATTTTTTAAATCAGTACATGCCTCCTTTAGCGCTATGTCTTTAACTTCCTACAGGCCGTTTCTGGTACTACAGCTAGCAATGATAGCACTTGTTAAAGGAACTGCAGGCACAAGACAACTCCAACTAAATTAAGTTGTTATGGTGCCAAGAGGCTCCCGAGTGCATTCTTACCTTCACGGGTTAAACCATTTTCGAATAGTTTAACCCTAAAGTTGCCTCCAGTGCTGATCTCAGCTCCACCCCAATCACTGGCATCAGGCTTCTGAAATGTCAGATTCTCTCAGTTTATTGCAAAGAATCAAATCTTTTCAAAGCCAGTGTAGTGAATGAGGAGTCACTGATTGGCTGACATTTCAGAAGCCAGGGTGGAGCCAGGGGGGAGGGGGGGCAGCTGAGATAGGCGCTGGAGGTAACTTTGGGGTTAAACCGTTCAATAACAGTTTAAACTCTGACGGTAGTTATATATTTGATCTACTAGAGTACTGAGACTGTAATAGGTATAAAAATTATTGTTTGTGTTGTTTTTGGTCTTTGTACCTTTAGATTTGTCCTGTTCTGTATTTTTGTTTAAAAAAAAAAGCAACCAGGACATTTATAATTAGACGTTTTGCATCGGCAGAGGATGAGAATTGCAGTCCAAGATGGGTAGGTGAAAAGGTAGGGAAAGTGAGAGGTAAGTGGTGTTTGGTGATAACACTTGGTGACACACTTGTGGTTTGAAATGGAAACTGGACGCAGTTATGGTGGGGAACCCACCCACTGCTATAACATCCAAAATGTTCAGTTAGTCTGCACCGTCCCTCTCAGCAGCTGGAGCGACGGAGACTGCCACGGGAGATATACATTAAACAAGGCCTTAAAATAGTGAAACAGGAATATATTATCAGGATATCAGTAACATTTCCCAATACATCTCCACAGGCCCCACCTGCTGCCAACACCCGTATCGGAATCCTTATTTTATCAGCCCTCACATTACGGATTCATGTTTACTCGAAATTAACTCTAAAAGAAGAATTTTGGTAATGTGTCATTTACCGCTCATCTAACACAAAACAAAAACAAAAAACCTGATTTACTTTTTTTTATTTGCTACATACGTTGCAAATTGTAAAATGTGTAAATTGCAGGAATGAAAGAATAAAGAAACATATGCGTTCTAAAATGAAAGTGTGACACGCACCATCTGTGTCCTGAATGGATTTCACCTTTTTTTCTGTGGATGTTAGACCCAGAAATCCCCCCCTCCTCCCTATTTAAACCTTGCATTTTACAGACATAGGGCAGGGAAGCAGTGCCCCCGTAATGTATACAATGACTTGTTTTTAAGGATTTATTGAAAGTAGATCTATAAAGGCTGTTATTAAGCAGTCGCTGGGTTAAAGCAAATCAGGTAAGATGCAGCTTGCAGCGATATTATATACAGAAAAGCCAGATATCTTTATCAAGCTGAAACAAAAAAACAAAAGGCTTATAACATCTTTATTGTTAATAACGTCTATTTTTATAAAGTCACAGCATATTGCAATGTTTAACATACAGGACTGATTTCAGCCAAGTGATTCTTCTGCAGCCCCAGAGCAACTGAGCTTGTATGTACGTATGTAAACACATATATCATTACCTATTGGCTCTACCACATTCCGAAACGAGTCAACACGCACCAACAGTAGAGATAACATACTATCCTACCCACAACAAATGGTGTCCAGTTGCGGTCCTAGATTCCTACCTTCAAAATCCTTCAAGGAATTAAATACCGTAATGCATTTAAGGAAATGTCTGGTTAATTTGTATATATTGTTGACTGTATTAAATCTTTGATTATTCTTTTTGCCCTCTTTATTTACAGGCCTACCGTATCGTCGGTCTCGGCACACCACAACCGACTTGCTCCCTTTATACTATCCTACACTTATGCTGGAACCTTACTCCATATACGGCTATTTGCCCCGAACACAAGTTTTAAGGCCGTTTGGCCTGTATTTGTGGGAGGGGCTTAAATTAATTCACTCCCCTATATAAGGGACACCCCTTACCTGACTCATATCGCTTGAGGTCAGCATCAGAATGACCCTCCCACCCACTCCTCATTTCAACACTTTCTCTTTTCTTTCCATTTACTTTACTTACTTACTCCTTGGTGGGCCCTCTTTATTTACAGGCCTACCGTATCGTCGGTCTCGGCACACCACAACCGACTTGCTCCCTTTATACTATCCTACGCTTATGCTGGAACCTTACTCCATATACGGCTATTTGCCCCGAACACAAATATATATATATGCCATTGTTCTCAAAAGTTTGTATAGCCTGGTAGAAATTGTGATATTTTGGCAATGATTTTGAATTTTTTTTTTTTTTTATTGAAGGATAGTGATAATATGAAGCCATGCTGGTGACATAGTTAGATGGGCTAATGCATCATCAGTACAATCTGTTTATCCCTTGAATCGCAAGTTTGAATCCTGGCAAGGTTGACCTTCGTCCTTCTGAGTTGGATAAAATGAGTACCATTAAATTGGGCAATAGTAACAACCTCTGGATGTTGGGCTAAGTTAACATCCCCAGGACGTAGCCTGTATGTACCTTTCCTGGTTAAACACTTTGTTATTATTATTTATTATCACCGTTGCGTGACTGCTTTTTAACCCCTTAAGGACTGTGCCTAATGTACACTTTTTTAATAAAATAAAACATAAACAAAACTTGGAATTTGCGCTATATGTCTGTTCAGGCGTAATTTACCATTTTCATATTATGTGCACCCACACTTATTATATATCATTTTATTCAGGGGAAACAGGGCTTTCATTTAACATCAACTATTTAGGTATAAAACGTAATTTAATATAAATAAACTATAAAAATGGGAAAATAATAAGACATTTTTTTTGTTGTTCTACGTGACATTTTAACTGTGAATGTCAAAATACTGTTTGCTCTTACTGCAATAAAATACACATATTTGTATTCAACGATGTCTCACGTGTAAAACAGTACCCTCCCCATTCAGTCATCAGAGAATGAGATTCCGATCTGATATGGGCTGCGGTTGCATCTTGCAGCTGTTTAGTAGGTAGCCCTCTAAATCCCACAAGTGTTAGGGAGTGTAACGTCTACCCAGCTAGAGTGAGGGTATCAGCCGTTGGGGACATCCTTTTCTTCCCGGCAAGTCGCTGTGTAGTGATGGAGCTGCTTATTCCCCTCTGCTGGATCCAAGGTAGAAGTCAGGTACAGCTCTGAAAAGAGCTTAGTGATTATGCTGCAAAATTCCCTTACAAGAACGAGACAAGGCTACGTTTTGAAGGGTTAAGAAGAACTAAAGCTTTAATGACAGACACTCTCTTTTATGTGATTCTGCCCATGCAAGGGAGACACCCACATAATTAACAGTACCGCCAATAAACACAATATACATTCTGTACATCCCCTCCCCTTATTCGAAAATCAGCTCATTCGGTTCAGCCGTTCGGGAGATTTGGGACTTGAAAGTTTTGACCGACCGCACGGGCAAAGTAGCCGAAAACAGTTCCATGAATTCTGGCCTGCAGTCGGTCTTAGTTCGTGTGTAAAAAAGTCCCGAACGGCTGGCCATCCGTATGCCATCTTGGATTCGCTGGAATCCCCATAAGTTGTCGAGTCTTTCTACCGAATGCCTTGTCGTTCGGTAGTTGTGGCATGATTTCCCGAAGGTATGGAGGTCTCAGCGGTGTTCGCCTATCCGAGTGTCCGATTTTAGTTCCAGACACTCGACGGCAAAACACCGCTGTTCGGGAGTTAAAATGGCCGCGAACACATGGAAGTCCCGAAATGGCGGCCATGCATACGGTTCCTATAGCGTTCGTGCGTTTATTTCCACGAAAATGCCCATCAAGCAGGGAGGTAAATGAGTCTCAATTTAGAGTCAGGGTGGCCTGTTAGTTGTTAGCAAGCATTCGCATGGGGAATGCTTGTAAAGTCTCGAACTGCACATTAATCCACAAGTCTTTAATGAAACTGTTCTCTTTGTTACAGGGAGCTATCTACAAACAAAAATAGTAAAGCCTACTTTACTGATACTCAGTAAAAAATACTTAGTATTAGTAAATAAGGGAGGTTATAACATGTAAAAAAAAGAGGCTCCCCCTTATTGTCCCACCGAGCCCCCACTTGTTGCTAGTGTGTGGGCCCCAAGTAATAAGAGGGGGGTGATCCTAGTGCTTCTATAGGTTATCCCCCTTTATTAGTTAGAGCCCCCACCCGCCTGCAATTGGTGAGGGGTGAGAGTGAACAATAGTTTCCCCCATTATTATTTAGGTACCTCACCTGTGGCAATGGGTGACGGTTTGGGGGAACAATTCCCCTGAATTGTGAATGAACAAATAAATGAATGGCACATGGAAGAATTTTGCTTGGCGCCCATTCGTTTGTTCATTCGTTCCTTTGGCTCCCCATTCAATGTTCGGACAAATGGAGGAAAATTACGAATTTCGGCCCAAAATACATTCGTCCGAATACAAATACCCAAGCCTTCAAATCACTCAATAAAAGTATCTACTCCGGATGCTATATATTTATATATATTTGAGCCTCTTTCTCACAATGTCTCTAATTGAATTTCCCGGGTAATTTAAAAACTAAAATGTTTTGTACTCGTAGTCTTGAAAAAAGATTGTGGGAAGACTGAAATGTCGAATGGATTGATATAATAATCACTGCACACAGCAAGAAAGTCCAGTGAGTGCACTCTTTTTTGAAAAAAAAAAGATAAATAATAAATATATATAAATGCAATTTAAAGAGCAATACATTAATTAATTCACTGATTGCTAAATCAAAGCATACAACGGCAAAAACGAAACAAATAAAGTTGTGATTTAACATTTCTAGAAAGATACAACCATCTTTAAATTCTCGCATCACCATATAGATGGGAGCTGCGATTCCTAGAGGGATCGTGATGATGGTCCATGTGGGACTAAAACAGTGATTTATATGGTGATTTTACATCACTTTCTTTTCTCTTTATTCTATGTTTCTTGTCTTTTGAGAAAAGTTATCTGGGAGATTATTATTTTTGTGTAGGAAGCGTAAAATCTGGAATAAAATATAAATAACTGTTTGACACATCTTGAGGAGATAGATCCAGACTAAAACATGAATACGGCATGAAAACCACATATTAGAACAGTATGATTATGCAGATCATAAAAGATGTAGCATACACAAACTATTTTGTATTTAAAAAAAAAAAAAAATTTAATTAAACCCATCTTCTAAAAATTTATTGTCTGGTTATGTTTTGGCTTTTTTCTTTTCTAATAACTTCCATTTTCAAACTATTCAATGAAGATATGGATCATTTTACTTTATCGGTTTCGCTTCCCAATGTCCTTATCAAATATGTTACTTGGCTCTGTGCAACTTAATTGATGTGACAGATGTTGGTGAGTAAAACAAGGGAGAATTATGTAAAGCCTGGACACTATTTAACAGTCTGATGACAAAAATTGCCACAACAAATAGAGTCCAAAGCGTAAGGTAATCAACTATAAAAACGCAAAACTTCTAGAGCATGTAAACAGAATTATTTTTCTGCCAAAAATATTTCCAGAACCTAGAAGCTCAGAATACTGACCACCCCAGAACATTGATCTCCTCCAGCATTCAGTAGTCTAGGGTCCAGCTTTCCAGAACCAGGACATTCAGAAGGCTGATTACTGAATTCTGTCTGTATGCTGAGCTTTAGAACTCTAATACCAGAAACACGATCTAAAACATTTTCTCCAGAATGGGAATCTTCAGAACACAGAGCAGAAGCCAGTGAGAGTCATAACTGATTATTACACGTTCTATTTATATTTTTTGGGATATTGGTTTCCATATCTTCTGATTTTGCTTAACTGAACAAAGCTTGAAAAAAATGTTACCAGTACAATTAGCATTTTCATTTTATTCAACAAATTGAATTATATTTTATGAAATTTAGTGAGTGAGGTTGTTACTGTCCAGCACCATGACGGTCCTTCTTAGTCTTGGAAACGCCAAGAACACACACTTATAGTTTAACTGCTCAGTAATTAGGAATACTGGGTGCTCATCAATTAAATATATGCCACCATGGCCTCGATATAATAAACTTTCCAAATGACTTAATATCAAATTATTTGGAAAGCTTATTAACTCGAGGCCCATGTTGAAAATGTAAGAATTCTTGCTCGACACACATCACACAAACAAGCCATTGGTAAATCTCATCTGGAACGTTTATTTAAAAAAATCTCTTTTAGGGAACCCCTGTAACTGCATTCAGATGTGGAAGGTGAGTCTCTTCTTCCGATTGGGGTTCCTTTAATTCGTTTAGTTGTAATGTCACAAATAGTCAGCATTTTATACAGCCCTTTAACAATGAGATAACAATATTCTCTATTTATGGAATAATGAATTATCCTATGGCTACCCACAAATTAAGTAGACTTCACAATTATTGGTCTCTGTCTTTCCCCCTATTTTCTGCCAGCCAAGTCTCTGACTCTCCCGGGAATGTTTAATCCTGTGTTTGAGAAACAATTCAAAACCACAAACATCTTCATCTATTATCTGTCTATTTAACACGTAAAATTATGGCCAGGCAGTGCATCTTACAAATGCCCCCTGAGAATGATTGCAAAGCATTTATATCAGTAATTCATTTTTTTTTAATTTCAGTTCTTTATAGAAACCTCTTTGGCAAAAGGTTAAAAAGAGTTCCTGATAAATATGTAACTTAACTACAACGAGCCGCAGATACTGGATACCTCTTCACTGGAGCATTAACATTCATTCTGTATGATGTGAAGTGAATGATAAGAATCATAACATATACTGCAAAGCTTCGACGGACAGCAAACTGTGATGAAATGTTAGAGAATGTTTTCAATTATTAATGATAATAACTGATGGTTTCATTGAATCATTAAGTTAGAGCTAAGAAGTTTGTTGGCAATATATGAATAAATAGGTTTCGGAATAGACAGAAATAGATGTGTGACTTTTTTTTAACAAAATAAAAATCTAAAATGAGTTAGTAACTATTGTCCAAACTGGAACTACGCCAAATCGTACGCCAGTTTGGGATCAAAATGTTAACACGTATTATGGGAAAATTGGCATTGCCAACCGTCTGGGGTCATGCTGGCTTCATACACGGTGAGGAAGAGATGCTGTTGGTTTCACGTCCTTGCTGTGAATGGGGCTTGCCAGGCAGTGCCCGTGCATTCGCCAACATGTATACAATAACTGGCACATGCTGTATTTCTGACTTTCCACACTGGCAATATGTTGGTGATAGGAGGGGTGAGGCAGAGTGGAACCACAGGGGGAAAAAAAACCAAGAAGATACGGAAGAATAAAAGTAATTAGCTGAATGCCATATGGAAGGACAATGTTTTCATTAAAAACAGGCCACACTTAATGCCAGGCTAAGCTTTGTGTCCAAAGCCATATGTATAATTATCTCTGCTCACATGCATTGTAATTAGCCAGTGATGAAGTGAAAGAAAAAAAGAAATTTAGATTTTTACTTTCTATGTAGTTTCCATTTACGTTTTGGCAGAATTAGTTTGCCTTATGTTCAGAACAGGCTCTAATGATAAAACGTCTGGTTACCCAAGTAGGAACAGTTAGCAGAGCAGAGGCGTGAAACAATGTAACGGTGAATAAAGCAAATTGTGTTCCACATCATAAACTTTCAAAATCATATCTTCTTCCATCAACGGAGGAGGTGATTGTGGGGGACAGCGTGACCCCTTAGTGTTGGCAGCAGCTGAATGTTGTGACAGCAAAGAGCAACAGACAAGGCAAATCTCAGATAAGATACTTTGACAACAGGTATATCACTCTACGCCACCCGTAGGAAGATTCGAAAACGAGAACAGAAAAGGTTATTATTGTTATCAATTATCTAGCGCCAATATAGTCCACAGCGCTTTTTAATCATAAGATGACAAGTATGTGGAATTCGGAATATAACAGAGACAAGAAATGGAGAGGCCCTGCTCTAACAAGCTCTCAGGATATGAGGAATGGGGTAAGACACACATGACTAACAGAGGGAGTAGGAATTCATGGATAAGATGTCTGTGTTGAAATAAGCTGGAACATGGCGTGTGGAAGTACCGAACAGTGGAAGGAGAGAGCGTGAGCTGGGCTCTGGAGGGGAAAGACTAGGGGAAAGAGATTGAAAGGACGATAGGTAGGAGAAGTTTAGAGACTTCTAGCTCAGAAACAGTACAAAAGTAGTTAAAAGTGAAAGAAAGTACTAAATGGAAGCTGAGTATTGGAAGGGCAGAGGAAAGAGGGGAGACTGCATTCCTAACTTGGTTGATCTTGACATGCTAAATCACTAGCTGTGAGGTTAGTTAATGGTGGGGTTGCTGTGAGGTGAAGAAGATTGTTAAAAGTATGAAAGAGTCGTTTGGGATCACAGTGTAGGTGGAGTGTAGAGAGGTCAAATATTCTTGTTTGGCAGGGGAGATGGCAGAAGTATAGGAACGTAGCAAGAAGTTGTAATGCAGGAAGTCAGGTGTAGTGCGAGACTTTCTCCAACAATGATCCGCACTACGGTCAGATTGCTGGAAATAGAATATGAACTTTCTGTGCCAGGTTCAAAATGACACCTTGTGTGACCTTCGAATTGTGCATAGAGCAGTAGGCAAGACAGAATTATAGTATGATGTTGCTTGAGAGGGACAGGATAGAGTTGAGAGGGGAGATAGTGGAGATTGAAGAGAGGAAGTGAAGTTATGTAGATCAAGTGAGTTTATGCTTCTGCCTGGTTTAATATGTTGAGTGAGGGGCACATTGACAGTGCAGGTAAGAAGATGGTGGTCAGACCAGGGGCGTTTTACCCACGAGGCAAACAAGGCATTTGCCTTGGTCAGCATTTTTTAGGGGACGGCAAATGCCCAAATGCCCAGGGCAAATGCCTTGTTAGCCTTGTGGCTAACAGACATGCTGAGCGGGCGGGTGGCGCTGGGCTGGCGGCCAGCGAGGGAGCTCTTTCTCTGAGCTGTCCGCACAGCTCCCTCGCGCGCCGCAGAGTGAGGCTGGGAGCCGGAATATGACGTCATCTTCCGGCTCCCAGCCTCACTTTGCGGTGCGCGAGGGAGCTGAGCAGACAGTTCAGAGGAAGAGCTCCCTCGCCAGCCGCCCACACAGCAGCCAGCGCCACCCAGCCCGACCGGCAGCCACTGGACCACCAGGGAGAGAGAGACTCCCCCACCCCAGCGTTGCCAAAGGTAGGGAGTGGGGGGGTTAAATAAAAAAAAAATGTGTTAATGTGAGTGTGTGTGTGTGTTTGTTTGTTAGTGTGTCTGTTAATGTGTGTGTGTTTGTTAGTGTGTTTGTGTGTGTGTGTCTGTTAGTGTGTGTGTGTGTGTCTGTTAGTGTGTGTGTGTGTCTGACAGTTTGTGTCTGACTGTGTGTATGTGTGTGTCTGACTGTGTGTGTCTGACTGTGTGTGTGTGTCTGTTAGTATGTGTGTGTCTGTGTAGTGTGTGTGTGTGTCTGTTAGTGTGTGTGTCTGACTGTGTCTGTTAGTGTGTGTGTGTCTGACAGTTTGTGTCTGTTAGTGTGTGTGTGTCTGACTGTGTGTATGTGTGTGTCTTACTGTGTGTATGTGTGTGTCTGACTGTGTGTGTGTGTCAGTGTGTGTGTGTCTGTAAGTGTGTGTGTCTGTTAGAGTGTGTGTGTGTCTGTTAGAGTGAGTGTGTGTGTCTGTTAGTGAGTGTGTATGTGTCTGTTAGTGAGTGTGTGTCTGTTAGTGAGTGTGTGTGTGTGTCTGTTAGTGAGTCTGTGTGTCTGTTAGTGTGTGTATGAGTATCTGTCAGTGAATGTGTGTGTGTGTTTTTAGAAGGCGGGGAAGGGGAAGGGTTGGGTGGGGCTGGCGCAGGGGAGGGGGAGAGGGGGTGCCTGAGTTTTGTCCTGCCTAGGGAAGCACAAAACCAGGATACACCACTGGGTCAGACAGAGGGAATGGTGTATTAGAGAAATGAGAGACAGAGGAGCAAAAGTTGGAGAAAACAAGGTCAATGGAGTAAGTCCATTGAGTAAGGCCAAAGGATGAGGTGATAAATAGAAATATAGATTCTGCTGGTTGCTCCTCCCGTGACAGCGGGGACTGCCTTCATGGACCCGCTAGGCGAACCCTTGTTCGACTCGGATGACTTTCCTCATCCGTGGTGAGCCGAGTGGCTCCCTGCGGAATGTGTGGTCCAGCTACCTAGAGACCTGGGTGTGGCACCCCCTTAGCAAGGCGACACGTAAGCTGAGTGTCCTAGACCAGTGGTACCTAACAAGGTGTGTGACACCCCAGAAGTTGACCCCAAAATAACACAATTTTTATCTAGGTTGGGTTGGAACCCACGTAAGTGCCTAGACTTGGCCCCTGGCCAAGCTTTTTGATCTGGAGAAGGTGTGCTGGCAGCATCAATGCTTCTCTCTCTACGGTGTGACCATCCTATTTAGGATAGAGCCGAAACTGGCTAATCTTGCCCTCAGTGAGGCCGGCAAAGAAAGGTTTCCAAATAGAGTTAGCGGGGTCACCTTGTTGCATCCCTACCCCTCGAGCGATCTGTTTTTCCCTTTGGGATCGCAGGTTGATTAATGAGGAATTGTCAGCCCTACGTGCCAAGGAGACTATAGAGTTGGCTCCTCTACAATATCTCCCTGGTGGAGAAAAAGGGTGACCAGATGCGCCCGGTGATCAACTTACACCGCTCAATCCAGGGTATACTACTGGCACTTCAATATGGAGGGCATCCATCTCTTCAGAGACCTACTCCTACACGGGGATTGGTTGGCAAAATTAGACCTGAAGGACACGTACCTGCCGGTGCCGGTGGGCACAGCTTCGAGTAATCTCCTCCGCTGGAAGAAACGCATATGGCTCCTCACCTGTCTTCCATTTGGTCTCTCTTCGGTGCCTTGGTGCTTCACCAAGTTGCTAGTCCTGCGATGGCCTGGCTCCACAGACAGAGCATACGCTTCATCGTTTATCTGGATGATATTCTTATCATAGCTCAGAACCGCTCCGTTCTCCAGGAGCATCTGCGCTGGAAGGTGGACTTATTGACACGGCTGTGTTTTCTCATCAATTGGGAGAAATCCTGTCTGACTCTGTCCAGATGCATGGAATTATTGGGCTTCCTTGTAGACTAGGACCAAAATTCTAATGATCCGCAAGGAGCTTCTCAGGACTCTAACCCGACCACATCTCACCCTGCGACACTTGGCTAGACTGCTGGCATCAGTGATAAAAGCTGTGTTCCCAGCTCCTCTTCACTATCGGGCGCTCCAACGATTGAAGATTGCACATCTTCACAAAGGAGCGTCATATGCGGATCTGGTCTCTTTGGACAACGAAATGAAGGATGAATTGCATTGGTGGATTCACAACCTTTGGAATGGCAGGGCCGTATTCGGATCGCAGCCGGAATTCACCGTAGACTCAGATGCAAGCCTCCAAGGCTGGGGCGCCCACTGCGAGGGTGTGTCAACAGGAGGACGCTGGTCAGAGAGCGACCCAGAATGCACATCAATACCTTGGAACTCCTGGCAGGATCCTTTGGAATTCAGAGTTTCTCGAAAGGGACTGCCAACACCTGCATTTGCCTATGGATGGACAACATATCAGTGGTTCGATATGTCAAACACACTCAGTCAGCATTGCTGGCTCACTTGGCGAAAAATTTCTGGGAGTTTTGTCTAGCACAGAATTTGGTGGTTCAGGCGCAATACCTACCGGGCCTGCACAATGTTCAGGTGGACTGGAATTCACAGTATCTCTAGGACAGCAGCGATTGGAGATTGGAGGTGGAGGTATTCTACACTATCTCATCCCTTTGGGGTCCCTTTGCCATTGACCTGTTTGCCTCACGACTCAATGCCCAGTGGCCCTTTCTTTAGCTGGTGGCCAGATCCAGCAGCAGAGGCGGTGGACGCTTTCCCGCCATTTGCCATGCTTCCCTGGGTGCTGCTGCAGATTTCGCCACCAAGTTGTGGAACTGACAGTAGATGTTCCCAGGTTGTAGCCGAACCGTCTGGACCTGCTTTGGGATCCGGGAGACCGTCACCATTCTCTCCTCCTAGAAGGCTCTCTACTGTTGACTGGAACAACACAGAAAAAAGGTGTGGAAACTAGTGGTGCTTTTTTGTATAATAAGAAATAATTTCGTTAAGCTGCTATAAAACACTCAAAGGGTACTCCAAAACCCACTCTCGACATGCAAAAAACAAACAAGTAACCACGAGTGGGTCAGTGTAAAAAACTTTCCCACTACTTGGTAAGAGTGTAGCGCTATAGGTGTAATTCCAAAGTGCTCAAATATATAAACATACACTTACCACTCAGGGTAAAGGCAAGAGGTATGTGTACAAGAAAGAAAAAACAGAAAGGCACATAGAGGAATATTGTATGGCTATGCACTGAGTTTTGATTTGAATATGTACAGGTAAACTCACATTTTATAGAGCCTTTTATATGGGTATAGGCTCTAAACATTTTTGCATCCGTGCCTTTAAGGTAGGCAGCAGTACCGTATTGGTGTAGTTTGTTCTTTTCTATTCCTTTCCACCAAAATCGATCTCCAAAAGAAATAAAAAGGAAAAAAGAACTTCTGGGTGCAGATTGTTATACCCTTAGTGCACAGTGCAATATATATACAGAAAAAAAGGTGCTCACCTTTTAAAGAGCCTTTTAATAACTGGCTCTAAGTATTACTGGTGTATGTGTCTATTATTAGGGGTGACACTACCCTTAACCGGATCCAAAGGTGCAAGGCAGAGGTAAGCATATTCGAAAAAGTATTTATTAAAGAAATTTTAAATAGAAATTATTTAAAATTATCAAAATACTAATAAAAGAAGTAAATAAATACAGTATATGTCGGGTCTCTTCCTCTCCTGCTGTACCAAGACGCGTTTCGCCTTTGATGTCGGCTTTTTCAATTGGCATTCTGTTCCGGTCTCTCAACGGTAACGTCACTTCCGGTTCGCCATTTGAACTACATTACCCGAAAACCTCTTCTCTGTAGTTCTAACAGGTTTAGACAGTTCAAAGTTCCCCAATAGGGATTCCGTACCGGACGATAAAGGTATATAGGTCAGCAATTTCCTCGGCCACACTCTTTTGCCTGATATCCTGTAAGAGGGCTTCGGATGTTCGTGCATTGGATTTCGACACTCGTTCCTTCACCCCTGACGGGGTAAATTTTAATATATCCAGTCGCATGAGACTTTGATTAGATAGGGTCTCCTATCCGGCTTTCCCTTCGGATCGAGCGTTGTGCCCGGTGGCTTGTTTACGCGGGTATGAGATTCGCACTGAGCTGCATCAGTCGCCATCTACCCCACATCTTTTTCTATCCTTTCGACCTCCATTTTCCCTGGTGACATGTACTGCCATGGCTCGTTGGTTGAAATGGGTATTGCAGCAGGCGGGAGTGGACACTTTGATGTTTGGAGCCCACTCTGTCCGGGGTGCTTCGGCCTCATTGATGATTACCTCGGGGGCATGGTTGGAGGACCTGATGAGGACTGCGGACTGATCTCAGGAGTCTACTTTCTGTGACTCATGTTTTTTCTACGGTTATCAGTCAGCTTTGAACTTGCAATATGATCCTCCGTGTCTTGTTATAGAATTCCATGATTTTGCTATTACATGACAAAAAGTCATGATTTTATTAAAGACACGAAGGCGAGTATTGTCCCACCCTAGATACACTTCTGAATTGGTTTACATCTTCCCTCCCTGGTATGTTATGATTGGATAAGGTTGGTATAAAGGTAACTGTGGATATTATTACACTAAGATTGATGGTCAATGTATTTTGAATGAAGGATTGTTCATGGGTTTCATGATTGTTAGTTAGAAGGACTGTCTCTACATTGGCTCCCAAACTCCAAACAACGGCGTTTTGAACACGCCAAAACGCGCATCAAGTGTTTCTTTTCCTTTAATCACTGCACTTGGCAGCACTTTTTTATGTTTGTTACCACTATGGTTATTGATTTTTAGGTGTTTCTTTCTTTATTTATAACTTTAGTAAGGGGAGTTGGTTCAGGTAGACACTAGTGGTCAGACCACGGTGTCGAGGTAACTCTTAGGGTGAATTTAGAGATTTTTTTTTTCTTTGAGGCTTTTCATTTAAATTTAGACCAGATTACCTGGTCCATTGTTCTCTGTGGACCCTGTACCTTTTCTCTCTCGCGCTAACCTCGTTTACGCTACCTTCCCGTCAGTCGGACACTAGGCTAACTGGAACTTAGATGCTATTTAGTACTCCAGATAATGGATCCCCTGGGCACCGTTTAGTAGTTCTACTTTTTTTTTTCAAGTTATACTTTTTGGCCGCAATTTCCTTTTCATCCTTAGATTGATTAAAGGTAGCGCCCCCCTTACTCATTTCTTATACCAGTGGAGCTCTCCTGATGTTAGTTTCTCGTTGTGGGATTCGATACATCACTTTCTCCTATTTCTTGCATATTTTGGATGGTTACCCCCTTATTGGAGCTCCCTATTAGGTGGTTACAGTGTTGCAGCTCACAAGCCGTTGACTTGTATCTGGACTCCTGACCTGCACTCTGTTTACTTTATTTCTCCATTTTGCTATCTCTACATTATATTCGCACTAAGTTACAAGGACCGAAATAACCGTATGGCTCCTGGTTTTTTTTATGTTTTCACAGCCTAATTCGGATTCGTTGGATGGATTCCTATTAATTATCTTTTAACGGGATCTCTAGTTGGTGAGTTCTTGTTTCCTTTGATGGATTTGTCCCGGTTTGTTGGATTGTTACCTGCTTGGACTCCGACAGGATCTGAAGGCGGTCGTTATTGTGCGGTTGGACTTAGCATCGGTTCCTGTTTGATGTTTGTTTATTGTAGTCACATCGCCAAAGAAAGAGGAAGAGCTAAGGGAGGTGCTGACTAATATACTGGGACTTGGTATGGGAGTGGCATATATCAACATGTATACCACATGTTTCTTACTGTTTGTGTATTCTTTGCTGCTATTGGTGGACAGTAAAGAAAGGGATATGCAATATGAGCCTCCGTGTCTTTAATAAAATTATGGCTTTTCGTCATGTAATGGCAAAATCATGGAATTGTAGCAAACCAAATGGAAACTGAGGAGAGCAATGTTTGGGCCAGATACATTGTGTATACTCTGTTATATTAGAGTTGGATAGATCATCACTAAACATGGCTCCAACCAGGAAATGTGACATTTTAGGGGGGAAAAACAAGCAGCTAAACTGGAAACTTATTTTTTTAGTTTGATTATTTTGGCCTGAAATCAGAATTTTTTAGTCTTGCTTCACAGATCAAGTGAGAAAACAGGATACAACAGGATACAAGAGGAAAACAGGATACAAATCTTTATTAAAGTTATATAAATATAGGTTTATTGTGTCACTTCATACTTGTTCTGTGAATAAAGTCACCATGCAGTGACTGTCCCCTAACCATCATTTATCTCTTTTTCTCATCAGTCCTATTTTTGGGAGGCCCACAGGCAGAATTCAGAATTACGAATCAAAACGAACATGCTGGGGAATTTAACATTTTGGTTGGTTCGTGATCCAGCCACATTTCGCTGGGAGTTTGGGAATTCGAAAAATCACCCGATCAACCCAAATATAATATGACCATATCTCTCCTTTCATAACTGATTGAATTCTGTATATTTTCCATTGTGAATTGAAATTGAACACGGGCTAAACCTTCTGTCTGCATGTGTTACATGCTGAGCTGCAGTCACACAATGCAAAGCTGGGCTGTTTTTTTCTGTTTATGACATGGTGAGTGTAAGGACGTAGCCGCCATTGAATGTGATTGCCAATTCAGATATAGTTTGACTGTATAATACATGATTTATTACATGGAGACTAGTAAATAAAAATTAGGTTCCTTGTGGTGAACATGTATTGCTAATCTCAGCACTAATCAATACTGCCTCCAGCCTCGTGCCTCAAACCATACGTGTAGGAAGGAGGCTGAAACACCATTATTAGAGGTTTGGGATCAAACGGAGATAAACAGGACAGAAATGATATATAGATATAATTCACAGACATTTTTCAAAGGTGCAAAGTATAAAAACATAAAACAAAAAGAGCAAGCATTCTCTGACAAAGTGTTAATTGGAAACTCAAAGTGTGTTAAGTTGTTTGTTTTCGACACCCCCTCCTTTCTCTCTCCTATATTTACCCTGTTTTTGTATATTACGCCTTTGAATAAAATGTATCTTTTTTTGTCTTCTCACATTATTGACCAGTAAACCCGACGGCACATTTCAAAACAAATAACAGATTTGTGAAATCTTAGAATACATTCTCATAGTGTCTTCGGGACCCGCCTATTGAGCAAGTCGGTAAATTGATGGTTTTTAACTCCTAAACCTTTGTATTCTTGTGAGCTATGTCTGCTACCATGTTATGTACAGAGTCCCTAAAAGGTCATAAAGGCTGGCTGGGCATTATGGGAAATGTAGTTTACAAACATCTTTAGTGCCAAAGTTAACGGTCTCTGCCATGGACACAGATCATTGGTCCAGTGGAAATTTAGAACCAGCGCCCGTCATCTCAAATCGATTTTATCCCTCTAAAAATAGTGACGATTTTTTTTTGTCTTAATAACACTTCCCGACTGCGCTAGTGACAGGCAGACACAGCGGGCGCAAGTATCCTTAATCAGTCTCCGCTTTATCTGCATGTCATTGACAGCGACAAAAACTATCATTTAACCATCTCAGAGGCCCCAACATTGCTTCAAGGGGGTCCGAGGCTAATGCAGCCGTCTCTCAAACACCTTATTACCATCCTGCTCTACTCTCCATAAATTATAAAATCTTACTGCTTCCAAACAATTCCAAACAAAGAAATACACAAAGTAAATCGAAATGGTTTTTCATTTTGCGTGGTGACATTAAAAGCTGTATCTGCTAATTGAGTGAAGCACGTTATATGGGGCTGTCTGTCTCTCTCATTATGCCGTCTTGCAAGCCCTTGTTGCCATCACTTTCTGCCTCACTCAATTTAAGTACACTGTTTCGGCAAATTAACAGTAATTCATTATGACATGCCGTATCTCTCCACTAAAATAACTGTGTGTGTAATCTGCACTCCCCCCCTCCCTTTACACTATTCTTTTCCTCAAGCTCCTATTAATACGAATTTAGCCTGCTGCCTCCTCTCAACCTGCGGTGTCAGGCAGATTTGTGCATTGAGTGATGTATAGAAGTCCTTTTATTCTGCTAGCAGTTTATTATGAGACGTGTCAAACAATATTCAGACTCTTTCCCTCCCCAAGGGAATGAAATCACTAAGATGCTGGGTAACGGACGTAGGATCTGGCTGTGAAAGCCATAATACCGCAAAGTACTTAGCAGACTAGCAAGCAGCAATTGGGAAAAGAGAACTCTGCCATTTATTTAGGGGTATTAATACCCGGTGCACTGTCATATCTTGTGGGAGAAAATACGTACGCGTGCTTTATTCAGCCGTCACAGGGTTTAAACAGAGTCGTTTACTTTTTCATAATGAATTGACTGGGCGTCAAATACCTGTTTTTTTACAGATGAGATTGGTTAAGTTAACGTCATTGTTATAAAATACCACCATACTCTGTCAAGATGTACACAAGTCAAAGCAATCCATGCATCCGGGACGCTGTAAGAAGCAACATACATGTTTGTTTTTAATTATTTTATAAAGATCTATTTATGGTTTTGAAGTTTTGACTGTACATTTTTCTATTTTAATATGACATTATAATAAATGTAAATCAATGCATCATATGGAAAAATGTGAAAATCTATTAAAAATTTCCCCAAATAAAAGAATCTGACACCAAATCACTAGCATTACTAGAAATAAAACAATAGCCATTGTTATTAAGAAAGCACAGGAAATATGAGAAGGAATGTTCCTGTCCTCAAGAGCTTGCAATTCAATTCAATCTCAGAGAGTTAGAAAAATTGGGTTTCTTAGTTCTTTCTTCATACAAACTGATTAGAAAATAAAATATCATTGAGATGATTCTCAGGTTAATTACAGAAAGTAAAATATAATCTTTTCCCTGAATTGATAGCATCTATGCCTTGTGATCATTTCACATTCAGCACGGAATCTGCGGGAATCTGCGGGAATCTGCAAGCAGTCTGATAGAATCTATAGCAGTAACCTGTAACTTTTACTCAGATTCTTATCATAAGGTTTATTCACGTAACACTAAATTGGAGTGAACTGAAACCCAAATTACAAAATGTAAGCTAAAATAGATAAACTGTGACTATTGGAACGTTGGAGCGCTTTCCCAAATTGTCTATTTTTGTGCAGGGTGGAGCTAGAAGTGGATTTTGCCACCACATCTTGTCATTTCCTGTCCGTCGCCACAATCAGTGGGACAAGGCATCAAAAAATACCTATGCTTTGCATTGCATATGTACAAAATAATATCTAACATTGTAGAATGTATACTCAGAGCAATATAAAAACAACAGATAAAAAAATGTATAGTGTAGTATATTGAGCTAAGTAGCAAGGGTAGGTATATATGAAAAATGTGCACTCACATATTGTAGAGCCTACATATTGTATCCAGAAACAGCATGTGAAGTGGTATGATCCCCACTCAATGATATAGGTGCTGTGGATCTCTCTCCGTGGATATAACCAACTAAAATGTTAAATTCCCCAGCATGTTTGTTTTGATTCTGAATTCTGAATTCTGCCCGTGGGCCTCCCAAAAATAGGATTGATGGGAAAAAGAGATAAATGATGGCTAGAGGACAGTCGCTGCATGGTGACTTTATATAGTTTTATATAAAAAGCAAGTCAAACCACAATAGTGTACACCGTATGTATGGAGTGTAAAACACAATAAAATAAATATAAACCTACTCACATGCGTGAGATCAAAATAAGGTTTGCTCAAACCAGTATGCTTAGGTGGCTTTATCCCCACCAATGATATGTAGCTTGAGAATCTAGCAGCAGTTAGACAGGTCCAATAAAAAGTACTCTAAATCTGCAGCAGTTGACCTGTAGTAGGAAGCCTTTAAACTGCTTCCTGTGTGAGTGTCATTAGAGGGTCGGGACTCCAACCCTTAATGGCCCAGATTATTAAAAAAATTATTTAAAAATCTTTTCTCTTTCTCTGCTATTTTAAGGAAGTTATTAGTCTGCATTTTACTCTATCCAAAACGCAGGGAGTCCTACATCTCCCATTGTTTAAGCATGTTCTTCTCCTCATTATTATTATTTTATTATTTATATAGCGCCATCAGACTCCGTAGCGCTGTACAATGGGCCCTCTAGTCCAAGAAAGTTGCCGGATGCACTTGATTTCTTGTTTTATTGAGTTTCACGGCATTGATTCACCGACATTAATGAAGACTCAAGTTCACATAAATTAATTTATGACGAAATTTCACTTTACAGAAGAATGATGGGAAATATGGGTTCATTTACATGAAATGCCATGCTAGTTTCTTTTTCGGAAGCCGTTGTAATGACATGATATTGTTTTATTAAGTGAAATATAGAAAAACTGAGCAATATATAAAATGAACAATATAGGTAAAAGTTATTTTTATTTGCAGAGTTCCCCTGAATTAAACATGGAAGATCTGCTTTAGAATTAGTACATAATAGGAGTCTCACAATGAGTGAAAAGGCAGCAGAGAGCCATCAAGTATTGTGAATTCAGACAACTGTTTATATATTATCACTGCAAAGAAACGGCAGAAATTCAGAGACATTTCATTTAACACCGGGCTTTCTCTCCCAGCTCATGGCCATTTTTCTCTCATATTCAGGGAAAATAAATTGTTTAAACACCTTAACTACACACAATGTATTGAAAGCCATTCTCGAAGTCGGCCAACGTATCATTTCGAGCTGTACGACTGCCATCTTCAAGCATTCTGGGTGTCATTTATGAATGAATAATTAAAATTAGCCACAGATGTTTTAAAGCCATGCCTCATTTATTTAGACAAAGCTCCCCTTTCATAGCTGTCATCTCCCATGGCTAATAAATGAGTCTTTAGACTGGATGTCATTTCACCTGCTCTAATGCCTCCCAGCCCCGCAGTACTCAGAGTTTTATTTAATGGGTCGTGTGCGTGTCATAAAGAGGAGCACAGACTATGGGGGGACCTTGATCCATGGCTTGATCCTGTTACCGGAATCCGATATGTGCCACGGGAATATAGGTACGTTTTCTACTTATTTAAGTAGGCAGGGGAGGGCCGGGTGGATAAATACTGTGTTTAACACTATCCCAGTGCTGTCCTCATCCAGCTGTTTCAGATCCCAGTGCTGTCCTCATCCAACTGTTTCAGATCCCAGTTCTGTCCTCATCCAACTGTTTCAGATCCCAGTGCTGTCATATAACCAGCTGTTTCAGATCCCAGTGCTTTCCTCATCCAGCTGTTTCAGATCTCAGTGCTGTCCTCATCCAGCTGATTCAGGTTCCAGTGCTACCTTATATCCAACTGTTTCAGATCCAGTGCTGTCCAATATACAGCAGTTTCAGATTTCAGTGCTGTCCTCTATCCAGCTGTTTCAGATCCCAGTGCTGTCCCCATCCAGCTGATTCAGATTCCAGTGCTGCCCTATATCCAACGGTTTCAGATCCAGTGCTTTCCAATATCCAGCTGTTTCAGATTCCAGTGCTGTCCTATATCCAGCTGTTTCAGATCTCAGTGCTGCCCTATATCCAGCTGTTTCAGATCCCAGTGCTGTCCAATATCCAGCTGTTTCTGATTCCAGTGCTATCTAATATCCAGCTGTTTCAGATTCCAGTGCTGCACTATATCCAGCTTTTTCAGAGTCCAGTGCTTTCGTCTATCCAGATTTTTCACATCCCAGTGCCCTCCTATATCCAGCTGTTTCAGATTCCAGTGCTGCCCCCATCCAAATGTTTCAGATCCCTGTGCTATCCAATATCCAGCTGTTTCAGATCCCAGTGCTGTCCTATATCCAGCTGTTTCAGATTCCTGTGTCGCCCTGCATCCAGCTGCTTTGGATCCCAGTGCTTTCCCGGTGGAATATCATGATGTATCCAAGACTTTCCTGCAATATTTGGGTATGATTCCTGCATTTAACGGTCTGTGGATCAGATTGTTGTGATGTCTGATTACATTTCCAATTGTTACCGCACAGATGAAGTCATTAAGCCTATAATCTCTTCCGTCCTCTCCTGTTAGGACGTGATGCTGAAGAAATAAATATGGCATTCCTAATCGTAGCAAGCTAAGGGTGAGACCAGGAAGCCAATTGTTTTATTGTTTCCTGTCTCAGAACATTGCTGACAGAAATTCTGCTACTGGAAAATGAAAGGTTATCCCACACAAAGCCTTCTCAAAATGTGTATTCACACTAGAAATTTATTTTTTCTAAATTTACTTGTCATGAATTAACAGTGAACTGCGAAATGCGTTTCCACATTGATATCAGACCAAAGAGCTTCTACTTTCTTCCTGATCTTGTTCATGCCAAGGGGGCCTCATCCGGCTCATGTGGGCTTTGTGTTCCTCCCTAGAATATCTCACGTTATATTGATATATTCTAGTATAAGGCTGCGTACATTATTATGGGTTTAATTAAATAAGTCAACATTTTAAAAAACTGTCTATAGGAAGTTTAGATCAAAATAGCTGAAATTGAGTATTTTATACACTTGGGCCTGAAATGTTCAATTTTCCAAAATTCTTATTATTGGAAATAAAACTCGATTTGTGTATTTACCAAAGTGTGAATTTTCCTGAATTCCAAGGTGAATTTAAAATTCTAGCTAAAAATAACCAAATTAAAGATTTTTTTCTCATTTTGTGACTAGACTTGTGCACGTCAGTAAAAGTTCAGTCGAATTGTTCCAGTTCAACTATTTTGGGCTAAAACGTGATAATAATGTTAGCTTTCCTAGCTGTATGTGAAGGATAGCATAAAATCTAGCCTAATAAAAGTTAGTGAGGCGAACATGTAGCGGATGGCACTGGGCTGTACTGGAAATTGCATATGTGTGAATGTGTTCGTGTAAATTGCAGGGTTATATGTGTAAAAATAGGTTGTATTCGTCTGATTGTTCCATAGAATCATTCGAACAACTAAGGGAATGAAACTACCGAACAGTCAGACCTCCCCTGTGTGAAGTGTGCATTCAATTACCCGTTGCAACAATGTTGCGAACAGGTAATTGACAAGCTGTGCAGTGGGTCCTTTGTTCTCGGGGGTGGCCGCCATTCGGGAAACGAGCACGTGGTGGAGGCCATTTTAAACCTCCCGAACAGCGGTGTTTTGCCGTCCAGTGTCTGGAACCCAAATCGGACACTCAGCTAGGCAAACACCGCTGAGACCTCCATACGCATGATACGTTCGCTCCAAACTACCGAACGGCCCCTCGTTCGGTAGAAAGAAACAACCGAACGAGGGGATTCATGCGAACCCTACCTGATCTCTGTAACCTTAGCCTTTCATGCAGTTTGTTCCCTTATACTGTGACCGACCGCAGGGACCCATCGCATGGAACCCAATTCGGCTGTTCTTGCCAGCGCGGTTGGTCTTTTTATTACCTCCATAAATTTCCCGAACCTGTGGTCCGATCTGGGTGATTTTTGGATATGTTGCTCACCCAGATCAGGGCTACCAGGGATGTGCCATTTAAAGGGGTACCCCTAGGTTTAGGGGTATATCCAGAAACTGGGGGAATTTGTGTACAGTATAAGGGGAGGAGATGTGTGGGAGGCTACCAGAACAGGATTGGATACTGTATTAATTAATGAAAATCCCTCCCTTGCATTGGAGCATGCTTTATAAGGCCACTGTGAAAATAAAGGTTTAGTTCTGCTCCTGATGCTGTGTGTCGTCCAGTTATTGGGATTGCTGTTGGGATATTGCTATATTGTTTCACCTGCTGGAAACCTTGCCTTATGGATTTATAATTACTTGTTCCTGAGCCTCACTGGGATCCTGAGCGGAGATATCCTGTGAAATACTAGATCTCCGCTACAGAACATAGAGTCCGTTTGGGTTACGTTAGAATTTGGTAATCACACAGTAACTCGTGTAGGTGTGATTTATAGGCCCCCAGGACAAATTGAAGAGTTAGATAATCTACTAGCTGAGGAAATAGCTAAAATGACAATGAAGGGGGAAGTTATCATCATGGGTGACTTTAATCTTCCTGATGTAAATTGGAAAACAAAATTAGCTACTTGTGCCAGGAGCACACATATTCTAAACTCCCTACTGGGATTGTCTCTAAAACAAGTTGTTGAGGAGCCAACTCGTAAAGAGGCCATACTAGATTTAGTGTTAACAAATGGAGATTTGGTATCAGATATTACTGTAGGTGAAAGTTTAGGATCCAGTAATCATCAGTCAGTGTCGTTTAATATAAGAACAGTGATATATAGATGGTGGAATTGCACTCAACCATATGCTTTGGACTCTCAGGGTGCTGCTGGATCAGTCCCAGTACCAAAGAGACCATATATAAAGTATAATTGTAGAAAATAATCCAGGCACTCCAAATTGTTCCAAACGATAGGCAATTTTTATTGGACCCAAGAACCAAGCAAGTAACTTGACAAAGGTCCTAAGGGGTCGAAATGTTGTGTGGTTCTTGGGTCCAATAAAAATTGCCTATCAATTGGAACAATTTGGAGTGCCTGGATTATTTTCTACAATTATAATATAAGAACAGTGACTGAACCACACAAAAACAAAAGTGTTAGACTTTAGAAAAACAGACTTTTCTAAAATTACAATATGTGTAAAGGAGTCATTATCAGACTGGAGCAGTTTAAATGGAGTCCAAGAGAAATGGGATTATTTAAAAGTTGCACTATTGAAGGCAACAGAAAATTGCATTAGGCTTGTCAGTGAGAGCAAAACATTAAAGAAATCCCTGTGGTACTCCGCAGATGTGGCCAAAATAGTGAAAAACTAAAAGTTAGATTTTAGTAATTATAAAAAACCCAGAGTGAGGAAGACCGACAGATCTATAAGATTAGACAGAAAGAGGCCCAACAAGTTATAAGAGTTTCCAAATCACACACAGAAGACAAAATAGCACAGTCAGTAAAACATTTTTTAGATACATGAGAAAAGGAAAGTAAAACAAGGATTAGTTAGATTAAAAACAAAAGAAGGAAGGTATGTAGAAGAGGATAAAGGTCTAGCTGACTGCCTCAATTAATATTTTTGTTCAGTATTTACAGATGATAATTAAGGAAAGGGGCCTCAGTTAGGAAAAATAACAAATTAGTAATTTGTTACATGTGAGTTTACAGAGGAAGAGGTTCTATTTCAACTGTCAAAAGTAAAGACAAATAAGTCAATGGGACCTGATGGAATACACCCAAAGCTATTAAAAGAGCTTAGTGGTGTACTAGCAAAACCATTAACAGATTTATTTAACCAATCATTGTTAACAGGAGTAGTCCCAGAAGATTGGAAGTTAGCGAATGTTGTGCCCATTTACAAGAAAGGTAATAGGGAGGAGTCGGGCAACTATAGGCCAGTAAGCCTTACTTCAGTAGTGGGGAAAGTGATGGAAACCATGTTAAAGGATAGGATTGATGAACATCTAAAAACACATGGATTTCAAGATCAGAGACAACATGGGTTTACTTCAGGGAGATCATGCCAAACTTATCTTATTGATTTTTTTGATTGGGTAACTAAAATAATAGATCAGAGTAGTGCAGTAGACATTGCTTACCTAGATTTCAGTAAGGCTTTTGACAATGTCGCTATCAATAAAATGCAATTTTTAAGTTTGGATTCCAACATTGTTGAATGGGTAAGGCAGTAGCTGAGTGACAGGCAACAGAGGGTTGTAGTCAATGGAGTATATTTGCTTGGGCTTATCACCAGTGGGGTACCTCAGAGGTCCCATTGTACAGCGCTACGGAATCTGATGGTGCTATATAAATAATAAAATAATATAAATAAATTGTACTTGGACCCATTCTCTTTAATATTTTATTGGTGATATTGCAGAAGGTCTTGATGGTAAGGTATGTCTTTTTGCTGATGATACTAAGATATGTAACAAACAGGGTTGTTGTTCCAGGAGGGATAAGCCAAATGGCAAATGATTAAGGTAAACTAGAAAAATGGTCAGAGCTGTGGCAACTGACATTTAATGTAGATAAGTGCAAGATAATACATCTTGGACGTAAAAACCCAAGGGCAGAGTACAGAATATTTGATAGAGTTCTAACCTCAACATCTGAGGAAAGGGATTTAGGGGTGATTATTTCTGATGACTTAAAGGTAGGCAGACAATTTAATAGAGCAGCAGGAAATGCTAGCAGAATGCTTGGTTGTATAGGGAGAGGTATTAGCAGTAGAAAGAGGGAAGTGTTTTGTTTTTAAATGTAAAAACCTGTTAACACAAACAGATACTGTTTTGCATGTTTCCTTATTTATTATAATCCAAGATTTAATTTACTCGTCGCATCATCATGTCGAACACAATCGCATAATATTTGAACACAAAGAGAATTTTGTTTAAGTTGGTAATCTGCATCCCGCATGCTGCAATACTAACTTCTAATTACTTCCCTTAAATCAAGAGCGAGCGTCGCCATGCCTTTAAATCACGGTATTTGCATGCGTTGCCTCATTATACGGCTGTTTACTAGAAACATCTCGCTCTACCTGTCATTCGTAGGTTTTAAGATTAAAATAGTTTATCAAACAAATGGAGCGCGCCTTAAATACTAATCCAAAAACGTTCAGTGTTTTGATTAATCTATCGCACTAATATTTTGCAAAGATACGGTCTAGATTTAATGATCAAATCAGTAAATTTTATAAAAGTGTATGAGAGCACTGAGGGCACTGGTTAAATTCACCAACTGATGTTTATTTAAGTTCTAATTTCCGTATTTTTTAGGGTTTTCACTAAAGTAAAAATTCAAAGTGAATTCCAAATTTAAGTTTAAATCCGCCGAACTGGAAAAATAAATCAGTTCAGCCACTCTGGTCCCTTATTTAAAATTCCCTTTGAACTCACTTTAGTAAATAACACTATCGGACTACAAAATCCAGACAAAGTTCATACTATTAAACAATGTCCGCAAGTCAGGCTCCTAACAGGTCTAAATTTGGTCTGGATTCAGTCGGCTCCAACATCTCTGGATGGCTGAAATCCAGATTAAATTAATTAAATCTGGTCTTGGAGGCTTCAAATCCAATGTTGATTGGGATTAGGAAATAACAATGAGGAACATAATGCCCCCGATGCCACCAGGTGAGGGAGTTCTAAATAAGTAATGTTCTAAGTTGTGGACAACCGGTTGGACTTGTGATAAAATAAAGTAGGGGAGACATCCTTATGGACCCTATTCCTACCCATGATCAGTGGTTGGGGGCTATTATAAAATTCATAGGGCAGGACCTAGTCCCCCCCACAACACCTGCCCATTGGCAGCAGGTGGGGGCCCTAATAATAATAATATTGGGGAAGACCTAATGTCGCCCCCAACTCTCGTCGTATAGTGAACGTGTGGGGGCCCTATTTTCAATAATAAATGGGAAAGGACCTAATGTTTACACTTAGTACCAACTCATTGGCAAATGGTGGTGGCCCTAATTAAAAAATTCAGGAGGGAGGGCCAAGTTTCCACCTTAGCCCCACCAATGGGCTTCGGGTGGGGACTCTAATTATTTAAATCAGGGGAGGTGAACATGAAATTGTTCACCCCCCAAATAGTAGTATGCATGTACCTCCACAGGATTTGGTTGTGAGAGCACCAATTTAATTCCAGGCATCAAATGTATCAAGGTAATTGCTGCAGATTTGCTCAGACCAACCGAATTGCGACCGCATTTGTCTTTAGTAAATATGAGAATTGCCAATGTGGTCGAAATTCTGTAATTTTCACCAGAATTTGTCCATCTGGACAAAATCTGTTGTCTAGTGCCGTGCTTCTCAACCCTCTCTTCAAGTAACACCTAACAGTCCAGGATTTAGGCATTACCTGGGTGTGTCTAAGGTGTTAAAAAGAACACCTTTATTCACATCTAGGTAATCCCTAAACCCAGGACCCAGGTCTTCCTTGAGGAGAGGGTTGAGGAGCACTGGTCTAGTGAATAACCCGGTGTGAGTGTTTTTAGGACAATGTTCATTCTCCATGAAATATATGATGAAATGACCATTAGCGCCATAACGATAAACCCTTTATTAAACTCTTCTATATCTACATTAACAGAAGAAAGTATTCACTAAATGGTCTACTGAATTTAACAAAATCTTCAACTATTGGCCTAAATTACCTCATTTTACCAATTATTTTCAACTCACCACAACTCTTTATTGTTTAGTAAAAAAAAAAAAAAATGTTAAAGGCACTGTTACGGCACCCCGGGCATAAAAGGGGTTAAACTGCTGTTTAGGAGATCTTCCCCTTCCAGAGACACAGGCACAGCTACTGCAGAACACCAATCCGCCGAACAGGAAACCATATGAATGCTGTAAACAGCCGAATAGGAAAAACCATACGAATAGGTTTACACTCCTAGCAGTCAAACTGGAACAGCATACAATAAATCCCCCCCAAAATGAGACAAAGCTCCATGTTGAGGGTCAAGCAGGAACAGACAGAGCTGTGGGTTTATTGTGCTTATGTACACATTCTTACACATTAGTAATACCCACAGGGTTTTGAAACACAACCAATAAACACGTACAATACATTCAGACACTCCCACACAAAATCCTCCCCTCTGCATGTGATACAATTAACTTACACAATGGGTAATTTAATTAGCACAAGCAGAGAAATATTTTTTTTCCATATTATTCATAACTTGAAAGGTATGTATCACATTCACATAAAAGAATCAGCGTACTCCAAATACAAACATACGTCAAAATCATACAAATTGGTCCAATGGTTCAAAAGATAGATCGTAGTCCTTTGTGACCAAATGAAGCATGGCTTTTCTGCCCAAAACCAGTTCCACAGAGTCTTCTATCCTGGAGATAATTGGGAAGTAATCCAATTATCTCCAAGGACAGAAGCAAAACTCCATTGAACACATGGCAGCAAAAGACAATAAAACACATAAAAACATAACTGTGCAGCCATTGCACAAAACAGGTACATTCAACATATCCCCAGATAGCTCAGATCTGAGCGCACATTATTACTGAATGGCGCTCAGAGCACACACATACAGTTCAATTGCCATGGAGCCAAAGTCTTTCCCATAGTCTTTCATTATACAAATGGGCTCCATGGCATAGCTATCTGGGGTATCACTGCTCAAACAGGGCAAGCACCAAATGACCCGGCTTTCATGTCTTTGCAGGGAAAAATCAAGCCTTTTAACATGGGGCCATAATCCAAAGGCAACAGGCGAGCAACCAGGCTTCTCCAATGCAATGTGGCGAGATTGGTCTCGTCACAGGCACGTTCCGATCTAACAAGCAGCCAATGTTTAAATGTCATTTTTTGTTATTTTACTTCTATTCAGAGAAGGGCTACTAAACTAGTTCATGGATTACAGGATAAAACTTACCAGGAAAGGTTAAAGGATCTTAACATGTATAGCTTGGAGGAAAGACGAGACAGGGGGGATATGATAGAAACATTTAAATATATAAAGGGAATCAACACAGTAAAGGAGGAGACTATATTTAAAAGAAGAAAAACTACCACAACAAGAGGACATAGTCTTAAATTAGAGGGACAAAGGTTTAAAAATAATATCAGGAAGTATTACTTTACTGAGAGGGTAGTGGATGCATGGAATAGCCTTCCAGCTGAAGTGGTAGAGGTTAACACAGTAAAGGAGTTTAAGCATGCGTGGGATAGGCATAAGGCTATCCTAACTATAAGATAAGACTAGGGACTAATGAAAGTATTTAGAAAATTGGGCAGACTAGATGGGCCGAATGGTTCTTATCTGCCGTCACATTCTATGTTTCTATTTCAATGCTCTTATTGGACAGCAGTATGAAATGGGTAAAGAGATGAATAAAACCAATAATAACCATACAGAGGAAAATGTGGGGTCCTTGTCTACTACCAAATATTTTAACCACATTATTGGGTTCTCTACATAATGTAGATAGATAGATAGATAGATAGACAGACAGACACACAGACAGGTAGTGGGGGAGACAGACAGTGTTCCTTCTGATGATCAAGCCACATGCAGCTCTTATTTTTATGCAGCCCCTCAACATATTATCATGTTTTTTGGGGGGCACTGCATCTATACTCAAACTACAAATATGACAATGGATTTATAAAGTTCTAGTGAACTTTAGGCGTCACAAATGATAAATCCTGTAGTTGGTAAGCCAAATGAAGGCTTAATCTGATTTAATAGTAAATATACGGTGAATATTCCGAAAAGCTGTCTAACAAAGCTGATCGTTGGCACTAATAAATTGTAGCTGCAGTGGATTGCTATAAATCATAATGGTTTATGAGTTTATTCCTGCAATAAGTCAAGTTAATTTTGATTTACTTTGATGGTCTGTCTTGGAGACTGTTAAGTAAATTGCTTAATGTTATTGAATATACGCCAAGTCACAAGTACGAGTCTGACAGGGACAGAAAATGTATACAATTCTGTGACTTTAAATATGATTCTTGTCTGCCAGAATCTGATTTTCAGACTTTAATTTCGCCACCAAGACAACAAACATTTCCCAGCTCAATTTCCTTGTTTATAAAAAGCAATCAAGCAAATAATCTTTATCTGTGTTGATAAACCTGCAGATCCTGACTGCTTCACATATGAGACCAGTAGTTTCATACAACCTTGCTTTATTGCTGAACATTTACTGTATAATCAGTCTTATTAGAACTGGCAGAACACAGGAGTAAAACATTCTCTGTGCAGCACTGCATCACACTCACTGCCTTACGGTGGCTGCCATGCTCTCTGACCTGTGAGTCATCACAGGGATGGAGCCTCTAGTGAAAGTGAGAGGGAAGTGTCCTACATTCCAGGTATAACATCTCCCTTCCAACAAAAAAAAGAGAGATAGAGAGAGAAAACCACCTAAAACCCAATAACAAAACAACAACAAGAATAATCCATCGGGAACACAGTACATCCACAGGAAAGTGTCGCTAGAGGTAGAAGGCTAGTCTTCAGAAGGAAGTTGTGGGGGCAAATACCCTTCAGGATATTTCCGGGTCCTACGGAAGGACCAACTGAAGTCCCGTATGCATTCCTAAAGTTGTAAGCAGTCAGGAGGGTGGCGGTGGCGTTGGGGATCGCAGTCAGGGTGCCAGAGGTAGCAGGACAGGAAAAAGGGTTCAAGGTTGGGAAAATGGGGTCAGGGGCATGAGAACCCTCAGACCCAATAGCACAGGCCACCCCTGTAGGTGCATTCAAATTTTGAGAGTCAACCCAAACTCCATCCCAGATGTCCTCTGTCTCACTAGATTTAGACTTAGGAAGCTTTTGGTTAAAGGATTCGGGTAACCGGCAACGGGACCGTAACTGGTCGACATGTCGTCTGGTAATGAAATCATCTTCCAGGAGAACTCTGTACATCTTGGGTCCCAAAGTTTCTACAATTGTGGCAGGAAGCCAGCGAATGTTGGAGGATCCATATGATCGTGTCCAGACTTCTTGATGGACTCTAAAAGTGGGAGATTCTTTGGAGGTTACCATCTTTTCTTGGGAGTGCAATACATGATCATGAACAGTTTTAGGATGAAGCATGTCAAAAGCAGTCCATGGCCGTCGACCTAGAAGAAGCTCAGCTGGTGTAGTACCAGTTGTAGCATGTGGTGTTGTTCTGTAAGCAAAGAGAAAAGAGTCTAACACCTGAGGAGATATGGACCGCTGGCTAGTTGAAGCCACTGTGGCCTTGAAGTAGTTCTTGAAAGTTTGCACAAACTGTTCTGCTTGACCATTGGTTGCTGGGTGGTAAGGCGCAGTTAACTTTTGCTTGATGTTGCTATTATCTGTGACAATCTCCCTGGGATAACCAAATGTGGCAAAAAGGTGCAATAATATGGCAATCGTGGCTTTTGCAGTTGGTTGGGCTATTGGAAAGACCTCAGGCCATTTCGAGTGAGCGTCAATTATAATCAAGAAGGCTTGCCCTTTTATTGGAGCTGCAAAATCCAAATGAGGGCTGTAACGGATCACCTGGCACCCCGACTGGGTACCTCCGTTAAAGGATGCTCCTAGCGTTTCCTGAGGACTCCAAGCACTGCAGCAGACACCACAATCACCGAACCGGAGAAGCATATGAGTACTTCTAAGCATATGAATGTTGTACACAGCCGAATAGGAAAAACCATGCGATTAGGTTTACACTCCTAGCAGTCAAACTGGAACAGCATACAATAAATCCTTCCCCCAATAATGAGACAACACTTCACTTTGAGGGTTAAGCAGGAACTGACTGTACTGGCACATACAGCCTCTTTTATTCCCAATCCACAAACTTAGTACTGCCCACAGGGTTTTACAGAACAACCAATCAATCTGTACAATACATACAGACACTTTCACACAAAATCCTCCCCTCTGCCTGTGATATGATTACTGAACACAATGGGTAATCTAATTATCACAGACAGAGAAATACAGTTTCATAAAACACATCATAGGGACCCCAAAACATGCAATAACCCCATAAAAATTCACCCAGATCCGTTCAGTACTTTGGAAAATACAGTTTAATGCAGATTCTGCAGAACATATATAGGCTAAATGAAAAACAATCACTGTATAATGTGTCCCCTGCTGTATAGTCCAAAACCACCGCACGATGTCTCTGTGCACCAAATACTGGTGAGATGGCACCGTGTTGAAAAGTCCAAACAGTGTCTGTGAGTTAAAATGGCCACCATCCATTGTTCTCACCATGTGCTTCTGATACAGGAAATGGTGGCCACCCAGTAACTCCACAGTATGTCCCCAGATGGTTCTTAAAGGGCCAGCAGCAGCACAACACAAATCCATAATGCCCAAATCATGTCTTTAAAGGGCAATACATCCCAGGGGCCATAGTCACAATGCCCAGTGATGAGGTTGGTTTCTCCAAGCAAGTGAGACGAAGATGTCATCTACTCTGGGTAGAGGATACTGACCTACATCTAGTTGAGTATTCAGTACCATGCGAAAATCCCCACAGATGCGTAATTCCCCATTTTTTATTTCTTTACTGGCACTGTGCTCTACCTTGGAAAGGACACCCTGTTCTTCTAGCCGAAAGAGTTCAGCTTCCACTCCTGCTCGAAATGGTACTGTCCGGGCCTTGAAGAATCTAGGACGGGCATCCGGTTTTAGCTTAAGCTTCACACAGTCATTGTTAATTCTCCCCAGTTGATCCTCAAAAACCTTAGGAAATCTTTGCTTCAAGGATTCCACCCATCCATCAATCTTTCCAGATGGGACTAAAGGTTGTTGCAAGAGTTCTTGATGATGTCTGACATTCCCAGATGAGCAATCCAGTCTCTACCAAAGAGAGGTGGTCCTCCGTGTGTAGTGGAGAGCTGGTATCCCACAGCCTATTTCCGCTGGTATCCTAGAATAGCTCAGGAACAAGTAGTAAATCCAGTAGAGTAGCAGGCACATTCAGCAATATAATCCAAGAATATCCCATCACCTTTCCCAATAACTGGACGACACACAGTATCAGGAGCAGAGCTCACACAACCCCTGCTTTTATGCAATCCTCCCATGCAAAGCAGACACCCACCATAATTATTACAATAACCAATCGAGTACAAGGTACAACCCACACATCTCCACCCTCAGATAAACATTTAAAATAATTAAAAAGGTAGGCAATTTTGACCAAGTTCCAGATGTACCCCAAATACATAAGGCACACCCCTAAATATGATAGCCCTGATCTGGGTGAGCAACATACACAAAAAATCACCCAGATCGGCCCAGTTATGGAGGTGTAAAGTTTTGACCGACCGCACAGGCAACAGTAGCCGAAAACAGTTCCATGAGTTTTGGCCTTGCGGTCGGTCTCTTTTCTGTGGCTAAAAAGTCCTGAACTCAATGCCATCCAGAGCTGTGTTTGCCTTCGGATTCAAACTACCGAATGGCAGGCCGTTCGGGAGTTTCTATCAGTCTCTTCCGTAGCTCTGGAGGTCTCAGCGGTGTTTGCTTAGTGTAGCGGATGGCCCTGGGCTGTCCTGAGCAATCCATGTATTTCTATGCATTCGTATGAAAACAGCAAAGTTCTATGTATTTGATGTATTCTATTCGTCTGAATGTTAGGTAGTTTCATTCCCTTAGTTTGTTCAAATGGAACTACCGAACAGTCAGACCTCCCCTGTGTGAAGTGTGTCCTCAATTACCCGTTGCAACATTGTTGCGAACGGGTAATTGACAAGTGAAGTAGCCGTCCTTGTTCTCGGGGGTGGCCGCCATTCGACAAACGAACACGTGGTGGCGGCCATTTTAAAACTCCTGAACAGCGGTGTTTTGCCGTTGAGTGTCTGGAACTCAAATCGGACACTCGACTAGGCGAACACCGCTGAATCCTCCACAAGCCCGGTCCGTTCGGTTCCTAACTACCGAACGGCCCCTCGTTCGGTAGATAGAAAGAACTGAATGACGGGGTTCAGGCGAACCCTCCCTAGCCTCTATAGCTAGAAGTTTTCATGCCATTTATTCCCTGACTCCAGGACCGACCGCAGGGCCCATTCACATGGAACCGCATTCGGCTGTTTCACTCAGTGCAGTAGGTCATTTTATTCCCTCCATAAATTTCCCGAACCCCTGGTCTGATCTGGGTGATTTTTGGATATGTTGTTCACCCAGATCAGAGCTATCAGGGGATGTATGATTTAAAGGGGTACCCCTACGTTTAGGGGTACATCCAGAAACGGGGGGAATTACTGTACTGGATAAAGGGATTATGATGCCGGCTGAGGGGAAGAGATGTGTGGGAGGTTACCAGGACAGGATTGGCTACTGTATTAATGAATGTAATCCCTCCCTTGCCTGGGAACATGCTTTAAAAGGCCAGTGTGGAATACAGCTTGCAGTTTTGCTCCTGAAACTGTGTGTCGTCCAGTTATTGGGATTGCTGTTGGGATACTGCTGTTTTATTTTGCCTGCTGGAGACCTTGCCTGTGGATTTACAATTTACTTGTTCCTGAGCCTCACTTGGATTATAAGCGGAGATAACCTGGGGAATATTGTATCTCCGCTACACTTAGTCGAGTGGCCGATTTTAGTTCCAGACACTCGATGGCAAAACACCGCTGTTCGGGAGTTTAAGATGGCCGCCGCCACCACGTGTTCGGCTCCCGAAATGGCGGCCACCCAGGGACTTTAACAATGAATTCGTGCTTTTCAATGGGGAATTCAAATAAGCAAACAGGGAGGTTAACTGAAGTCACACTTATGCATCAAGGTGGTCCGGTGTTCGGTAGTTTGTGTTCGTATGGTGAATAACGTATTTCAGTACAGTTTATGGGAACAATTAGACGAACGTTTTAATTCACACGAAAGTCTATGGGGAAACCGATGGAAGTGAAATATGCTGGACAGCCAGGTGGATTTTGCTACACCGTGTTTCAAAATATATATCGGTAGTCTCTTTGTCTGACCCTCGTATGATACCTGTACCTTTGCACAACCAACTGGGTGGAGGACATGCATGGAATATGTCTGCAGTTTGATTGGGGTTGGGCGGATGGTTGCCTGTATATGTAGTTGACTCCAGTGTTTCTGTGTGACAACTGAAACTGATGCTCCTGTATCAACATCCATTTTTAATGCCTTTCCTTCAATGGTTACTTCTACTGTCATTGCAGGGTTTGAAGGGTGTAGGCGATGTATAGTTAATTTGTGCAATGATTCACCGTTGTCTGACTCAGATGAAGAGGTAGGTTTCTCTACCCTGTATGTTTTCTTCTTGGTGTATTGCGGTTGTTTTTCCCGTACATTCCTACTACGACAGATCTGTCTGAGGTGGCCCATTTTTTCCGCAGTGATGACAAGGTTGGCCTTTAAATCGACAGGCTTTGGAGTCATGGTCTGTATTACCACACCGGTAGCAAGCTGGCTTGGGCTGGGGTGAGAATCTGTATTTGCAGTTGGCCATAGCTGGTGTGACTACTGCTCTGAAGACCTCCTCTTTTACCCCTTCTTTGTAAAACTGAGCGTTTAATGCCGCAGTATCACACACAGCCATTTCCATGACTGATGCAATCTCAGTCGCCCGTGTAAGGGTGAGTGTCTGCTCTGTCTGAAGTTTCTTTTGAATGGTTTCATTATTCAGTCCTAGCACAAACTTGTCCTGCAGAGCTGTGAGTAGGTACTCTCCAAATGAACAGGTAAAGCCTAGTTTGCGAATGGCCACCACTGTAATGGCTACCCAGGTTGTAAGGGGGTATCAGCCGTTGGAGACATCCTTTTCCTGGCAAACTGCTGTGTAGTAATGGAGTTTCTTATTCCCATCCACGAGATCCAAGAGGCATAGCTGTAAAATGGAGCAAGGTAAATCCCCTTCCAAGAACGAGACGAGGCTACGTTTTGGAGGGTCAAGTAGAACTGGCTTTTATTGACAGGGATTCTCCTTTTATGCAATTCTGCCCTTGGGAGGGCGACACCTACATAATTAGTACAGTACCCAATCACCAACATGGTCTCCTCCCCTTAGATAAACAGTTAACATAATTAACACACACACATTTTTACCCAAGTTTTGGATGTACCCCAAATACTTGGAGTGCACCCTTAAATTTAGTATCCCCAGATAGCCCTCATCTAGGGGGACAACATATTAAAAAATCATCCCATTCAGTAAAAGTGTTCGGGAGTTATGGAACTATGGAACTAAAGTTTTGACCGACCGCATATACATACTAGCCGAAAATAGTTCCATAAGTTTTGGCCTTGCGGTCGGTCCTCGTTCGTGTGTTGAAAAGGCACGAAAATCCTGCCATCCGTGTATGTCTTGCTGGTCGCTGGAATTCCCACATGTAATATATCCTTTCTACCGAACGGCAGGGCGGTCGGTAGTTTCAGCACGAATTTACGGTGTTATGGTGGTTTCAGCAGTGTTCGTCTACTCGAGTGTCTGATTTTAGTTCCAGACACTCAAAGGCAAATCACCGCTGTTCGTGCGTTAAGATGGCCGCGAACACGTGCAAAGTCCCGAAATGGCGGCCACCTAGGATCTGAAACAACGGATTCGTGCATTTCTCATACGAATGGTATATGCCGGTCTGGGAGGTAAAATACCACATAATTGAATAGCAGGGTGGTCCGGTGTTCGGTAGTTTGTATTCGTATTTGTGCCTGATGAGTCTCTACCGCATGGATTGCACAAATAGACGAATACTGTGAAGAAAAGTCCCGAACTGTGCTATAATAATCCCCATAACCAGGTAAGTATATGCTCTTGTATCATTAGACTTGGTTAATGTCAAATATGTCCAGGCAGAAAGTAAAGTTCTGTTACAACCACATATGCTTTAATATCTTCCCCGATTGCTGCTGCCGCTTTTAAAAGCAGAATCTTTCTGCAATTTCCAGTGGTTTGGGCTGAAAATGAACCTTTTAATAGTTTTAGCAGTTCCACCAGTGTTTTGCTTGCTGCTTTATCAGGGAACAGAAGGTGTCATATGTTTTAGCTCCCACCAGTGTCAGGAATACAGCTACCTGCCGTTCAGGGGGTATGGTGTTTGCACTGAAGTACTCTAATCTTTGAGTCCAGGAGTTCCAGGAGCTCGTTCCCCATCAAACTCACACAATGTGCCTATCAGTGCCATGTCCTGGCTGGATGCTCTGTGGCTGGCTGTGTGTAGTGAGATTACCTCTTATTTTCTAGTCCTGGCTAGTGATGAAGCTGCCTTCAACATGGATGCTGTCCAGGAGGTGGGAGGGTCTGGGAGGGAAGGTCTGCTGGAGATTGGCTGGGATGTGTCAGCTGACCGGAGCTCGCTGCGAACGGTTCGTGGCGAACCGTAGCGAGCCGTTCGCGGGAAGTTCGCGAACGGTTCGCGACATCAATAGTCCTGGCTTGGTAGCAGTGGTGGATCCGGGGGGGAGCGCAACGGGGCAATTGCCCCCCCCCCACCGAGAAAACCAACGGTCTCCCTCTCCCCTGCCAGCACATGCAGGCGCCAGCCCTGCAATGTGCCTTCGCGGACTGGAGGGGAGATCAGAGATCTCCCTCCCCGGTCTGCAGGCACCATGCTGGCAGCCGGCAGGGGGAGGGAGTGAGAGAGGACCCGGGAGCTCAGCCTGCAGCTCCTCCGGGTCCTTCTCTCCAAATCTCGCGAGAGTGAACTCTAGCCCTAGAGCTGTGGGCTAGAGTTCACTCTACCCACTGGGCTACCAGGGAATCCCACTGGGACCACCAGGGAATTCCCACCTGACCATCAGGGATCAAGAAATGGCCCCCCTCCTCCCAGTAAAGGTAAGAAGGGAGGGGGGGCATAATGAATATTTATTTTAATTAAATTTAAAAAAATTATATAAAAAAGACCCCCTACCCTTCTTATCACACACACACACACACACACACTCTACACACATACACTGCCCCCCATAGACACACACTGCCCCCCATACACACACACTGCCCCATACACACACATTGCCCCATACACATAAACTGCCCCCATACACACACACTGCCCCCACACACATAAACTGCCCCCATACACACACACTGCCCCATACACACACACTGCCCCATACACACACACTGCTCCCCATACAAACACTGCCCCACGCACAAAACTGCACCCCCAACACAGTGCCCCATATTGCCCCCATACACACACACACACACACACACACTGCCCCATACACTGCCCCCATACACACACACACTGCCCCCCATACACACACACTGCTCCCCATACACACATACTGCCCCCATACACATAAACTGCCCCCATACACACACCCCATACACATACCGCCCCATATACATACTGCCCCCCATTCACACACACACTGCCCCCATACACACAAACTGCTCCCCACACACACACACACCGCCCCCATACACATAAACTGCCCCCATACACACACACACACTGCCCCATACACATACTGCCCCATGCACATACTGCCCCCATACACACACACTGCCCCCCCATACACACACACACACTGCTCCCCATACACATAAACTGCCCCCATACACACATACTGCCCCATACACATACTGCCCCCATACACACACACTGCCCCCCCATACACACACACACGCCCCCATACACTCACACTGCCCCATACACATAAACTGCCCCATACACATAAACTGCCCCATACACATACTGCCCCCCATACACACACACTGCTCCCCATACACACACACTGCCCCATACACATACACTGCCACCCATACACATACACTGCCCCCCATACACACACACTCTAAATACACACACTGCTCCCCCTACACACATTGCCCTACACATACACTGCCGCCCCATACACACACATTGCCCACACTCACACATACACTGCAATCCTCACACACACACACTGCAACTGTTACACACACATACTGTCCCACACATACACTGCATCCCTTACATACACTGCCGCCCTCACTAACTCACTACAACCTTCACACACACACACACTACTCACACACTGTCCCCCTCACACACACACACACACTGCACCCCTTACACATTGCACAACTCACACACACCACTGCTCCTATGCCCTACTACAGCCCCATTTCCCAGCAGATCTCAGGTAAGTTGTCAAACTGTTCTTAAACAGTTTGACTACTTACTGTGGGAGGGGGTCCCGGCACTATTGACACCATAACCACTACACTGAGCTGTAGTGGTTATTGTGTCTGGATTATTTATCTAAATAATCTACAAGAGATCAGGCTCTGGATCCGCCACTGCTTGGTAGGGCCTTTGTATATCCCATCCTCGTTGCCACTGCTTCACATATGAGACCAGTAGTTTCATACAACCTTGCTTTATTGCTGAACATTTACTGTATAATCAGTCTTATTAGAACTGGCAGAACACAGGAGTAAAACATTCTCTGTGCAGCACTGCATCACACTCACTGCCTTAAGGTGGCTGCCATGCTCTCCGACCTGTGAGAGGGCAGTGTCTTACATTGCAGGTATAACACAAAGTCGCCACAAAGTGGTCACTATGAAATCGGGGTGTTAGAGGCGAGCTGACACTGGCTAATGATCTGAATAGGACATGCAAGGACACTGGAAGCATCTCTTCTGTTTGATGAATTGTTTAAATGACAATAGAAATCTTTCCAAAAGCACCCTGGCATTGTGCAGTGGTTCTAATCCTATAACAGGAAGGAAAAGTTGGTAACTCCACTAATAGACGCAATGAAGGTTATTTTTTTATACATATTCGTGGAGTGTGTTTGTGAAGTTGGGTATGAGGGGTGGAGTTGGGCATTTATAGATGGAGTTGGGTTAGTGTGGGTGGAGCAGAGTAGGTATGAATGGAGTTGGACAGGTGTGGCTGAGATTGGGTAGGTATGGATAAAGTTTTGTATGTGTAGAGTTGGGCAGGTATGGATTGAGTTGCGTAGGCGTGGATGGGATTGGGTATGTATGAGTGGAGTTGGACTAGTGTGGCTGAGGTTTGGCTGGTACGGATGGAGTTGGGTATGTGTGGGTGAAGTTGAACTGGTGTGGCTGGGGTTAGGTATGGACTAGTGTGGCTGAGGTTTGGCTGGTACGGATGGAGTTGGGTATGTGTGGGTGAAGTTGAACTGGTGTGGCTGGGGTTAGGTATGGTTGGAGATAAATATGTGTGAGTAAGGGTGGTATCACTGGGGTTAGGCAAATATGGATGGAGTTGGGTAGGTGTGGGTGGAATTGGGCAGGTATGGCTGGGGTTTGGTATGTGTGGAAGGAGTTGGGCAGGTCTGGATGGAGTTTAATGGGTCTGGGTGGAGTTGGGCAGGTATGGATGGAGATGGGTAGGTGTGGGTGGAGTTAGGCAGGTATGGCTGGAGTTTGGTATGTGTGGGAGGAGTTGGGCAGGTATGGATGGAGTTTGGTGTGTCTGGTGGGAGTTGGGCAGGTATGGATTGAGTTTGGTATGTGTGAGTTGAGTTGGATAGATGTGGCTGGGGATGGGCAGTTGTGGATGAATTTGGATATGGGAGACTGGAGTTGGAAAGATGTAGCTGGGGCTGGGCAGGTATGGATGGAGTTTGGTGTGTCTGGTTGGAGTTGGGAAGGTATGGATGGAGTTTGGTATGTGTGAGTTGAGTTGGACAGATGTGGTTCGGGATGGGCAGTTGTGGATGAATTTGAATATGGGAGAGTGACGTTGGAAAGATGTAGCTAGGGTTAGGCAGGTATGGATAGAGTTGGGTACGTGTATGTGGAGTTGGACAGGTTTAGATCTGGTGGGTTAGTAATGATCTGAATCCCATTGTCACCTTCTGTCCTATCTTTTCTAGTGTTTGACTCCTAGGGTCACTAGAAAGGAAGTCTCTAGAATGAGAAGATTGATGCCATTGATATTTATGCAAGTACAAGGGATTCATGTCTGAATTGCTTTGGGACCCCCTTTCAAGCAGCCACGTGTCAATTGAGACATTTGAATTACTGACATGCCACAATCTCCTGTACTTCACTCTACTGACATCACTCCTTCTAATGTTGGTGGTACTTAGCATCTTTTTAATGTAGCTATGAATAATCCCCCCCATGTCCCATATGGTCTGGTCACCCTAGAGGTTACTCATATTATCTATCTTGTCTCATAACTTTTATTTATCCTGATTGTAGCGGAGATACAATATTCCACAGATTATCTCCGCTTAAGATCCCAGTGAGGCTCAGGAACAAGTAATTATAAATCCACAAAGCACGGTTTCCAGCAGGTAAAATAATCCAACAGTATCCCAACAGCAATCCCAATAACTGGACGACACACAGCATCAGGAGCAGAACTGAAAACCTTTATTTCACAGTGGCCTTATAAAGCATGCTCCCATGCAAGGGAGGGATTTCCATCAATTACTACAGTATCCAATCCGGCAATAGTAACCTCCCACAGATCTCCTCCCCTCAGCCAGCATCATAATCCCCTTATCCAGGACACCAATTCCCCCCGTTTCTGGATGTACCCCTAAACCTAGGGGTGCCACTTTAAATTATACATCCCCTGGTAGCCCTGATCTGGGTGAACAACATATCCAAAAATCACCCAGATCAGACCAGGGGTTCGGGAAATTCATGGAGTGAATAAAATGACCGACCGCGCTGGAAGGAATAGCCGAATTGGGCTCCATGCGATGGGGCCCTGCGGTCGGTCCTGGAACAAGGGAATAAATCATACGAAAGCCTCTAGTTACAGAGACTGGGGAGGGTTCGCCTGAATCCCCTCGTTCGGTTGTTTCTATCTACCGAACGAGGTGCCGTTCGGTAGTTTGGAAACGAACGGGCTGGGCTTGTGGAGGTCTCAGCGGTGTTCGCCTAGTCGAGTGTCTGATTTGAGTTCCAGACACTCGACGGCAAAACACCGCTGTTCGGGAGTTTTTTCGGGAGAACAAAGGACGGCTACTTAGCTTGTCAATTACCTGTTCGCAACATTGTTGCAACAGGTAATTGAAGGCACACTTCACACAGAGGAGGTCTGTCTGTTCAGTAGTTTCATTCGAACAAACTAAGGGAATGAAACTACCGAACAATCAGACGAACACAATACATTTAACACATATAACTTTGCCATCTACACAAATGCAGTCAAAACCAATACAATTCCCAGGACAGCCCGGTGCCATCCGCTACACTGATCAACTTTTGTAAAACTGAATCTGCAAATTACCAAACCCATTGCTGAGTAGAAATGATATAATTTTTCAGGTACATTTAGTGACAGTCACTTTGCTCTCAAAGAATATCTGATCAATGTAAGCAGACCATTGTCATTGCTGTAATATGTCCTTGGGTCATTGAAATGCTTCCTCTTTCTGCAGGACTGATCCTGGTCTAGAGGACTAGAGAGTTTAAAAACAATAGGTCTTTCACCATACGTTTATTCGGTATACAATACTTATTCTTTTTATTAGAAAACTCTGTTTTTCAAAGGGAAAGATCATAAATTTGCATTTGAACAAAAGACAAATTACATTTCGTTTTTTTTCTTAACCTTAATGACTTGAATGCAAGACGTAGTATTTTTGTAATATTTTTTCCATATTGTATTTTATGCAGCAATATCCATTATCCCACGGTACTTCCATTTTCTTTAATGCCGTGTATTTTGTAACCTATTGTCTTCTTTTGTGATCCATAGTTAATGTACATTGCAAGCGCTCTGCTAGCGGCGGCCGAGATTTTGAATGAGGTTGGTCAATTGCCTTGAACAAGGTATGTAATACAATAATAGCTCATGAAAAGCTATGATTTGTTGGGAATATTCTGAAGCTGGTACAGGGCGACGCTGTATTGACTTTCTTAGGAAAGGGCTTTCAGCTGGTAAAATAAATTCAATTCTGTGCCAGATTAAATGTAATTTGAAATCAAGATCAAATTTTGAAGTCACAATAATGTAACACAACAAAGGATAAAGATCGCATTTACATATAATGTCCCCATTTCAGGGATCATGATTGGACTTCGTTTATGGAAGGGTCTATGGTCTGACTACAGAATTCATAGAGGGTCCATGTTGTGCAGTTTGAAGAAGAACTAAAAGTACTTTGTTCATTGGTAACTGAATGTGAGCAGTGCTAGGCTTCCATTAATAAAACCCACTAGCAACTTATTCAGAAAGCATTTTTTGAAGGGGAGGTTTAATGTGTGCTCTGTATACTCCCATCCATTTTTTACCCATGTCCCACTCAGACCACCATGTGATGACCAGCTCTATTCTTGGTGCATAGGTGAAGGAACTGTGGAGATTGCGTGATGTACCTGTGCTCCATTCTTCAAATGTACCCTTCTATTGCCATGGCACAGAGCAGTGGAGATCATTCTCTAACATCTCTTTTTAACAGAATGGTCTTTTTGGACAAGGAAATCAATCTCAGGACATCCTTATCATTTGCCGGGCCCTCTGCAAGAAAAGCAAACACATTCATATCTAACCATGATCATAAGATCATTCAGGTCTTTTACTTGAGGCAGGGATAGGATGTAACTGGAAAGTCATCTGTAGCGGACCACGGGTAACCCGACTGGTTACCTCCGCTAGTACCTTCCTTCAGCCACTCAGGAACCCTTACAACAAGCAGACATCAATTTCCCCCCAGTAACTGGACGAGACACAGGGAGTACAACATGACTAACTTTTTATTCAGGGCCACACACAGCCCTTTATGCAAAAGCCCCATGCAAGTAGTTTCCAAAACAATATTACAGGGTCATCACTCCAATGATCCTGATGGGAGATTGAGGGAGGACAAAGCAGCTAGTTTAAACTGGGCTGGCAGTGTCCCTGGGACAACACCCTACTAGGACAGTAAAAAAGGAAGGGGGAGGGGAAGAGGCACAGACAAGCAATACATTCAGAAAAGGGAGGGGGAGAGGCGCAGACAAGCAATACATTGTTAAATAGCCCTGACCTGAAAACAATAAGCAGGCAAGCATGCGGGCATCGGTGGGCATGGTATTCCGTGATGGCGTTCCATCACACATTTCCCCCTTGTCCACCTCCGACAACCGCAGCATTATCCACACGGGTCAGGAGTCTGTGAGTGCCATGCCCGCAACAGCACTTGTCCTCAGCCAGCCCCTACAGTCCTGGGGTCTGGGCGACGTTGCACCCTGCATCCTCCTAGGTACAGGGTGACTTAAACATAAAGGGCCTGTAGCCTAGGAGGCCATCCAGCCCAGGCTCCGGTACACATGAGTCTCTGAGCCCGTAAACCCCACCTCCCAAACAAGTGTGCCCCCCCCCCCAACCCCGGCCATTCCATCACCTGTGTTCCTGCAGTTTTCCCAGTTGGTTGAGGATGATCGGTGCCATTTGGGGCGTCCAACGCAGTTCTGCTTCCTGTTCCTCGATGGGGTTGTGGCGTCTGGGGAGGAGAGCTCACTGTGTTCTCCCCCTGGCGTTGCTCGGGATACTGGGGAGGGAGCGAGAAATACTCCATCTCACCCTGGATCTCACTCTGCTGCTGGGGAGAGAGACTGACTGTCCCTTCTCCCAATTAGGCACTCTGGCGCTTGGCAGAGAGACCAACTGTCCCTTCTCCCAATAACACACTCTGCCGCTGGGGAGAGAGACCAACTGTCCCTTCTCCCAAAAACACACTCTGCCGCTGGGGAGAGAGACCGACTGCCCCTTCTCCCAATAACACACTCTGCCGCTGGAGAGTAAGGACGGAACACTTCGCTCCCTGGGATGCTCTCTGCAACTAAGGAACGAGACCAGGTGTCTCGGTTCCCGCGACCTCAAACTGCCGCTGGGGAGGGAAGACAGAAAGCTTCTCTCCCTGGGATGCACACTGCCGCTGGGGAACAAGACCGGGTGTCTCTGTTCCCTGGACCTCACACTGCCGCTGGGGAGTAAGGACGGAACTCTTCTGTGACAAAGTGCCCTTCGCCACTTGGTCCTGGAGAGGCCTGCTTGCCAGCCTCCTCCCCTGTGACTATGACTCTTTGATGTATTTGGCTTTAAAGCCCCCAGTCTACCTTCAGACAGACTATTTATGTAGGTTGCTTTATTTCTCTTATGTTTTAGTCACCCTGTACGCATTATAGGTGCAGGGTGTATGTAATGTAATTGTTTATAGTGTGTGTGTGTGTGTACTGTGTAATGTATTGCCTGCTCTCCTGTACTGCTGAGGTTTGCTACCAACTAGGTGGGTTTGGCTATGGAGCTTCTCTAGTGCCCTCTGTTGGTAGCAACAGCAATATGCACTACCTGAATTGCAAGACTGGTTCATTTGCATATTCGGGTAGATTTGCATATTGCTAATTCTGCAGGCAGGTGAGATATTTACTGTTAAATATTGTCTCCCCAACCCCTTTAAAAATGTGCCATTGTGGCGGAGCCTAACCGCGAGACAGGAGAGACGCCATTTCTGGTGGCTCCCGACAAAGCAGCGAAATCCAGCACAATCCCTCTGCTTACCAGACCCATCCCGCTCCAATACCTGCAAGAACGGACTGGGGATCATCCGAGGCACCCATTGATGCCGTTCCTATACTCCCCACAACAGGGGAAGCCAAAACGCAAGCCTGGGGCCTACTACCCACAGGCGCCCGCACACCTCGAGGGGCTCCTCAGCAACCGGAGCCTGTACAGTGCCGCTGAGACGCCTGACTGCCGCATCCCTGCACACACACACCAACCTCCAGCAATGGGACGCAGATCCCAGAAGCCACAGCCTGGCAACAACATGGAGCAGCGGGACATCGGCACTTTCATGAGGCAAGTACCGACCAAAATGGCGACCACAGACGGCCCTGAAGGCCCACACCTCCCAACAACCCCAGATGTGCCAAATCTGACCCCCAGCCCGACGCCAGGAACACAAGGGGAAGCACAGACTATCTCCACAGACATCCCTGGGGGGACAGCCCCTGCCACAAAGCAGGACCTCCATAACATGCAGAATACTCTGCTAGAAATACAGAGGCTCCTCACTGCAGACATGGCTACCCTAAAATCAAGCATAAGACAGATCAGTGAGAGGACGACTGCTGCTGAAGGGGACATGGGAAAAATACGTGGGGAACTAACAGAAATGCAAAGCACGATGCACCAATTCCAAACTGCACAGCACAACATGGCGCTACAACTAATCGCGCAGGAAGACAGACACCGCCGCAACAATGTTAAAGTCAGAGGGGTACCCCCCACAATAACAACGGAGGAATTACCCCACTACATGAGGAGGCTTATTGCCACGCTATTACCAGCGGCCCTAGCCAAAAAGTTCACCATGGCTGGACTGTACCGCCTACCTACCATTACCAAGACCTCGACCCCAATCACGGGCGATGTAATTATTCAGTGCTTGTCACCCCAAGACAAAAGCTACATCATGACAGCAGTGAAGGGCAAGACCCCAATGTTATTCGAAAACTCGCATCTAACATTCTACCAGGATCTCACCAAGGCCACGCTACAATGGCGTAAATCTTTGGCAGCCCTCACTAGCCACCTACGCTCAGCGGGAGTAGCATACAGATGGGGGACACCAAGATCCCTTCTTGTATCCCATAATGGAACTGTTCACAAGCTCGCAGCGGAATCGGAAGCAGGAGCGCTGCTCCAGGCTCTGGGCCTTCCAGACGCCACACCGACCACCTCTACTACACCTCTTACCCAAGCCTGGGACCCAGAAGCAACAGTACCATTTGTGCCAAGAAGCACGCCAAGACCCACACCAGCCACCTGACTGATAAGGGAGAAGACACAGCCCCACGTTTGGAAGCAATCTGCAACAGTTCATCTATGTTATATATCTGTACTTTCAGCTTTAGTTCTCTGTTCCACAATACTAACATGTTACCCTTTTGGTACTCATACCTTCCATGGCCAGGCCCTACTGGGAGCAGCTTAAGCCCTGTCTCGAAGGTACATACACACTAGGCACACCCACCAGAGGTGTACAACCCCCCCGACGCCCCCTTGGTTAGGGGCATGTACCTCTTTTGGGAACCAAATAGTCCGCCTGACACTACCTACTCCACTACTCTGGCTACCCAACGAATACCTCACACCCAACCCTCATGAGCCACGCAGCTACAAACCAACACTCTACAACCACCCTCACGTCACTCACTCGTTATTAACAAACACCCAGTATGTTAAAACCCCACATCCACTCACTCTAACTAGCCCACACATACTGCCTCAAATCGACCTGGTAGAGGATTACCATCACACAATCTAAATACGCTACTATGCACCGACTCCCCAACCGGGGCTAGAACCCTACTACATTTATAAAAAATGTGTGTAATGTCCGTAATGTTGTACTAATCTCTTACAAACCTCATGCACTGTATGATAAATGTTATAAAGTACTATCACGAATGTGCCCGTCCTTGTTGTTGTGACACGGCGAGCTTCTGTATAATTCGATGCGCACCAAAAATAAAGAATTATAAAAATGTGCCATTGTGTTGTGATAAGTCACTGTGTGTTGCTTGATATGGTTTGACTGCTTGTGATTTTATTGAGGTTTCACAACAATGTTATTGTGGTGACCCTATGGGCTGGTCCCAATGAAAATAAAGGTTTAGACAGTTTTTCTTGATCCCTCTAAACGTAGCCTTGTCTCGTTATTGGAGGGAGCTGTTATAATCACACTGGGGATTGCTATGCTCTGCATGCTCCCCTGAGCTTGAATCACTTAGCTCTTTTAAGAGCTTATTCCTGACATGCTGGAGGTTCATACAGGGTGGAAGGAAGAGTTCTTTCCCACACAGTCCTGGAGGACGGAAGCTGATCCAGGGTGGAAGGAAGACGGCGAGACTCCAGTCAAGTACAGCGGTTGCGGAGTCTGTGGTGGTTGTGTTGTCTGCTGCACTGCTTGGAGTCCACAGGAAGCGCTAGGAGCATCTGTCAACAGAGGGTACTCAGTCGGAGTACAAGGAGCTCCGTTACAACTTCTCTCCCTGGGACGCTCTCTGCCACTGAGGAACGAGACCGGGTGTCTCTGTTCCCGGGACATTACACTGCTGCTGGGGGGACGGTGGATGGAACTCTTCTCCCCCTGGACTTCACACTGCCGCTGGGGATGAAGGACGGAACGCTTCTCTCCCTGGGACGCACACTGCCGCTGGGGAAGGAGACCGGTTGTCTCCGTTCCCTGGAACTCACACTGCCACTGGGGAGGAAGGACAGAACGCTTCTCACCCTGGACTGCATTCTGTTGCCGGGGCGTGGGTATCCCCCACCATGCCCTTTCGCTTGCCATGTGCTGCAGGTACTCGGCCACTATTTTCCTCGTGTGCTGTACATTTTTCTCAGCAGGTTTGGGCCCATAGTAAGCTAGCAGCCTCCTTAGCATCCTGTCAAACTCTTCCTTAGTGTAGCTGAGCACCATACTTGTTTGATTAACGAACGCTGATTCCATTCAGCTGGGAAGTACAATCCCACCGCTACCACCAATTGTAGCGGACCCCAGTTAACTGACCGGTTACCTCCAATAATACCTTCCTACAGCCACTCAGGAACCTTTAGAACAAGCAGACATCAATTTCCCCCCAGTAACTGGGCGAGACACAGCCCTGGAAGTACAACACGATTAACTCTTTATTCGGGGCCACACACAACCTTTTATGCAAAAGCCCCATGCAAGAGGTTTCCAACACAACATTACAGGGTCATCCCTCCCATGATCCTCAGTGCCTGAGAGAGAGTTCAGTTCCCTCTCAGGTACAGAGAAATCCACTTATGCAAAAGCCCCATGCAAGGGGCTTCCAACCCAACCCTGAGGGACAAAGCAGCTAGTTTAAACTGGACTGGCAGTGTCCCTGGGGCAATGGCCTGCTAGGACAGGAAAAGGAAGGGGGAGGGGGAGAGGCACAGACAAACAATACATTGTTAAATAGCCCTGACCTGAAAACAATAAGCAGGAAAGCCTGTGGGCATGGTACTCCGTGACTGCGTTCCGTCACATCATTTTATTTTTTATGAAAAAGGAAATTGTGTGGTACACGCAGAACATGAATTTCCTAAAAATTATACTGTTATTCTGCCCATCTTGACTCATGTCTCTGACTGCCTCTCTGCGATTTCCAACTGGATGGCTGCTCACTTCCTTAAATGCAAAATGTCCAAAACTGAAATTCTGGTCTTTCCTCCCTCAAGTGTTAACACTCCCGTGTCTGTCTCCCTCCAAGTCAATGGCGCTACCATCACCTCTACCTCGCAATCTACCTATACTCCCTAATACACAAGTATGTCCCGTTGAGGCCCCTACGCTCTGCCAAAGACCTATGTATATCCTCTGATATAACCACTGATGCTCGCCTCCAAGATTTCTCCAGGGCTCTTCTGTGGAACTCCTTTCCCTTCACCCAGTCTCCATTCAAAAAAATATTTGAAAACTCACTTCTTCAAGAAAGCATATCAATTAAACTGTTAGCAGGTTTTTATCCCCCACCCCCAATGACTCCTCTTCTGCAACTGTCAAAATTACCTACTAAGCCCTCTGTGAATACTTTTAAAAAAACCTACTTCGTACCCCTACTTTTACCCTTTGTGTCACTATAGCCCACTCCCTCTAGAATGTAAGCTCATTGAGTAGGGCCCTCCACCTCTCTGTTCCTGTACGTCCAGTTGTCTGGTTATAATTACATGTCTGTTAGTCCACCCATTGTACAGCGCTACGGAATCTGATGGCGCTATATAAATAATAAAATAATAATAATAATAATAATAATATCAGTGGATCCTACACCAATTATGGTAGATCTAGCATGTAAGCTCAACCCCTCTGTTACTGTGCGTCCCTTTATCTGGTTACAATTATGTGTCTGTTAGTCCACCTGTAACGGAACCCCCAGGCATAAAAGGGTTAAACCGCCGCCGAAGATCTTCCTGTAACGGACCGTTTTGCACACAAGGGGTAAAAACCGTTTAGGCGATCGGCCCCCTTTCCAGAGATACAGGCACAGCTACTGCAGAACACCAAACTCCCTAACTGGATACAAAATAGCACTCCAACTCCCGAACTGGAACCTCCCAAATAGCTGCTAGCAGACGAACAGGAAAAGCAGACAATCAGCTTACACTCCTGGCAATCAGTCTCTAACAGCATACAGTGAATCCCCCCAAGAACGAGACAAGGCTCTGTGTTGAGGGTCAAGCAGTGGTCTGAGGTGCTGGCACACCCAGCCTGGTTTTTATTACAGTCTTGCAAATACAGGACCGCCCACAGGGAGGTATAAAACAACCAATCACATCACAGTTACATCCCACATATTCCCTCCCCTTATCCTGAGAGGAAACTCAATTACACATACAGTTAAAACATACTTTCTACCCAACTTTCATAACTCTAAAACCATACATCACATTCACATAAAATTACATATTCACAATCAATCCATTCAGGGGAACAACATATTAAAAAATGGCATGAATCAGACCAGGGGTTCAAAAGTTAGTAAAAGTATCTTTTGTACCCTGGCTGGCAGCATGGCTATCTGGCTCAAACAGGTTTTACAGAGCCCTCTATCCTGGACAATGGGGAAAGTAATCCAATTATCCAGGGATAGAGGCAGACTCCATTGAGCACATGGGGACACAAAGACAGTAAAACACTTTAAAATACATCAGGTAAGACACCTTACATTAAAACTATACATTTAAGATATCCCCAGATAGCTCAGGTCTGAGCGCACATTATTAAGTGAATGGCGCTCAGACCACACGAATACAGTTTAATCGCCATGGAGCCAAAGTCTTTACAGTCAGTTTCATACGAATGGGCTCTATGGGATTCCTATCTGGGGTATAACACATTCAAACAAATCTACCGAACCCCAGGCAGAAAAGCACGAATTAAGCTTTTCTGCAGGTAAAAAAGATGTCTTTTAACAGGGGGCCATAGTCCAGAGGCAGCAGGCGAGCAACCAGGCTTCTCCAATGCAATGTGGCGAGATTGGTCTCGTCACACTTCCCTTCCAGAGACACAGGCAGCTACTGTAGACACCAATCCACCGAACCGGAGAAGCATGTGAATGCTGTAAACAGCTGAACCAGAAAAATACGAATGCTGTAAACAGCCGAATAGGAAAAACCATACAAATAGGTTTATACTCCTAGCAGTCAAACTGGAACAGCATACAATAAATCCCCCCAAGAATGAGACAAAGCTCCTTGTTGAGGGTCAAGCAGTGAACAGACAGAGCTGTGGGTTTATTGTGCTTATATACACATTAGTACCACCCACAGGGTTTTGGAACACAACCAATAAACACATACAATACACTCAGACACTCCCACACAAAATCCTCCCTTCTGCCTGTAATACAATTACCTTACACAATCGATAATGTAATTATCACAAGCAGAGAAATACAATTTTTCCACATTATTCATAACTTGAAAAGTATGCATCACATTCACATAAAACATTTTCAGAATCAGCATACTCCAAATCCAAAACATATGTCAAAATCATCCAAATTGGTTCAAAAGATAGATCGTAGTCCTTTGTGACCAAAGGAAGCATGGCTTTTCTGCACAAAACCAGTTCCACAGAGTCTTCTATCCTGGAGATAATTTGGAAGTAATCCAATTATCTCCAAGGACAGAGGCAAAACTCCATTGACCACATGGCAGCAAAAGACAATAAAACACATAAAAACATATAACTGTGCAGCCATTGCACCAAACAGGTACATTCAACATATCCCCAGATAGCTCAGATCTGAGCGCACATTATTACTGAATGGTGCTCAGAGAACACACATACAGTTCAATTGCCATGGAGCCAAAGTCTTTCCCATAGTCCTTCATTATACGAATGGGCTCCATGGCATAGCTATCTGGGGTATCACCGCTCAAACAGGGCAAGCACCAAATGACCCGGCTTTCGTGTCTCCGCAGGGGAAAATCAAGCGTTTCAACATGGGGCCATAGTCTAAAGGTAGCAGGCGGGCAACCAGGCTCCTCCAATGCACAGTGGCGAGACTGGTCTCGTCACACCACCCATTGTACAGCGCTACTAAATCTGCTGGTGCTATATAAATAATAAAATAATAAAAATAATAATAAACATGCTAACTGCAATACATACTGCTTAACATGCTCTCAGAGATTCTGCTCAAATTTATACTTTCTTGTGGTCACTTCCAAAGGGGTGCCTGAATTAGCGTAGGATCCACAAATATTGTAGTACTTTGAAGCAGTGGTGGGCGTAAACACTATGTGGCCATACGGTGTGACTAGTCTAGAGTGTGACCTGTCAACATGGAAGTACATTTACAACAGTGACTGATTATGCATTTAAAAATCTGTACGGCAATAAAGTTAGTTTGTATGTATTTTGCATGTTATATGTTGTATGAATTGGTCTAAATATACATTACTATGCAAATCTCCATGTGTTTGATAAAGGATTTGTTCCTACATTGATAGTACGAGTCACGTCCAATAAATGACAATATTCTTTAGTTGGCACCCAACACTTGTAAAGCTGGCTCCCAATAAACACCAGGTATACCAGCCGTGCCCAAGGTCACTCTAATGGGTGCAAATGTGTACCCCACTCCCCATTACTTAGGTCTTAGTTGGTATTTATTTAATTTCATGACTTTCTTTAATTGTGCATGTTTTGAATTAGTCCATTTGGTGTACGGTTTCTATGGTAATTGACCTAACATGCTGTGCATACTATGGTTATTATAATGAATATAGAGAATTCTCACTGGAATTGATTGATATATGTATTTAGTTTTATATTCCTGATATTATAACACATTTTAGCAATTCCATTCCATGAGATAGTTTGCAAATTATGCTCCACGGAATTTATTGGAGATATATCTTGGGATTCTCTGTTCTAATAACTTTTGTAAAGATCTAATACAAGACATTTTTATTAACATTTAATGACACATTTATTCTATTTATTTTACTATAGTTTTATTAGAGATTGTTCTGCTGACATTTCTCATATTCTATATGAAAAGCCTGCTCTCCAGCTTCCTTATTGTTGTGGTTAGAGAAAGGTAAAGATGTAAAATTGGTGTGGCTGTTATAATAGTTGTAGGGAGCTGCAGTGAGTGTGCTGCTCAGGTAGCGTGTGTTATAGGAGGTGTGGGGATCTGCAGTGAGCATGCTGCTCCGGCAGTGTGGGTTATAGGAGGTGTAGGGAGCTGCAGTGAGTGTGCTGCTCAGGTAGTGTGTGTTATAGGAGGTGTGGGGAGCTGCAGTGAGCGTGCTGCTCAGGTAGTGTGTGTTATAGGAGGTGTGGGTAGCTGCAGTGAGCGTGCTGCTCAGGTAGTGTGGGTTATAGGAGTTGTGGGGCGCTCCAGTGAGTGTGCTGCTCAGGTAGTGTGTGTTATAGGAGGTGTAGGGAGCTGCAGTGAGTGTGCTGCTCAGGTAGTGTGTGTTATAGGAGGTGTAGGGAGTTGCAGTGAGTGTGCTGCTCAGGTAGTGTGTGTTATAGGAGGTGTGAGAGCTGCAGTGAGTGTGCTGCTCAGGTAGTGTGTGTTATAGGAGATGTGGGGAGCTGCAGTGAGTGTGCTGCTCAGGTAGTGTGTGTTATAGGAGGTGTGGGGAGCTGCAGTGAGGCTGGCAAACAAGCCCCTCCAAAAACCAGTGGCGAGGTTACTTTTGCCACAGGTGCCCTAACCACAAAATTCTCCATACAAAACGGCACCAGCCAAGAATGTTCGTAATCCCCCCTGATATTCGTCATTGCCCTCGAACCATTTCTGTCTACTGACAGACATGACCAGGACATCAAGGTGGTGGCATATGTCAATGACCTCCTATTCTTCATTACAAATCTGGAGGTCTCACCACTCAACAACTTGAAAGCTTTCAAGGAGTTTGGAGCTATATCAGATTTAAAGATCAATTTTTCTAAATCCTATATTCTAAACACTAGTGTGCGCAGAGGCCATGCCATCCCGTTTCCCCAGAGTTATATATTCCAATGACCAGATCACAAGATACATGACCGGTGTATCATCGCCATATGGGAATCCGGAACGTAGGACAAACCCCCCACATACCTACCCCGATAAAACATGGCCATTAGGGTATATGGGTAAAATTGTCCACAGCTTAATTAAATACATAAATAATAATACATAAATAATAAACTTAACATAGAAACTTTGGGTCATTGCCCTATGCCCCGTCCTTACTTCCGTATCCTTCCGTTAGGTATAAAAGGCAATGACCCCACTATAAATAACATATATATTTATATATATATATATATATATATATATAACATTATACCAACATAACATCAATTAAAGTGCCAACCATTTATTATTATTTAACCATGGTAAGGGTATACCTGGATACCCCTACCCCACCAGGTTCTGAACCACCGACAGGACTCGAAACCTACCAAACATACCAATAACCATTTACATAACCTTCATACCGGAGAGCCTATTTCCTCTCCTAGAGCTCCCTATCCTGCCACTGTGACAAAACGGGAACCCCACTATGGCCAAAAACCCAGGGAGAGACAAGCTCAGCCAGGTAGGCAAGTTAAAAGTGATTTTTCCAAGATGTCTGCCTACTTATATAGCCCAGCCCCTTAACCCTCCATTAACCAATGGCATTAGCTTCCTCCTATGACCGCCTCCTAACCCCTGTCAAGGCCCCTTTCCACAAGTTGTGCTTTTGTTACATGGGTCTACAGTTCTCAGACACTTGGTTGACTAGTAGGAGTGGTGACTTATTCAAGGAGAATTTCCAGCAGGAAATTACAGAATGGTCCTACCCACATATTTCCTGAGAGGGTAGGTTTTAGGCCACAAAAAATAAATTTTCTCCCTTGACTATTGTATCTGTTACAAATCATCCCCATCATGATTTCAAAATTCTTCTTTACTTCCTTTCGATCGGCTATGGGGAGCTCTGTGTGGAACAAGAAAAGGCTGAGAGTAAAGTTTAACACATTCATGCAGCCTATGAAAAAAAGGGGTCTAGCTATGACAGGCCTGCCACCTCCAGAAAGTGATGGAATGGTCAAAAACCAACATACACAAGCACTGGAAAGTGGTGAAGGGGACAGAGGCTGGTAGACCAACCACCGTCCTGTTGGGATGCAGCACTTTAAGCTTGTGATGTAGGGTCTCCGGGAGGTGCGGCCTTTCTCCATGCTCATACCCTCTTCTTCCCCTGACTCACAGTGAGGACTTCACACCTGGTCTTGATCCTAATGCGTTCAGAGACATATTCAATACCTCGATGCCCAGATTACACCACCTTCATACCTAGACGGCCAGTAAAAAGTTATCTGACTTACTGGGGGCGCCGGTATATCAAATATAAACAACTAACAAGCTTTGTTAACACCCTTCCTAAAGGCCAAGCGCTGACCTGAAAATCTACCACATTAGAAAAGAAAAGACATGCATAGACCCAGACCCTTTGCCTAATGGGGTGTCATCCATGCTGCAGGCAGCAGAACTACGCCGAATATTTACTGATAAGGAATGAGAGAAGATATGCTTCCTTTACTTTTTAGTAAAACCCAAGAGACAGTCTTTATAATTTTGGCCAACTGGTACCACACATCAGCCCTACTTAACGCTATAAACCCGGATCACCCCAACCTTTGCTGGAGATAAGGGAAAGGGGTGGGCACCACACCCCTTTCTAGTTATTCTTTAATCACTGTTCCAGTGTGGAGGATGCAACAGGGAAAGTCCTTGTAAGTACTGGAGCTCCCAGGACTGAGTATCGTCCAGTGCCTGGGGGTGGATACAGTGAGTTCCCCATTTGGCTCCAGGAGGGAGCGGTTCCAGGATCCCAGTCAAGCCACGGCGACTGTGGGCAGAAGTGCTGTGGTTTGTCCCCTGTTCCAGCCAGGGGTACAGGGAGCTCCGTTACAAACAGATATCACTAAAATGTTTAACTGTAAAAACCAGAACTGCAAGAAATAATTTATATGCGGTGCGTTCATCCGGTAATGCCATTCTGTAGCTTTAAAACCCCCATCACGGCAAACAATAAGCAGCAACCATTGTAAGAGTTTAAGGATTTCCTCTTAAGACGTAAATACAGTGTTTCATTCTTTCATTCACAACTTAATACTTGTTTATTATGTTCATTATTCTTCCAAAAAAAATAAAAAATCAATAGTTGCCAGGATTTTTTACCCTGGACAGGGCCCATGTGATGTGTCATTGTTTGAAGCGTTTGCACTGTTGCCTTGCCTGTCTGAGCGACCTCACCCTGCACAGTTAATAGAGCAGGGAGTATTTTAAGAAAACGCTTTGTTTCGGCTGCTATCTTCAGTATCACACTATTCTGCCGAACTGTTCAAACAAACTTATCAAACCGGCTCATTCCTTCTGCTGTGCCTTGAATGAGGGGCCGTAATTCTGGCACAGGAATTGGGCATCCGGAGCCAAAATACATCACATTTAGAGCTGAATCCATTATGTGAGAACAGCCATTCTGTGCTTGATTAAACACCAACAATTAATGCATTTTTAGCACTTTTGTAATAGCAAAAAGAAAACACCTATGTTTTTAATTACAATAAAATACGATTTACATGTACCATAGTTTAATCTAATTTTACATGCGCGATGCCTAAAATCGAGCGAAGGTTTGTAAACTTCACTGAATAACCAACCCGGGACTCTGGCAAATAGATACTGCCCAAATACAATATATAAATAAAAATCACTGTTTAGTAGATATAAGCACGCCTCCACTCTTGCCACCAGTTAGCTTTCTACAATTTACAAATTAAATTAAAAGGTGTGCATTCCAATATTGCCATTGCAACTCCACCAAGAAAATACATTTTTTTTTTTATTCTTCTGATGATGCGCACATCACACAATCTTCTAAGCAGGTTACCCTTAAAGTCTGAAACAGTGCTGCAATATTTAAACAACAAAAAAAAACGAAATAAAGCTTAACTGTTATATCATAATTTTTTGTTTTCATTTTCAATTCATTATAATGCTGTTTAGTGAATAACCCCTTTAGTGTTTCCGCACACCAGATTTGCAGCATTTCACAAGTTTTTTAGAAAACATTCTTATAGACAGGATTTAGTGCTTACATTACCAATTGTGTGAAAAATAAACATTGCTCACTTCAACCTTCCACACCTTCAGAGAAAGGAAGAATTGTACAAAACACCATGGAGAGAGAGATAGACAGACAGACAGAGATAGACAGATACAGACAGACAGGTGGATAGATAGTGTGGTCTGTGATCGGAATTGGTCTGTAATTGTTATTGTTATTGGGGATTATTTGTTATAGGGACAAAAATAAAAAACACCAAGTCTTCATTGAATACTATTCTACCACTCTACTTCCCTAATAGTTCCATTACCTTTTGTGTCACTAATTGAGCAGGGCCCTCAACCCCTCTGTTCCTGTGCGTCAAACAAATATATGTTTGATAGTCCACCCATTGTACAGCACTATGGAATTTGTTGGCGCTATATAAAAATAATAATAATAATTTGCTATAGGAACTGATTAATGGAACGGATCTCTGATTGAGACAGAGATTGGCATTGGTCTGTAATTGGGACTGGTCTGGGATTAGACTGGTCTGGGATTGGGACTAGTCTGTGATCCAGACTGGTCTGTAATTAGGACTGGTCTGGGATCAGGACTGGTCTGGGATCGGGACTGGTCTGGAATTAAACTGGTCTGTGATCGGGACTGGTCTGGAATTAAACTGGTCTGTGATCGGGACTGGTCTGGAATTAAACTGGTCTGGGATTGAGACTGGTCTGGGATTAGACTGGAAACTGTCTTTGATCTGGACTAGTCTGGGATTAAACTGGTCTGTGATCGGGACTGGTCTCTGATAAAAATGTTACTTTCATTGGAACTAGACTGTGATCGGGACTAGTGGCCGGTCCGGAGGGGGGCAATGAGGCAATTTCCCCCCCCCCCGAGAAAACTGGCCAGCCCGGCAATGTGCCTTCACAGACCGCTCACAGATAAGAGCTCTCCCTCCCCGGTCTGCAGACACTGTGCTGACAGACAGCGGGGGGAGGGTGTGAGAGAGGACCCGGGAGCTTAGCCTGCAGCTCCTCCGGGTCCTCCTCTCGTGAGGACCACGGCAACGCTCCAAATCTCGCGAGAGTGAACTCTAGCCCTGGAATGCAGACTAGAGTTCACTCTCCCCACTGGGACCACCAGGGAATCCCACTGGACCACCAGGGACTAAGAAGTGTCCCACCTCCTCCCAGTAAAGGTAAAAATATATATATATTATTAAAAAAAAGCCCCCCTACCCTTATCACACACACATTCTACACACATACACTGACCCCATACACACACATTGCCCCCCATACTGCCCCCCATACACACATTGCCCCCCATACACACACACTGCCCCCCATACACACACATTGCCCCCATACTGCCCCCCATACACACACATTGCCCCATACAACACATTACCCCCATACACACACACTGCCCCCCATACACACACACTGCCCCCCATACACACATACTGCCCCCATACACACTGCCCCCCATACACACACACTTCCCCTCATACACACATACTGTCCCCAATACACATACACTGCCCCCCATACACATACACTGCTCCCCATACACACACACTGCTCCCATACACACATACTGCCCCCCATAC
>OW240914.1:355581852-355605492 GCA_933207985.1 Pelobates cultripes
CCCATACACACACACTCTACACACATACACTACCCCCTTACACTGCTCCCAATACACACACACTGCCCCCATACACTGCCGCCCCATACACACACATTGCCCACACTCACACATACACTGCAATACTCACACACTGCAACTGTTGCACACACATACTGTCCCACACATACACTGCATCCCTGACATACACTGTCCCCCTCACATACACACACACACACACACTGCACCCCTTACACATTGCACCACTCACACACACCACTGCTCCTATGCCCTACTACAGCCCCATTTCCCAGCAGACCTCAGGTAAGTTGACAAACTGTTCTTAAACGGTTTGACTACTTACTCTGGGAGGGGGTCCCGGCACTATTGACACCATAACCACTACACTGAGCTGTAGTGGTTATTGTGTCTGGATTATTTCTTTAAATAATCTACAAGTGCCCCTCCCGAGATCAGGCTCTGGATCCGGCGCCACTGATCGGGACTGGTAAGAGATTACGGCTAATCAATGACTAGAAATCCTAGAGGCCACTTGTTTTGCAGCTGAAGCTGAGTTTGTAAATCACAGAGTTCAGTAACCATGAAATTTCTCTCGCTCCCAAGGCTCACGCATTACTAAGAGAGGCATCGACAGGACCAATATGTCACCCTCCTCTTTAAGCAGCAGCATCGTCTGTCAGACATGTAATCAATAGGATGACTGGAAAATCAATTTGCTTCACAACTGCACTGGATAATGGCCCTCAAGGACAGGAGACTACATCTTGCTCTGGGCAACGTTGTGTGAGACATAAAAACACACAAGGAATCCCTCGTCTCTGTATGAAAACGTCACCATCCTGCAGTTTGTAATAATTAAACTGTCTTATCATTAAATACCGCATTCCCAGCTCTCGTGACCAGTCCCATCAATCCTGATTGGCTCCCAAAGGTTTATGGGAATTGTAGTCCACTAACAGCTGGAGTCCAGTGGTGACCTGAAACTAGAGAATATAAAGATTCACTCTATCTCTGAGTGTCACTAATATTCTGATCACATGACGTCGGCATATACGACATGAAGAGAATCCAATGAGAGGTAACATGGCCTGGATTAGAATGGGGCGCGAGATATACGACAGCTGTGATTATTACCACCTGTCTTCCAGTGCTCGGTGACAGCACTTCAGCTGTTCTGGATGTCAGCGAAGTTTGGTCACATATTTCAGCCACTCGATGTACAAACAAGCTTGTCTGCAAACATTCTTGTCTTTATATGCTTTTCAAACACATTGATAAGTGAAGGACGAAATTAGCCCTTTCTTGATTTAACTTCGAACATTCCACAAGGTTGAAATAACACACACTTAAGGATAAAAAGCATCCACAGAATAAAAATACAATAAACAGAAACAAACAAACTGGCTTTTGTGAAGAAATGAGAGCAAAAGTTAAAAATTCACTATTCCTGCAGAAAGTATTTTAAAAAAAAATCACATGGGATTCAAGGACTTTTGTTCTATTAAACAATTTCTTGTATTTTATTGAATACGTTGTGGAGCTCGGGGACAATATGATGCACGTTGCTTCCCTCTGACACTTAGAATGAGCGACTCGTTAATTAAACAAAGACATGATCCCTTATCTAAACATGACGCACTAACCTTGGAATCACTGCCACTGTCTAAATGCCTTTTCCCAACCTTAAAGGGATGGAAACTGTCTGTTTCTCTTGCAAATATCTATCAGATCACTGAAGGTTGAGGCTGAAAGACATAGCCATGCTTTATAGGGTGCGCTTAGAGAAAATTACCATCTTAAAAATGTTAATTAAATAAAAGAGGTAAAAATGCACCTTTTTCTCCAGGGGAAACAAGATGTATATAGAGATAGGTCATTTTAGTTAATTAGTTAAATAGTTACATACTTGAAAAGAGACATGTGCCCATCAAGGTCAGCCTTTCTCACCTTTGTTTTTGTGGTTGATCCAAAAGAAGGCAAAAACACAATTTTGCTACAAACTAGGAAAAAATTATCCTTCTTGACCCCAGAATGGTCAGATATCTCCTTGGATCTAGAAGCCATTACCCACTAATTAGAAAGCCTTAGGAGGGGGGCTGACAGGAGGGAAGCGCTCAGTGCTCCCTCCTGTCACTCCCTCGCTGTAGCGTGGCCGAGCGCTGTATGGTCCGCGGGTACAGGGAGCATCTGTGTGCACTTCCTTTTAGTCCAGCCGGGTACAGGAAACAAAAGCTCCCTGTACCCGTGGACCATAGAGAGCTCGGCCATGCTACAACAGTGGTGGGGGAGAAGGAAATTGGAGAGGGGAGAAGGAAACCGAGGGGAGAAGAATGAAATTGGAGAGGGGGGTAAGGAAATTGGAGAGGGGGAAAGGAAATTGGAGGGGGGGGTGTTAAGACACGAACCGCCAAGTAGATGAAGCCGCCGTTTAGTAAATAATCCCCTTCTCCAGAAATGCAGTTTAAATCCAGCCGACCGCCAAACTCCCGAACGAAGTCCACGAACGCGGCAACTCCCGATCAGCAAAACAGTCGAACACTTTCCACAGCTAAAAATAACGAAAGCGCTGTCCCAGTAATAATTCCCCCCACAAACGAGACTAAGCTCCGTCTTGAGGGTCAAATAAAGATCTGTTTAATAAGGGCTACCTGCCCGGTATTTATGCAGGTCTCCACAAGGTGGACACTCCCCGAGGGGACCTTGTGGAAGACTGTAAAACATATTGGACAGTAGCCAATCGCAGTGGCTTCAATATAAGCCCTTCCCATCTTACCCATAAATCCGTCTTCTCTACCCCGGAGATAATTAGGAAGAAACCTAATTATCTCCCAAGGTAGAGACAATCGCCATTTTAAATTACAGTAATAAAAATACTTTAAAATACATTACTGAAGAAATACCGAATGAATATAGTTCGTGTAACGCATCCCCAGACAGCCTGGATCTGAGTGCACATTTTCACAGAATAGCGCTCAGATCCAATGTATCTAGTCGAATCACCATGGAGTCAAAGTCTTGCACCAGTCCTTCGGTATACGAATGACTCCATGGGACGGCTGTCTGGGTAAAAGTCCATACGAATGCAATAAAAACTCCCGAACGACCGATGTTCGCATGCCTTGTTGAAATAGAAGGTGGGCATCAGCTTCCAGCGGTGTTCGGTAGTTTAAGTGTCCGTTTTTAGTTCCATACAGTTTGTACCGAACACCGCTATGCGTTCGTGTGTCCCAAAATGGCCGCTGCCTCGTGGTCGACATGCGAACGACGACCACCCGTACGAATGGATTGGAGAGGTGTCTGCGGTTAACCACAACGTTCTAATTGGGGCCAAGAGGTTAACCAGCAGCACACACCTCTCCTGGGTGGTCGTTCGTTCGGTAGTTTCAATCGGTAGTTTGCAAATTACACAAACGGGGGTATACGAACAGGGAATCCAGTGAACAAAGGGAAACAGACGAACCAGCAATACAGATGAATCTGTCACAGGGGGGAGAAGAAGAAAATTGGAGAGGGGTGGAGAAGAAGGAAATTGGAGAGGGGGAGAAGAAGGAAATTGGAAGGGGGAGAAGAAGGAAACTGGAGAGGGGGGAGAAGGAAATTGAGAGAGGGGAGAAGAAGGAAATAGGAGGGGGGTAGAAGAAGGAAATTGGGGGGGAGAAGAAGGAAACTGGAGGGGTGGAAAGGAAATTGAGAGGGGGGGAGAAGAAGGAAATTGGAGAGGGGGGAGGAGAAGGAAATTGGAGAGAGTGGGAAAGGAAATTGGAGAGGGGAAGGAAATTGGAGAGGGAAAGCAAAATTGGGAGGGGGGAAAGGAAAATTGGAGAGGGGGGGGAGAAGAAGGAAATTGAGGGTAGAAGAGGAAATTGGAGAGGGGGAGAAGAAGGAAATTGGAGGGGGGGAGAAGAAGGAAATTGGGGGGTGAAGAAGGAAACTGGAGAGGGGGAAAGGAAATTGGAGAGAGGAAGAAGAAGGAAATTGGAGAGGGGGAGAAGAAGGAAATTGGAGATGGGGGAGAAGATGGAAATTGGAGAGGTGGGGAGAAGAAGGAAATTGGAGGGGGGGGAAAAGAAGGAAATTGGAGAGGGGGAGAAGAAGGAAATTGGAGAGGGGGTAGAAGAAGGAAATTGGATATGAGGGAGAAGAAGGAAATTGGAGAGGTGGGGAGAAGAAGGAAATTGATGGGGGGGAGATTGACATCCATCACACACACACAATCACACACAATGCACCCCTTGTACACAGAAAAACACACAATGCATTACACACACAGACACACATACACAAGCAATGCATCCCTTACACACACAGAAACACACAATGCATTCATTACACACACTCAATGCACCCCTTACACACACTCAATGCATCCCTTACAGACGCACACACTGCATCCCATACATCCACAAACACACCTTGTAGCCCTTACACATACAAACACAGATTCACACAATGCATTCCTTACACACACATCAGGACATCCCCTACACACTCCACGCCCTGTGAACAAACTCATTGGTGGAACATGAAGGTGGACCCTGGGACCCAGACCTTGAGCTGTTTAAAGGGCCCCCCAAAAAATGGAGCTGCTTCCCGTTCTCCCAGAACATTGATTTTTGTGACCACAGTTACAAACCGCCTCCAGAGAGCCTGTTCTACACCAGACCAGTGGAGCCAGACTGCAGCTAGAGCCCATCATCATCCTCATTTGGTTGTAAGTAGGCAATCTAGTATATTATTCGTGGCACTAATCTCTAATTTACCTCACATTAAAGAAACACTATAGTCCCCAGAACCACTGCAGCTTAATGTAGTGGTTCTGGTGTCTATAGCCTGTCTCTGCAGGCCTTTTAATGTAAACATGGCGGCACTGCAGCACTGGCATTAGTTAACATGGCAGGTCATATGGGTGGGGCATTGTGATGTCACATGGGGGGGTGGGATGCAAACTTTACTTTTGCCTAGGGCGGCAAAAATCCTTGCACCGGCCCTGTATACCAGCTTAGTAAAGAGCCAAGCTATAACTCAGCGATACAGGGTGTAGCACAGTGCTAGTCCTGGCCACGACTCTTCCTCTGCTGGATCCGTGAAGACAGGAACTCTGGAACAATGGCTGTGTAGTGAATAGCTCTATCCCTCCACAGTAACTGGACGACACACAGTTCTGGGAGTACAACTGCTTTTATTCAGCACATACTCAGCCTTTTTTGCACAGAACCCTAGCCAAATGGAGGAAACTGCTCCTGTCAGCCACATGGAAGAAACGGCTCCTGTCAGCCGAATGGAGGAAACTGCGTCTGTTAGTCGAATGGAGATAACTGCTCCTGTGAGCTGACTGGAGGAAATTGCGCCTGTTCCCCGAATGGAGGAAACTGCGTCCGTTAGTCGAATGGAGATAACTGCTCCGGTCAGCCGAGTGGAGGAAACTGCGTCTGTAAGTAGAGCGGAGGAAACTGCTCCTGTCAGCCAAATGGAGGAAACTGCGTCTGTCAATGTATTGGGAACTATAGATTTCTATTTTGCAGTATACCTTTTTGTTTTGTCCAAGTGATTTTCTTGAATATTTGTGCATAGAAGATATTTGAACGAGCCAAACAGCCACGTAGACAACTACCAGACTGAAAACATTTTTTTATTTAATTTTTTGACAAAGCGATTGGGCCAACCATATTTTTCCACCTTGCACAACTTTAATTCTTTCTGTGAATTACTGGACAAGAAGACAGGGGCTCCTGATCATCACTTTATTAGTCAACACACTGGATGTGTATCTTCACAATGACTTGGATCTGTTTTCTAACAAGGGGCTCTAATTATTCAAAGAAGCGGGGAGCCACATAAATGATTAGACATTGGGAACACCAACCACCAATAATACTCGTCTTTTCCATTATCCGTTATTGATGATTTTAGATTTCCTTTCTACTGCTCTGACTTGACTGTTCTGTTGTTTGTGTCCTGCCCTGACTGTTGTCTATGTTTGCGCTGGACTCTGTTTCCTTGACTCCAGGAAAGGGAGGAAGATTCCGTCCACACGAAGGATCCTCCCACCATCGTTCTCAGTTCTTCTCTCTGCTCAGAGTTATCTTCATTAATTCTCTAATAAACGTACAGAAAGTCTAACCCTCAGGGCTCTTGTTATCGCGGGTGAAATTATATCAGGGTTATCTGCTCACGTCACAGATCTAGTTCAACAGTAACAAGTGGGTTTTCTCTCTTGCTCGGCGCAATGTGTCCTGTGTGACTACGAATTCGACACATTAAAACCACCACATGTTTGCTAAGTTTACTTGAGAAACAAATAACAATGAAGATACTCACCTAATTTGATTTCCCTGAAAAACAAAATGTACTTGGAGCAGAGGGTAGCAATTTGTACCGTCAGCAGCCGCAGCCGCAGCGGCGCAGCTAAACCCAAACTGTGATGTAATTTTCAACATAACCAGATTTCTAAGCACCATAATTGCATCTTGTGATAAGCTAGCAAAGCAAATTCAGTCTCTTCTGATCCTTGCGATGGGCGCAAAACCTCTTGCAATTCTCAGGGATACATAAAATGGCAATGAAAAGTAAAAAAAAAAATACAAAAAAATTACCCAAGGTTAGACAAGCCGTAATAGAATTTGTCTACGGACTGAAGGGCATATGGCGAGAAATTTCTATTGTCTGGTTCTGATGCTGTTAAATTGAAAGCACAATGGGAGGTTTCAGCGCAAACAACAAAGGTTGAAATGAGAGCATGCTGTTTCCTGCGAGCAGCACGGTTCTGCTGATGGCCCAGACATCTGCTAACAACAGCGAGTCCTTGTCAGGTTTCGCCCCACACTGGGCGCCGGAGCACTTTGCACTATTTAACTCATCAGATTCTTCGAGCGCAGTGTGCTGTGCATCAAGAATGTTTGTGTAATAAAACAGAGCTAATTAAACATTTCAAAGGGGAACCTTATTTCAACACTAATTAGATATGATTGCTCTTTCTTTTTAATGTTTGCATGGATTACACTAAGGCACTATTGTCTTCCCTTCCCATAATTGTCTGCTGATTACATAATTTAACAGCGGTTGTTTAACTGTTACAGTCTACGCTATATGCAGCTTTTTGTCTCTCTGGAAACCAATGTACAAATAAACATGTCTAAGTAATGATTATGTGTTTTTTCTTAACCAAGTCCCCAACTCTATAGCCAGTGTTTAATAGGGGAAACTGCAGAAAATGTTTTAATGTGAGTAAAGTCGTGCAGCCCGGACATTGAGCTGGTTGCTTGGAAGCTCAGAGGGGGAGGGTGGCAAAGAGGGTTTTCATTACTTTTTGTTTATTTTTAGATTTCAATTTTAAAGCACTTTATAGTTTATAAACTGAACAATGGAAAAAAAAAAACCCATTAACAAATATTTTATTTTGTAAAACCAGCAAGCAGCATGCATGCTGGTGGGGAGTTATCCATAAAGGTAGAAAATCCCTGCTCAGAACATGTGCAGAGTAATTAATTATAATTAGCCCTATTGTCTTAGCCCCGTGACGCTGAATTCTGTACCCTCAATCCCTTCACTTTTAGCGTGATCTGAATCATATGAAGCATCCTGGGACACTCTAATCGGGTCGCAGGTGAAAAGGATTTAATCTCCATACATGCAGCGTTTAACAGAGAAACTCTACACACACAGACTAGAGGCACATACTACGTCCCACCTAGTTATATTGTTGCTATTAGCCCCACCCACCATTATAATAATATTATTAATCCCCTGTGTGGGGGCTGGGGCCACTAACCCCCCACCATTAATATAATTAGAGCCACTTGCTTTATTTTATTTAATTGCTCCCCACCCACTGGCAATGGCTAGGGACCCAAAGGATGGATAGTGATTTGTCCTCCCCATCATTTAAATATTATTTAAGGCTTCCACCCATTGCCCACAAATTAATGCACGGGAGCAACTTATGCCATGTTCATCCTATTTCTCACTAGAATTTGCTGCCCAGTCACTAGTATTTGATGACAGCAAGCAGCCTCTGTCACTTTGTTTTCTTGCATAGTGTGCGGGGCATAAGGGAGCTGGAATACCTCCGTTATACTAATACAGTGAGTCATAGAGGGACTAGCAATACAGCAAAGGGAATCAGGTTTTTGAACTTTTTAAATGAAACCTTCGTTTCACAACAGGTACAAGTACCAACTGGAAAGGACACTTGTCTGGATCTGGTTATAACAAACAATGTTGATCTTTTAACCAACATTCAAGTAAGACAGCATTTGGGAAATAGTGATCACAATATGTTAAATTTTGAAATAAGCTCAAATAAACTAAAACACATGGAGTATACTAAAACAGCATATTGACTGGCATAAACCCTTTAATGAAAAAAACACGGAGGATAAATGGAATATCTTTAACAAATATTAGAAACATACACTGAAACCAATGTGACTTAGTGGGAAGGTAAACAAAAAAACTAATCAGAAGAAAATGGCCTTTTTGAAGCATTTAAATCAGACAAATTAGAGATATACTATATAAGATATAAGGTAGCCAATAATACGTGCAAAAGGCGTTTAGATGGACTAAACTAGAAATATGGAAGTGATAGCCAAACAGAGCAAAACTAACCCTGAAACATTTAAGTAAGTACATTCTAAAAATAAATAAAATAATGAAAGTGTAGGCACACTGAAAATAATGAAGGTAATGAAGACCAGAAAAAGAAAAAAAAAATGAATCAACTATTTTCCCTCCATATATATTAAGGAGGATCCTATGGCAAGCTATAGCATATGATTGCTGCAAAAAAACTTGCAGAAAAAAATGTGATTTGATGACTCAAGTCAAGGCGCTGCAACAACTAAAGAAAGTTAATGTAAACAAAGCTCCAGGGCCTGACTGTATTCACCCACAAGTACTTAAGGAGCCAAGTGTGGAAATAAGTGAACCTCTGTTTTTAATCTTTCAAGATTATTTTGAAGGTAGATGTGGTTTTTATATTCAAAAAGGGTTCAAAATCCTAGCCAGGAAATTTTAGACATGAGAGCTTAACTTCCGTGGCTGGGAAAGTATTTGAAAGGATATTAAAGGATAATATTCAGGAATTTATTGAAAAGAATGTGGTTATCAGCAAAAATCTGCATGCTTTTATGAAACATAGGTCATGTCAAACTAACTTAATTGCATTCTACGAAGAAGTAAGTAGAAGTATAGATCAGGGTGTTGCAGTGAATGTGATCTACTTGGATTTTGCCAAGGCATTTGATACGGTTCCTCACAATAGGTTAGTCTTCAAACTAAAAGAAATTGGTCTAGATGAATATTCTTGTTCTTGGGTAGAACATTGGCTTAAGGTTAGAGTACAACGAGTTGTCATAAATGGTAAATTGTCAAACTGGACAGAGGTGGCAAGTGGTGTCCCTCAGGGTTCTGTTCTGTGGCCCCATTCTATTTAACATATTTATAAATGATCTTAATAAAAGCATTGAAAGTCATGTTTTAGTGTTTGCAGATGACACAAAATTCTGTAAAGTAATAAAATGTGAGCAGGATATTGCTTTGCTCCAGAGGGATTTAGATAGACTGGGTGACTGGGCATTTAAATGGCAGATGAAATTTAGATGTACATAAATGCACAAGCAACTTACACCCTAAATTGTAATGAATTAGGGATAACAAAACACGAGAAGGATTTGGAAATTGTTATAGATAACAAACTAGACAACAATGTGCAATGTCAATCAGCAGTTGCTAAGGCCAGTAAGGTTTTGTCATGTATTAAAAAGAGCATTAATTCTCTATATGAAGATATCATTTTGCCTCTTTAAATACCCATGATAAGACCCCACCTTCAATATGCTGTGCAATTTTAGGCATCTGTTCTAAAGAAGGATATTATGGCACTAGAAAAAGTGCAGAGGCGGGCTACAAAATGAATAAAAGGAATGGAACATTTTAGCTATGAAGAAAAGGTTAAAAAATATAAACCTCTAGTATAGTAAAACGTTGCCTCAGAGGGGATATGATAACATTATACAAATGTATCTGGGGCCAATACAAACCATTGTGTAGAAAAAATCTCTTCATAAAGATTGCTATAATGTTATTAATGTTATTATATGCTACACATAGGACACAAGGTCATGCGTTCATACTGGAAGAAAGGAGATTTAGTCTAAGGCAAAGGAAAGGTTTTTTACAGTAAGAGCAGTGGGAGGGGGTGTGGCTAGTTGAGCAACGGACCAGAAGAGTCTCAGAGGAACTCCAGCTTCACTATACCCAAATTGACATTATTTCCATGAAATTAGCGAGATATTTTAGTATACACTACACTTGGAATCCCCCCTCCCCACAGAGAGATGGAGCACAAACATAAAAAGTTAGCCCAATGGGAGGGTGCCCTACAGCCCGACATACGCAGATCATTCGACAGGCCACAATCACAGCCTCTGTCCAAGATGGTGCATGATGGACCCCAGAATTCCAGTGAGTCGGACGGCTCCCAAGAAGGTGAGAGCCCCACTGCCTCACGGGCACCAAGCAGAGTATATCAGAGAACAGAATCGGAAACCGACACATCTCCATCCACCAAAGGGTACATAAAAAAGCTCCTGCTGGACTTACGAGAGTTGTGGAAGACAGATCTAGCTGGGGTACAAGCGGAAATGATTGGCCTGACTCGATGCGTAGGCAAGATTGAATCCCGAGAGGGGGACAGAGAGAACCGAGTGACCGATACTTGATCACAGTTAGACATACTCTAGCAGCGAGTTCAGCGTCTCTCTCACACAGTCACCATGCTGAAAATGAGACATCAGCAAAAGAACATACAACTGCATGGAGCACCAGAAATAACGGGCCCTGAGAGACTGTTGGACTTTGCAAATCAGGCGGCTGGCGCATTGAGGGTCAAGAGAGACCATGGTGCACCACCAATGCAGTCAGTGTTTCAAGTTCGCACATCACTCACTGCCCCTGCAGAGGCACCTATTTGCTTGATCTAGGAATACTCCTGTGGTTAATGTTGAACATGGTGTGATTTGGTTATTCAACAACTTGCTGTTTGCCGTGCTAGCGAAGCGGAGGAGATTCATTCCAGTCACAAGGCAGCTGAAAGAAGGTGGCATTCGATACCGTTGGGGAGCAACTGCGACACTGATGATACCCTACAAAGATACCGTCTTGATCCTATCATTCCAAGAAGACCCAGCAACAGTCTTACACACCCTACAGCTGCCTCCTTTGACTCAGCTGCCATTAAGTGCACCTGTGGCTCGGGCTGCCCCTGCTTCAGGTCACGGACAAGTGTCCCAGAGCGGAGCCCAAGACCCACCATAAACTGCCGTGCCATGTGGAATGACTCATATTACCAGGCCACATCAGGGCCTAGTCAAACACCCATACCACAGTCTGCCTAAACACGAACTGTGAGTGTTTTAATTTAAGATTTAGTTTTAATTTTCTAGTTTTACAGTTGTTTTTTTTTTCTTTTCTCTCTATACTTTTCTTCTCATGACGTTCGCTTTCCTCACACTCACGGAGATGGTTGGATGAGAGCATGTGCTGGGTGAAAGGGAATGGTGAGAGAGATTGTTTGAATGCCGGGACACTTGAGGGACTAGCAGGGATAGACTTTTCTGACTACCTCACTCTCTACTCCCATCATTATTGTTTTGTGGTTTTTTTATTGTTGTTTTTTGTATGCTGAATGACCCACAACAGTAAGGAAGTGGAATTCTCTGTCTGAAGAGGTGGTTTTATCAGAGTCTAGACAGATGTTTAGGCAGTGACTGAATGAATACTTGCTAACAGCAGTGGAGGTGGTTACCTAACAGGGAGAAGTGCATAAAGATGGTACCATGGATGGGACACATAATCAGCATAGAAGGTTTACCAATCTAGCTGTAGAACTGGGACTCACCTACAAATGGCCAGGACAATATATCCTACAGGGGCACAATATCTCCCAAACAATATAAGACTGTCCAGGGAGCAGTGACATTTGTAGCCCAACTGGCTGGGGGCAAAAGGGGGTAACTCACAGTGGAGACCAGTCAGTATAAATGGGGTTCTTATCCCAGTCTACACAGTATGGTAAAGAAGCATTCAAAATATTTCAATAGGGGCTCACACCATGGGGCTCACCCCTATAATAAGGAAAGAAAAGTGTAATAATTTTGGGGGCTCACTCCAACACTCCCAGTGCTGTATGAATAGTCCAGGAGTATCAGCACTTTAGTTGTAGCAATATTGCAAGATATTATACCAGAGCAGAATCTTCACAGTTATTCAGGCTGAAAAGAAAACATAAATCATGGTTACCTGGGGAATAACAAGGTGGGACAGCTCAAAGGGCTCTCAACACCTCCTGTGCGCACTGTTGGCCTGACCGGTGGGTTCGGGCCCAAATCCAGGATGGCCACATGTGACTCGCCCGAGGAAGACTTCCATCCATGAGCCCCACACAGTCTGAAGATAGACCCTAACATTCCCCAGGACCCCAGGAATGGTTATAGTATCTCCTACTGGTATTTGATTGGTTATATTATCTCCTACTGGGTTTTGATTGATCATATTACCTCCTATTGGTTTTTGATTGGTTATATTATCTCCTACTGGGTTTTGATTGGTTTAGGTTTTCTTATGATTTGTGTCGCTGTTGGGAGTTTAGTAGAAAGAGCAAAGTTTGGTAAAATTATAATCAGTGAATTAAATCAAAAACATTTTGCAACCAATGCACAACATAAAACAGGAAACAACTTATACAAGATTACAAAGATCAGAAATTCACTAAAAGAAAATTGTAATTTAAAAACACACATATAAAGATAAATTCTTGATTCTCAGTGCTGATTTGTCCTAGCAGAGGACAGGTTTAATAAATAGCAATTCTTCCACTGAAGTCTAAAGGAAATTGCTACTCAGTAAGCAGACTAAATCCTTACTGTTCTAAGTCTTAGTGTTTTATGGTTTTGTTTATTTGAATATGAAAACCTACAAGCTTAGCTTACCAACACATTAAACTAGATTATAGTTAGCAACACATATAGGGCACATGGGACTTTTTCTTCGAACGCTGGGATTTGCTAACTGTTACCAAACCTTTAATTAAATAATTTGTGGAATAATTAGAAAAACAAACCAAAACACATAAACGTTTGGAATGCTTAACATGATAAGTTGTCTTTGAGATGCAAAGTGTCGTTTATTTTCTGCTCCTGGGATGCTTCAGTTCCTATCTGTCCCACTGTTGATTCAACCAAATGTTCTAATTCAGGAGACAGGTAACAGGAACTGAGTTTAGAAAACTCTGTTCAGCTTATTAATTCCGCGTTAAAGGTCTGTGTAATATGGATGAAATGCAGGGACATAAATCTCTGTCAATTTAAATAACACAGAAAGTATTCCGAATTCCCATCTCCACCAACATTCTACTAAGGTTTCCCGATTCCCTCCGCTAATCCTGATATACAAGTTTGTTACATTGCATACCTCCTTACAAGATCTGATTGCTGCCTCTTGTCTATCTAGAAGCTTTGCCGAGACTTGCAATGCAAAATATTTTTATTTATTATTTTTCACCTTTTTTTTTTGCCCCAAAAAGCTCATGGTTAAAAAAAGGAAAGATGGATTCTATTCAAACTGTTATTTTCCAGTTCTAATTAAAATCAACTTCAATGAAAAGTTTCCCTCTTCCAGTCCAGACTGCAAGGCACGATTGTTGCAACAGACATTATATTACTTATTTTACTATGTTGGAATGGCTTGGAAGATGCTGTCTTTAAAAACACCAAGAAGCGGCTAGCGCAATGCCCAGAGGATTCTTCTGTCACATCAAGGAATTTTATTTAATGTCATCATCCAGGAGCTGGAGTTTTAACAAACCATGTCAAAGAAACTTTTCTCAAGCTTAAGATCTTAGCAGCAGAAGTCTTAAAACAAATGTAAAAAAAAAAAACACGTAAATATATTATTGTTTTGCGGAAATATGCTCACCTCAAACGGGGAAAGGATTCATTAAGATCTCTGCATCAATGTTTGCGAGGTATCTTTCAACCTTTTCATGGCTTCCAATGAATCTAACTACAGTCACAAAACTCCGAGCTGCTAAAATAATGTGTTGTTTTGATGTACATAAAAGCATTTTTGTAAAGATGGTTTCTAGATTTTCCTTCAAAGATAGCGAGCACATTAGCTAGCTTGAAAAGACAGTTCGTTTTGATTGCGAGGTCTTAACTTCACCTGATGCTCAAAGCGGAACATGATCTGGCTTTTGTTTACGTTTAAATCTTGGAGACAAATGAGTTTTGAAACCAGGGATTATTGTTACACCTGTAAAATTAGAGACTCGGATGGCAATGGAACCAGATTCTGCCTTCATTTTAGATGTGATCTATAATCAGGAAGATTTTATAAAATGCTATTTAGTAACATTCTGATTAACATTTTATAATTTTTCTTACCATAAAAGCCTGACAAAGAATCTAGACTCTGAACCATCTGAATCCCGGGCTATTCACACCCTATAGAATGACACATGTAGACTCTGAACCATCTGAATCCCGGGCTATTAATACCCTATAGAATGACACATGTAGACTCTGAACCATCTGAATCCCGGGCTATTCACACCCTATAGAATGACACATGTAGACTTTACCATCTGAATCCCGGGCTATTCACACCCTATAGAATGACACATGTAGACTCTGAACCATCTGAATCCCGGGCTATTCACACCCTATAGAATGATACATGTAGACTGTGACAAACTGCCATTTGCCACTGGGCATTGGAGAGGACTGATTGCTAGCCTCCTGCCCTGCGACTATGGCCCTGGGATGTATTGCTCTTTAAGAACTGATTTGGGCTTATGGACTTTTATTGTACAGTGCTGGCCCTTTTAAAAACAGTGTATGGACACATGGAAACTTTTTGACACTTTTTCTTCCCCTTTGAATCCCTGGGAAGGTGAGGCTTCCCCTCCCCCAGCTCCATTGTTCTCCAGCAGAGAGTTGTCCCAGGGACACTGCCAGACCAGTGGGAACTGGTTTGGGAAGGAAAAGCCATGCTTGCAATTGATAATAAAGGGACCTCAACCTAACTTTTTAACCCCTGGACGGATTCATGTGATTTTTGCATATGTTGCTCCCCAAGTTATGCTGACCACGGAAGTTTTATTCGTATATAAGTTTTATTCGTAAGCTATAAAAATGTATAAAAAGTGTAACTTTTCAGCTTGGAGATATTTGAGTAGATACAGTCATTGACTCAATTATCTCCTAAGCAGAGGGGAGGAATATGATGGGTGTGTTTCTATTGTCCCATTGTGTCTGATTGGCTGCTGTACTTGCATTGTATATGTTGTAATGTGTTTATTGGTTGTTCTGAAAAACCCTGTGGGTGGTCCTATGTAGGGAAAACCTGCATAAAAGAAGGCCCTTTGGTGCCAAGTAATACAGATCTTCTTGACCCTCAATACGTAGCTTTGTCTCGTTATTGGAGGGAACTGCTATATCACACTGGGGATTGCTATGCTCTCCCTTGAGCTTTTAATCACTTGGCTCTTTTAAGAGCTGTTCCTGTTACGCTCTCCTGGAGGAGAGGTCTTCCCCACACGGTCCTGGATGCTGGAGGTTCATACAGGGTGGAAGGAAGACGGCGAGACTCCAGTTAAGCTACGGCGGTTGTGGAGTCTGCGGTGGTTGTGGTGTCTGCTGCACTGCTTGGAGTCCTCAGGAAGCGCTAGGAGCATCCTTCAACGGAGGTACCCAGTCGGGGTGCCAAGTGATCCGTTACATAGACTCTGAACCATCTGAATCTCGGGCTATTAATACCCTATAGAATGACATATGTAGACTCTGAACCATGTAGACTTTACCATCTGAATCCCGGGCTATTTATACCCTATAGAATGACACATGTAGACTTTACCATCTAAATTCCGGGCTATTCACACCCTATAGAATGATACATGTAGACTCTGAACCATCTGAATCCCAGGCTATTCACACCCTATAGAATGATACATGTAGACTCTGAACCATCTGAATCCCAGGCTATTCACACCCTATAGAATGATACATGTAGACTCTGAACCATCAGAATCCCAGGCTGTTCACACCCTATAGAATGACAGACTCGGAACCATCTGAATCCCGGGCTATTCATACCCTATAGAATGACACATGTAGACTTTACCATCTGAATCCCGGGCTATTCACACCCTTTAGAATGACACATGTAGACTTTACCATCAGAATTCCGGGCTATTCACACCCTATAGAATGACACATGTACACTTTACCATCTGAATCCCGGGCTATTCATACACTATAGAATGACACATGTAGACTTTACCATATGAATCCCAGGCTATTCATACCCTATAGAATAACACATGTAGATTTTACCGTCTGAATCCCGGGCTATTCATACCCTATAGAATGACACATGTAGACTTTACCATGGAATCCCAGGCTACTCATACCCTATAGAATGAAACATGTAGACTCTGAACCATCTGAATCCCAGGCTATTCATACCCTATAGAATGACACATGTAGACTTTACCCTCTGAATCCTGGGCTATTCACACCCTATTGAATGACACATGTAGACTTTACCATCTGAATCCCAGGCTATTCATCTATAGAATGACACATGTAGACTCTGAACCATCTGAATCCCGGGCTATTCATACCCTATAGAATGACACATGTAGACTTTACCCTCTGAATCCTGGGCTATTCACACCCTATTGAATGACACATGTAGACTTTACCATCTGAATCCCAGGCTATTCATCTATAGAATGACACATGTAGACTCTGAACCATCTGAATCCCGGGCTATTCATACCCTATAGAATGACACATGTAGACTTTACCCTCTGAATCCTGGGCTATTCACACCCTATTGAATGACACATGTAGACTTTACCATTTGAATCCCAGGCTATTCATCTATAGAATGACACATGTAGACTCTGAACCATCTGAATCCCGGGCTATTCATACCCTATAGAATGACACATGTAGACTTTACCGTCTGAATCCCGGCCTATTCATACCCTATAGAATGACACATGTAAACTCTGAACATCTGAATCCCAGGCTATTCATACCCTATAAAATGACACATGTAGACTTTACCGTCTGAATCCCGCGCTAATCATACCCTATAGAATGACACATGTAGACTTTACCGTCTGACCTGAGCCATCTGTAATGATTTTGCTATATAGGACTGAGTTACCTTGGACATACTACGTGAGTTATTCAGACCTAATATTTCTGACCCTCTACTAATAAACGTATCCAAGCTTTCCTGCTCAAGTTGCTTGTATCTGGCAGTTATGACCAATTTTATTACCTATATTGAACAAACTAACATACCTGGATTTTGTACCTTACTGACTGAGCAATCTGGGAGTGACAGGTTCCCAGGCTCTGCCATTGGGGCTATAAAACTAACATGCTCAAGTCATAAAGCTCTGTGTACCAAGTGAAGTAACTGGGTGCTTAAACTGGCAACTAGGTTCACAGTTTAGGTGTCTCTGTACTCTGACCTATTGGGACTCTATTGACAGAGTTTCCAATTTCTGCAATATGATCAATCGGGAATCTACTGACAGAGTTTCCATGGCTATGCAATCTGACTTATCGGGACTCTGCTGATGGATATGTCCTGGCTCTGCACTCTGACCTATAGGGACTCTACTGATGGAATTTCCATGGCTCTGCACTCTGACCTATCGGGACTCTACTGATGGAGTTTCCATGGTTCTACACTCTGACCAAAAAGGACTCTACCAACAGAGTTCCATGGCTCTGCATCTGACCTATCGGGACTCTACTAACAGTTTCCAGATCTTGCAATCTGACCTATGGGGACTCTACTGATGGAGTTTCCAGGTTCTGAACTCTGACCTATCGGGACTCTACTGACAGAGTTTCCAGGTCTTGCAATCTAACCTATCGGGACTCTACTGACAGAGTGCCCATGTCCTGCAATCCGACCTATCAGTACTCTACTGATGGAGCTTCCATGGCTTTGCACTTTGACCTATCAGCACTCTACTGATGGAGTTTACAGAGCTGTGCACATTGCTATGGGGACTCTACTAATAGAGTTTCCAGGTCTTGCAATCTAACCTACGGGGACTCTTCTGACAGAGTTCCCTGGTCCTGCAATCTGACCTATGGGGACTCTACTGACAGAGTTCCCTGGTCCTGCAATCTGACCTATGGGGACTCTACTGACAGAGTTCCCTGGTCCTGCAATCTGATCTATGGGGACTCTACTGACAGAGTTCCCTGGTCCTGCAATCTGACCTATGGGGACTCTACTCACAGAGTTTCCAGGTCCTGCAATCCGACCTATCGGGACTCTACTGATGGAGTTTGCAGAGCTGTGCACATTGCTATTAGGACTCTAAGATGTAATGTATGCAGAATCAGACCCTATCCTTTGAACCAACCTTTCCTGACTAGCTCTACTCCAATGAGTGTGTTGTGTGAGGCCTACATCCTGTCACTAACAGCAAAATGATCTATTGATTGAGTTACCAACCCTGCTCTTTCACCCAGCTGTGCTTAACTATCTCAGCTTTTCATGGCCTAGAGAATGACAATACATAATATAACAATATAACATAGCTTCTGTTAGCAGGGCTGAAGAGGTACGTCAGATACTACATGTTATTCAGGTTTGTACAACTATCATTACAATGCATTAAACATCCAAGTTAACCTATTGTGGAGATACATTGTGTCTGTCATTTGTATGTTACTGTCATAGAGACTGCTTTTTCTTTTTATAGATAATTGTTGTAGAACTCTACTTAAAGGAACCCTTGTAGATCTATAAAATACAATCACACTCTTATAAAACCTGTAAACAACAATGGGATCTGGTATTTCCTGGGCTCTCCAGCTAAACTTAGCTTCCATTTAATAGCTAATAATGGTGTAGAAAGGCATATTATGATCATTCTAGTGGCAAAGCGGTTATCACAAGGCTTTCAAAGTTACAGCTTTATCTTATATGCTTCAGTACTAGAACAGTTATCTCATGGTTTTCAATACTTTAATATTATCGTTATAGGTTCAGTATTTTAACGTTATCTTTTGGGTTTCGATACCGTAATAATATCCTATGGGTTCAGTATTTATATTATGGGATCAGTATTATAACGGTTATATTATGGGTTCAGTATTATAACGGTTATAATATGTGTAGCGGAGTTGCACTATTCACATCAATAACTCCGCTGGCAGATTTGTACAATATCCAAGGGAAGCGTAGTTTGGTGATCTTATCCAAATTCCCCAATAACCGGCAATACACAGCTTTGGGAGTCAACTGTTTTTTATTGAGCCACAGCTGGCTTTTATACAATTCCCCATGCAAGGGGTGTTACGGTACACCCAGGTATAAGAGGGGTTTACACCGCTAAGGACGTTCACCTTCCAAATGGAAAAGCAGCTAACGAAAGCTCCAACTAGCTGAACAGGAAACATACTAAATAACCACAAACCAAATAGCCGAACAGGAAATCAAGCGAATATAAATCCCCCCAAGAACAAGACAAAGCACAGTGTTGAGGGTCAAGCAGTGATCTATTTAATCGGGGCTACCTGCCCGGTATTTATGTGGTTTTTTCACCAGGTGGACACTCCCCTAGGGGACCTGATGGAAAACTGTGACAAACATAATGCAGTAGCCAATGAAAACAGTTTGGCTATAGACACTCCCCTTTTACTGTACAGCACCCTCCTCTCTATCCTGGAGATAATTGGGAAGTAATCCAATTATCTCCAAGGACAGAGGCAAAACTTTAGGCATGACAATAAAAATACATAAAAATATATAACTTGCAAACTACCAAATGCACTATCCACATCAGATTACATACATACAGTTCAATCGCCATGGAGCCAAAGTCTTTCACATAGTCTTTTGGCATACGAATGGGCTCCATGGCGTAGCTATCCAGGGTAAGTACATTCGTGTAGACAAAGTACCGAACGGGCTGGCATTCGTATGCGGGATGATCCGAAGACGGGAGGTCTGCGACTTCAGTGATGTTCGTGAGAAATAGTGTCCGTTTTTAGTTCCATGAAATCGTCGACAAACACCGCTGGGGCATCCGTACGTCCAAGATGGCTGTCGCCTCGTGGTCGACATACGAATGACGACCACCCAGCCAACATTCGACAATTAGGAAGTGTCTGCGGTTAACCACAATGTTCTAATGAGGCCAAGAGGTTAACCAGCAGCACACTTCTATGCTAGGTGGCCGGCCGTTCGGCAGTTCATTCGGGAAAAGGTAAATAAATGAAAGGGCTGTACGGACAGTCAATTAGATGAACAAACAGACAAACCAAGGAGGAATAAAAGTATTTTAAAGACAGATGGGTCTGTCACAAGGGGTTTCTTTAATTACATTCCAGGGGTTTTTCTCTGGTGAACATTGTTGGGGACATGTAGCAAAGACACATTTCCCAGACTCCTCCTCTGTACTTGGAAGATAATTGAGTAAGGACAATTATTTCATTAAATTATCTCCCAAGTACAGAAAAATAAACAATATTTCAAACCAAAATAGCAGGGATCTGAGCACCCAATCTGTCGAAATAGGAACTCCAGTCGAGTGAAGTTTAGACCAGTCCACCACGAGATGAAGACCCAAAATAGTTCCAGGTGGTTGTATGCTTTGACCAGTCTTCTTTTGGGAGTTTTTACCATTAAAATAACTAATGTAAATGTTCATGTAATAGGGGGTCGTGTGCCTTGTGTTCTTGTGTTCGTTCGTTTCGTTCATTCGAATGCCACTCTGCATATGTAAAGGGAAACGATCATACGAAAGGATGGAAGTTCAGTGGTGTTCACGCCGTCACGTATCTGATTATAGTTCCATGCACTCAACGACCAAAGACCGCTTTTTGTTCGTGAACAAAGATGGCCACTGCCATGTATTCGGTCATACCAACGACAGCTACCCATCCGACCATTTAGAATCTTGCGGTTTATAGGTATGAATACTGTCAATTGGAGGCACACGACTCCCCTGGGTGGTCTCACTATTCAGTAGTTGGTTCGACTGACGAACAATATGTCTTTAGTATGTTCGGGAACCCCAAATTGTCGAACCAACTTAGTCTTGCATACAAATAAGTTGCTATTTTTGCCACAGCATGGGTTCAGTATTATAACGGTTATAGTATGGCTTCAGTATATATACGATTATATTACGGGTTCAGTTTTATACGGCTATAGTATGGGTTCAGTATTATAACAGTTATATTATGGATTCAGTATTATAACGGTTATATTATAGGTTTAGTATTATAACTGTTATATTATGGGTTCAGTAGTTTAACGGTTATATTATAAGTTTAGTATTATAATGGTTATATTATGGGTTCAGTGTTTTAACTGTTATATTATGGGTTCAGTATTATAAAGGTTATATTATGGCTTCAGTATAATTACAATTATATTACGGGTTCAGTTTTATACGGCTATATTATGGGTTCAGTATTACAACGGTTATATTATGGGTTCAGTATTATAACAGTTATATTATGGGTTTAGTATTATAACGGTTATATTATGGGTTCAGTATTATAACAGTTATATTATGGGTTCAGTATTATAACAGTTATATTATGGGTTTAGTATTATAAAGGTTATATTATGGGTTCAGTATTATAACGGTTATATTATGGGTTTAGTATTATAACGGTTATAGTATGGGTTCAGTATTATAACGGTTTTAAATGGGTTCAGTATTATAACGGTTATATTATGGGTTCAATATTATAACGGTTATATTATGGGTTCAGTATTATAGCGGTTATATCGTTTTTTTAATGTTTTATAAATGTTACATCTTGTGTTCAGTGTTTGGATGCTATCTAATGTTACAATAACAACAGGCCCAACACACAGAACTAAATAGATTGGAAAATGAGATGGACAGATGCTTATTACTGGTCCCGAGTACTAGCCAGGCTTCACAATGATACTGAAGTAACAATAAACCGTAGAACAGGTTATAGAATAGCTAGATTCAAGCAGAGAAAACGTGGAAGACAACAATAACAAGTAAACAAGCCAGGGTCTCGGATAATAGAAAGGAGTAACCAATACGCATAATTATGTGCTCTTGGATTTACATTAAAGGAAATCACAACAGTTCAAAACGTGGACAGCCAGCAGGGTTTAAAGAGCCGTAGCAGGTTACTGACTGGGCAATGTCATTAGTATAATTCCAAATGGTGAATAAGTGATGTCGCGGGAATGACGCAAGGCGGTGTGCGCCAAAAAAGACCTAACGCATTCTGGATTCATAAACTTGTCACGGCTTACCTTAGTTGGGAGTGTGGTAGCCAGAGATTTGTGCTCACCCTTGCAGATATACACAGCCCAAGGTGATTAGGTTAGAAACCACCATTACTGTGAATCTGTACACGGAGGCTGTGCATGAAAGGTTTCTAAATACTTATACTTCGAACTCAAAAACACAGAAACTGTAAATGTCATTTATAACAATGTGGCGCCTATTACACGCAATATCAAGCTTATTCAATAACTGTCAGTGATCTCTGGTTAACATTGATACATTCTCATTACATCAGACATGTTATCGGACTGTACTTAGAATCAATGAGAAGGGTCCCCACTCAGTTCAGCAGTAACCCCCAATCCAGAGGCAATGAATTGAGGGAGTGCAGATTCCTGAGTCGCTTAGAAAGATTTGAAAATGATTTATTTATTTGTGTAAAGAAAACTTGAGACGGTTTCTCCTTTATCCACCAATCTGCAGTATTAAATGACCACTAACGCCATCCAGTACACTTCCTCTTCAGGCTCAGTCATCTTGTTTAACCCTTTAATGTATAATGTAAGCCATAACCCCACCCACACAAGCCTATTGAGTTTATAGATTAGATTTTAAAATTGGTAATTAAACTCATTTACTTAAAGGAAACTATTCTGTGCACTGGGATCCATCATTCTGCGGACAGGCAAGGCTGCAGGGGTCTCAGATATATTGCAGAGTGGGCATAATGTCACCTGATGAATTCTACTAAAATCTCGCCAAACACCAATACACGACACTTTAAATGACTTAACCTATTCATATTCCAGCATTCTAATATAAAAAAAAATCAAAAAGAAAAATCAGAGAGATTTATCTGAAAGAATTACCAATAATGGAAAATGTAAGAAATCTCTGACTTTCACCAGAGAAGTATGTAGTCATTTTGGACGTGGTTGAGACACGGGGGCGAATAATTGAGTCGTGGCTGCGCTGTTCCTGAGTAATCCACCCCATCTACTTATAAAAGAAACACGTAATCCTTCTGCTGCCACCTCGGCCGTGAGTCCAAACAGACTGCGCTAATTTAAAACACATTCTGATGCAACATGTCTCAGGCTCAATCATAAAAAAATAATATCTTATGTGCTAACGACCACAGAAGCAGGTTTCACACACATAAAAATATTTTATGTCATTATTTGTTTTGACCAATTGACCAAAATATTAAAAATGCAATTGTGGAGCAGCTGACAAGCGCAGTTGCTTAATTTTATTTAGCTTTTTTTTTTACTTTCTATTTTTTCATCCTGTTAACACCGCAGTCTGTG
>OW240914.1:355605592-355616771 GCA_933207985.1 Pelobates cultripes
CCCAGACAGTAATACGTTCCTTGCATGCCCACAACTGCTATGATCATGTAAATTTATTGGTGCTTAGAAGAAGCGCGCTATTAAAACATTACAACAGCCATTATAGTAGCCTGCTCCTTGGCGTTCACTACCAACTAACATATGCTTCCGAGTGAATGCCTAAACTCTTATTTATGGTTTTAATTTAATATGCGGAAAGAATTCAAAATTAAATTTTGTGTCTGCCTCCAGAGAGTGTCAGTGTATAATAACATGGTAATTTTTACACATCTTTATGAGAAATGGGAAAATTAATTCCTTCTGACAAGTTGTAATTATTCGTCTTGGAAGCACAGCAGCTGAACACAGCTTTAACGTCTGTTGTCTGGTTGTTGTATTGAGCTCCAGGATACTCACAGGACGGAGATAGATTCTGCGTCCGATGGCTTATAATAACTTGTGACATATAAGCCCTGGAAATTGTCAGAGTCCGCTTTAAAGAGATACGTCACAGCAAAAAACCACTGCGGACATAAAGTGTGTGCTATCTGCTTGGCGGCTGGTAGGGTGCGTGACTGGTATCGAAGGCCAGAACTAGAAAATGCTTTTACAAGTTTTTGCGATTTCTTTACAAAAACATAATGAATTGTTTATTATTAGCAAACATAAACTGTATACAGTTTTCAGAAAGCACTGTGTGTGTGCGTGTGTGGCTGGGGGTGTGATTGTGTGTGTTTGCTTTTTTTCTTTTCTTCGTCACATCCCTATTTGTCCTTTTTACCTTTTATACTTGAAATATTTAATTTTGCATCACGCATTTCCAGTGTTTATACCTACAATGAATTGACTTTATTGAAGTCCCAGACAGAAAATATGTAGTAACTCACATAAACCTAATTTTTATAAAATGATGTTAATGTTACTTATTTGTATATATATTTTCACTTGTTATATAAAAATGTCACCAAATTGTTATTTATTTTTGTTTTGCATTAATATTATCTCACGTTATTTTATATTTTTCCTTTATTGCTATATACGAGGAATCATTCTTTCATTAGAAATGACACAACTGAATGAAAACATCGAAAAATTACTTTGGGCTTTGCACAAAATGCTCTGTGTTCTTTTACATTTAATTTAAAGATTTAGCAAATGACAGAATAATCCAGCTCAGACAAGGCATAGCCAAGGCACACAATGCAAATGAAGAGGAGAAATAGAAACATTGTCTTATGTCTCCTCCTCCTGTCTGCTCTCTCTATGCTGACTGCCAGGTGTAAGGGCAGAGCTTATAACAATGATTGACAGGGAGCTAAGATGGAGGTGCCCAGTTACAGGATAAAGAGCTGTGCATTTCTACATTTAATTTAATTTCTCACATCTCACAAATACATATTTGCTAAATAAAATCCTGGGGAATGGTGGTTCTTTAAATTTCCTGTTTTCTTGCTAATATTTAATCTTTAAGACCACGTGATAGGCTACTTGGCCTGTGCAATGGTTATACAAAAGAAGTCATATTTAGTATTGGGAGTGTGGAGGGGAAGCAAGTAGGACATTATTTGTTCTCATATCTTTACATTCCTCCCATCTAATTAATGTATGTATTACAAGGCTGCCATCTCTGTACAAGCACACATATACAGTATGTATTGTTTTTATTCTTGTCCTGCAAGCAGTACATCAGAGAGCTACATGGATAATGGGACATGGGCCGTTCCCAAATCAGGAAACTTGTAAGTTATCACAGACATAATAGAAGTAGCATGTGCAGGATCCCGTGTAACTCTGTGATGTATGTCAGTGTGTGCATCTGTGTATGTGTCAGTGTATGTGTGTGTTAATCTGTGTGTCAGTATGTGTGTATGTCAGTGTATCCTTGTGTGTATCTGTGTGTGTGTTTTCAAAGGTAAAGATGTGGACCCGCACTCAATACCTTAGTTCTGGGTGCAGCCGAATCGGTCACAGTAGCAGGCAACCAGTTGAATAATGGAACAGAAGAAGAAAGGTCCAGGCACTCCAGAAATCAAACAAATAGACATTTTATTGAACCCACAGCCAAAGCAACGTTTGGACCAACCTGGTATGTGTCAAGCTACCAACAACACACATTGAATACAATTTATAAAGACATAAGTTATTAACAAATAATAATGGCAATACAGTGATATCAGGCTATAGACAAAAGGTCAAGTAGAATAATGATAATAAAGATGATAGTGTGTTGATAACACACACATCATGTGACATCAAGCTATAGATAAAAGCCAAATATTAGAATAATAGTGCGTGTACATAGTATTAGTGAAAATGAGATGATGATATATCTCGAATACATCTATAAAATAGATCTTAGAGACGGTGCTCATTTGTGAACAAGCATTGGTTTGTTTTTGAACTCATCTATGTCGGGATGGCAATCAAACAATATATGCCAATGTCTATCACTTTCCTAGGTCTAGTGGACAATGTCCCAAATGGGGATATAAATATGAGCCTTGTGACGAGACCAATCTCGCCACATTGCATTGGAGGAGCCCTCCATTTACCTCCCTGAAGCCACGGTTAACCACGGCTTAACGAGCGTGTGCCGGCAATTGACCACCCAGTAGCTGCGGTTAACCGCAGCTTAATTGATTGTTACTGGGTGGTCGCGGTTACACTTAGCCGCCACACGATGGCGGTGTTCTGGAGCTCCCCGGGCAGCCAGCGCTTATCTGCCCGGCTTTCCTGCACCAAACCCGGACACTTTTACGTGCAGGCACCGCTGAACCTCCAACCCCTGGTTCTAATTCGTACGGATTTAACGAATGTATGTAAATTCGGTATTTTGTGTTGGGGGAATGTTTTAACCCAGATAGCTATGCCATGGAGCCTGTTCGTGGAATTAAAGACTTTGGCTCCATGGCAATTAAAACTGTATTTGTGTGGTCTGAGTGCCATTCACCTAATAATGTGCACTCAGACCTGAGCTATCTGGGGATATGTTACATGTATATATTTACTGTACCATTTGTCCCATTATGTATTTTAAAGTGATAGTCTGTCTTTGTGTCCCCACATGTGTAATGGAGTTTTGCCTTTGTCCTGGGAGATGATTGAATTACTTCTCCAGGGCAGAGGGGAGGAAGCCAGGATGCATTGTGGGGATGTTTTACTTCTGTATGTCTGTAATTGGTAAATGTCTGTCTTTTGTTACAGTCTTCCATCTGGTCCCCTAGGTGGAAGACCTGCATAAATACTGGGCAAGTAGCCCTCATTAAACAGACCACTGCTTGACCCTCAACACGGAGCTCTGTCTCGTCTTTGGGGGGATTTACTGAATGCTGATAGAGACTGATTGCTAGGAGTGTAAGCCGCTTGGATGCTTTTCCTATTCATCTGGTAGCAGCAATTCGTATGGTTCCTGTTCGTGTATTTGGAGTGCTATATTGGATGCAGTTCGGGTGTTTGGAGCATTCACTTGTATGCAGTTCGAGTGTTTGGAGCATTCCCTTGTATGCAGTTCGAGTGTTTGGAGCATTCCCTTGTATGCAGTTCGGGTGTTTGGTGCATTCACTTGTATTCAATTCGTGAGTTTTGGTGATTCTACAGTAGCTGTGCCTGTCTCTGAAAGGGGATTATCGTCTAAGCGGTTTTACCCCTTTTGTGCAAAACGGTCCGTTACAAGCCTATTATCTGTGTTATTTGAGGTGTGTGTGTGTGTGTGTGTGTGTGTGCCAGTAGGTGTGTGTGTCAGAGTACCTGTGTGTCAATCTGTGTGTGTGTCAGTGTATCTGTGTGTCAATCTATGTGTCTGTCAGTATGTGTGTGTGTGTCAGAGTATCTGTGTGTCAATCTAACTGTCAGTATGTGTGTGTCAGAGTATCTGTGTGTCAATCTGTGTGTCAGTATGTGTGAATTTCAGTGTATCCTTGTTTTGATCTGTGTGTGTGTCAGTGTATGTATGTGTGTCAGTATATCTATGTGTCAGTATGTGTGTCAGTGTATCCGTGTGTCAATCTGTGTTTCAATATCTGTGTGTGTTAATGTATCCTTGTGTTGATCTGTGTGTGTCAGTGTATGTGTGTATATCAGTGTTTATGTGTGTCAGTATATGTGTGTGTCAGTGTATCTGTGTGTTAATGTGTGTCAGTATGTGTGTATGTCAGTATGTGTGTGTGTGTGTGTCAGTGTATCCGTGTATCAATCTGTGTGTCAGTATGTGTGTGTCAGTGTATCTATGTGCCAATCTGTGTGTATCAGTGTGTATGTGTCAGTGTATCTTTTGGTCTGTCTGCATGTGTATCTGCCAGTGTATCTGTGTGTCAATCTGTGTGTCAGTATGTGTCAGTGTATCTGTGTGTCAATGGACATAACAGTACACACAAATAAACCCCTGCATTCACACAGTAACAGTACACAAAAATAAACCCCATGAATTCACACACTAACAGTACACACAAATAAACCCCTGCATACACACAGTAACAGTATGCATAAACACACCTCTGCATTCATACAGTAACAGTACACACAAATAAACAAATAAACCCCTGAATTCACACAGTAACAGTACACACAAATAAACCCCTGAATTCACACACTAACAGTATACACAAATAAACCCCTGCATTCACACAGTAACAGTACACACAAATAAACCTCATGAATTCACACAGTAACAGTACACACAAATAAACCCCTTCATTCACACAGTAACAGTACACACAAATAAACCCCTGAATTCACACAGTAACAGTACACACAAACACACCTCTGCATTCACACAGTAACAGTACACACAAATAAACCCCTGCATTCACACAGTAACAGTACACACAAATAAACAAATAAACCCCTGAATTCACACACTAACAGTACACACAAACACACCTCTGCATTCACACAGTAACAGTACACACAAATAAACCCCTGAATTCACAAAGTAACAGTATACATAAATAAAACCCCTGAATTCACACACTAACAGTACACACAAATAAACCCCTGAATTCACACACTAACAGTATACATAAACACACCTCTGCATTCACACAGTAACAGTACACACAAATAAACCCCTGAATTCACACACTAACAGTATACACAAATAAACCCCTGCATTCACACAGTAACAGTACACACAAAAAACCCCTTAATTCACACACTAACAGTACACACAAATAAACCCCTGAATTCACACACTAACAGTACACACAAATAAAGCCCTGCATTCACACAGTAACAGTACACACAAATAAACCCCTGCATTCACACATTAACAGTACACACAAATAAACCCCTGCATTCACACAGTAACAGTACACACAAATAAAACCCTGCATTCACACATTAACAGTACACACAAATAAACCCCTGAATTCACACAGTAACAGTACACACAAACACACCTCTGCATTCACACACTAACAGTACACACAAATAAACCCCTGCATTCACACACTAACAGTACACACAAATAAAGCCCTGCATTCACACAGTAACAGTACACACAAATAAACCCCTGAATTCACACAGTAACAGTACACACAAACACACCTCTGCATTCACACACTAACAGTACACACAAATAAAACCCTGAATTCACACAGTAACAATACACACAAATAAACCTCTGAATTCACATACTAAATCAATAAAAACACTAACAGTACACACATATATCAACATTTAATACAAATACACCCCTACATTCAGACACATATACTCCATACAAAACACACCTACATTTTCACTCAGGCACTGCCCACAGTTACAACACTAAAAGGATAACAAATGGTAGCTCTACAGCTGGAAAAGCATTGTGGGCGCTGTATGGCCTGCTATTTTGGAGCCCTTAACATTTTTTTGCAGCAGGACTCTCTCTACATCAAGCATGGCCCACAAAGACCATCTTTGCGGCCCGGCCAGCCGTGAGTACATGTTGTTGTTATAGCAGAGTAGGCATCTGTGTTAAGACACCCCTGGCACAAAGGAGTGAAACCGCCGTTTAGTTAAGCTTCCCCTTTCGCAATAATGCAAGCTCCATTCGTATATACTTCCACCGTACGAACTGCAACCAGGGAAATGCGCCAATCTCCCGAACGGGACCCAAACGGATGCTCCAAGCTCCCGAACAGTAAATCCACGAATAGCCGAACAACTATATCCTCAAAGCGGCTTACGGTTCCAGCAATCAGTTGCTAACCGTGTGTAGTAAATCCCCCCCAATAACGAGACCAAGCTCCGCATTGAGGGTAAAACAAGAACTGCCTTTACTGGGGGCTACCCGCCCGTATTTATGCAGGTCTCCCACTTGGTGGACACTACCCTAAGGGACCAAATGGGAGACTGTAATGACAGACAGACATATGGCACTTTCGGACATACAGGCACAAAATATTCCTATAATGCATCCCAGTTTCCTCCCTTCTGCCCTGGAGATAATTGAGAAGTAATTCAATTATCTCCCAGGACAGAGGCAAATCGCTATTTTAAGTAAGACACAGAAAACACATGAAAATAAATAATTACACAACTACCGAACATATTACTTTTGTGCAACGTATCCCCAGATAGCCTGGATCTGAGTGCATATTCTTAGCGAATAGCGCTCAGATCCCATACGCATAGTTCAATCGCCATGGAGTCAAAGTCTTTTACAGTCTTTCGGTATGCAACTGACTCCATGGGATGGCTATCTGGGTTATGTCCATTCGTGTAATCCAAACTCTCGAACGGCCGGTGTTTGCATGCCTTGTCGACTGAGAGGGGCGGTCTGTGGTTTCAGCGGTGTTCGGCAGAAAAAGTGTCCGTTTTTAATTACATAGAATCTGCGCCGAACACCACTGGTCTTTCGCATTGTTTAAAATGGCCACCGCCTTGTGGTCGACATAAGAACGACGACCACCCTGCATTCGGTTATAATAAAGAGGTGTCTGCGGTTAACCACAATGTTCTAATTGGGATCAAGAAGTTAACCAGCAGCACACTTCTCTTCTGGGTGGCCGTCCGTTCGGTAAGTTCATTCGGTAAAAAGTCAAACATACGAATAGGGGTATACGGACAGGCAATTCCACGAAAGGAAGGCAAACTAGACGAACCAGCAATAATAGTTATACAGATGGGTCTGTCACAATCTGCTTTCCCCACATTGCAGGTGCTTACTCTGCTAATACTTACCCGGCTGGAGAGGAGGGCCAGCGAGGGAGCTCACTCTTCCTGCTCCACACTGCTCCCTCGCCCGCCCCGTCTGTAGTGAAACTGGGCGCCGGAATATGATGTCATATTCCGGCACCCGGCATCACTAAACCGCATGCGAGGGAGCAGTGAGGAGCAGATAGAAGGGAGATGCCCCACATCGGCTCCAAAAGGTAAGAAGCAATAAAGAAAAGTGTGTGTGTGCAAGAATGTGTAAGTGTGTGAGTGTGTGTGTGTCTGTCAGTCTGTGTCTGTCAGTGAGTGTGTGTGTTTTTCAGTGAGTGTGTGTGTGTGTGTGTGTCTGTCCGTGTGTGTCTGTCTGTTTGTGTGTCTGTGTGTGTGTCTGTCTGTCTGTCAGTGAGTATGTGTGTGTGTGTGTCTCAGTGAGTATCTGTATGTGTGTGTGTGTGTGTGTCAGTGAGTGTATGTGTGTCAGTATGAGTGTGTGTGTGTGTGTGTGTCAGTGAGTGTGTGTCTGTCAGAGTGTGTGTGTATGTGTGTGTGTGTGTCTGTCAGAGTGTGTGTGTGTCTGTCAGTGAATATGTGTGTGAGTCAGCGGGAGGATAAGATTTGGCACAGGGTGGCACAGAGGGGCTGTGGTTTAGTAGAGGGGGGACTGGGATTTAGTAGAGGGGGGTGCTGTAGTTTAGTAGAGGGGGATGCTGAGTTTTTTTTATACTGTACTTTTCAAAATAAACCTACGTTTCTATGAAAATTTAAGGTGTGTTGTTTTTTTTTTGGTGGCCCACATAAACGTAAACCTTCTTTATGTGGCCCGTGCCAGACTTTGAGTTTGACATGCTTGCTCTACATTATCTGTGCTGCTGGACACTTTATTGTCAGGTCACAGTTTCGGCTCAATATGCCATCACTTAAAGGACCACTATAGGCACCCAGACCACTTCAGCTCAATGAAGTGGTCTGGGTGCCAGGTCCCTCTAGGATTAACCCTGCAGCTGAAAACATAGCAGTTTCAGAGAAACTGAAAATCACAGTGAGAAGACGCTGGACGTCCATAGGAAAGCATTGAGTAATGCTTTCCTATGGGCGGTTTGAATGCGCGAGCGGCTCTGATGTCAGCAGGGGGTGGAGAGTTCCCCAGCGCCGGGCTCTCTCGTAAGGTAAGGTAATTGGCTGAAGGGAGGATGGGGGCCCTGAGGGAGGAGGTGGGACCTAATGACATAGAAACATAGAAACATAGAATGTGATGGCAGATAAGAACCATTCGGCCCATCTAGTCTGCCCAATTTTCTAAATACTTTCATTAGTCCCTAGCCTTATCTTATAGTTAGGATAGCCTTATGCCTATCCCACGCATGTTTAAACTCCTTTACTGTGTTAACCTCTACCACTTCAGCTGGAAGGCTATTCCATGCATCCACTACCCTCTCAGTAAAGTAATACTTCCTGATATTGGAGAAGCCTGGCTGCCCGCCTGCTGCCTTTGGACTATGGACCAGACTTTATGTGAATGTGTTAACCCAGATAGCTATGCCATGGAGCCCATTCGTGTAGTTAAAGAATTCGGCTCCATGGCAATTGAGCTGTGTGAATAGGATCTGAGCGCTATTCGGTAGTTTTGTGCGCTCAGACCTGAGCTATCTGGGGATATGTGAAATGTCTGTGTGTTATGTGTAAAAGGTGACTTTATGTATTTTAAAGTGTTTTATGTCTTTTTGCAACCATGTGCTCAATGGAGTCTGCCTCTATCCCTGGATAATTGGATTACTTTCCCCATTGTCTCCAGGATAGAGGGCTCTGTAAAACCTGTTTGAGCCAGATATTCATGTGTCAGCCAGGGCCCAAAAGATACTTTTACTAACTTTTGAACCCCTGGTCGGATTCATGCCATTTTTTAATATGTTGTTCCCCTGAATGGATTGATTGTGAATATGTAATTTTATGTGAATGTGATGTATGATTTTAGAGTTATGAAAGTTGTGTAGAAAGTATGTTTTAACTGTATGTGTAATTGAGTTTCCTCTCAGCATAAGGGGAAGGAATATGTGGGATGTAACTGATATGTGATTGGTTGTTTTATACCTCCCTGTGGGCGGTCCTGTATTTGAAAAGGCTGTAATAAAAACCAGGCTGGGTGTGCCAGCACCTGAGTTCCTGCTTAACCCTCAAAGTGAAGTGTCGTCTCATTATTGGGGGAGGATTTATTGTATGCTATTCCAGTTTGACTGCTAGGAGTCTAAACCCATCCATATGTTTTTTGCCTATTCAGCTGTTTATAGCATTCATATGCTTGAGAGAAGGTATACGCTTCTCTGGTTCGGTGATTGTGGTGTCTGCCAGAGTGCTTGGAGTCCTCAGGAAACGCTAGGAGCATCCTTTAACGGAGGTACCCAGTCGGGGTGCCAGGTGATCCGTTACATTGGTGGCAAGTGGTGGGATGGCGTCCTAGTGCGAGGTAAAGCAGCTCAGAGACACCGTTCGTGGAGTTACAAATTGAGGGCACGTGCAGCGCCCCTGGGAGCAGAGGTATCCAGCGACTTGGAGCAGACAAGTATGGAAGGCTCTGGCGATGATTGGATGGCCGAGGTGAGGCAGCGAGTGGCCCAGTATGGGGGTGATTTACCCATGGAGGTACGCCGGGTGATCTGGAACCAGGTCACGGCCGAGCGAAACACGAGGCTGGCCCGAGAATTCTGGCTGGTGAAAGAGAGAGAGTATGTTCAGCGGAAGGAGTGTTACAGCAGCCGAGTAGAGGCTTCATCCGAGGAGGCTAGCCGTCTCCCCCTGAGGCGCCCGCAGGAACCCGAAGTAGGGGTCCTCATAGACTGGTCCTGTGAGGAACCACAACAGGCAGGTGGGGATGGGACCGAGGTCTCTCCACCGGGCCCACCAGGATGCTGGGCAGCCAGCCTAGATCCCCAGCAGCAGCCGGAGTTGCCAGGTGCGGAAGCAAGTGGTCCTTACTCGCAAATGTTGAGGGACCTCACAGACTGGTCCTGGGAAGACCCACAGATGGCAGGTGGAGATGGGATGGCGGTCGCTCTATCGGCCCTACAGGGATGCTGGGCGGTCGGCCCAGATCTCCAGCGGCAGTATGTATCACAGGGAGCTGAAGGTGCTGTCCTTCCTCCCCAGCGGCAGTGTGAGTCCCAGGGAGCCGAAGGTGTCGTCCTTCTTCCCCAGTGGCAGTGTGAGTTCCAGGGAGCCGAAGGTGCTGTCCTTCCTCCCCAGCGGCAGTGTGAGTTCCAGGGAGCCGAAGGTATTGTCCTTCCTCCCCAGTGGCAGAGTGTTTCCTTAGGAGAGGAGACAGTTGGTCCCTCTCCCCAGCAGTCCAGTGAGTCACAGGGAGCCGAAGGTGCTGTCCTTCCTCCCCAGCGGCAGTGTGTACTGCAGGAAGCAGAGACAGTCGGTCTCGCTTCCCAGCAACGGGACAATATATTGAAAGGAGAGACAGTCGGTCTCTCTCTCCAACAGCAGAGAGTGTTCCAGGGAAAGGAACCGGTTATCACCTCTCCCCAGCAACAGGACAAATTATTGAAAGGGGAGACAGTTGGTCTCCCTCTCCAACAGCAGAGAGAGTGTATGGGAGAGGAGCTTGTTACCCCCTCTCCCCAGCAGCAGCCTAGCCCACCAAGGGGAGACAGTAAGCCCCACAACGGTGCAGATGGGACTGTGGTCTCTGTGCCCAAACCACAGGGGGTAGGGACGGTCGGTCCTGTCCCCCTGCAGCAGGGCTGTTTATCCAAAGGGGAGACAGCCTGTCTTCCCCTCCAGCAGCAACACTCCAGAGGGAGGAGCCTACTAACCCTTCTCCTCAGCTGAGCCCCAACCAGGCTACTCCCGTGGTAGCGCTGGCACCAGGGCAGAGTACCGCTGGTCTCAGCCCACGCAGCAACCCACCGATCCGGAGGGCTAGTACTCCCCAGACCTGTGGTGGAGCCCCTGGACATGGACAAGCTACCCACTACCCCAGGTACAGTAACTGTTCATTGTGGGTGGGCTGCACTACTGACTATGTTTTTTGGGTGGGTTGCTGGACTAACCAAGGCACTGA
>OW240914.1:355621548-355660009 GCA_933207985.1 Pelobates cultripes
TAAGCTGTATACCGTACATTAAGCTGTATATTGTACATTAAGCTGTATACCGTAAATTAAGCTGTATACCATATATTAAGCTGTATATTGTACATTAAGCTGTATACCGTAAATTAAGCTGTATACCATATATTAAGCTGTATGCCGTACATTAAGCTGTATACCGTACATTAAGCCGTATACTGTACATTAAGCTGTATACCGTACATTAAGCTGTATATTGTACATTAAGCTGTATACCGTAAATTAAGCTGTATACCATATATTAAGCTGTATATTGTACATTAAGCTGTATACCGTAAATTAAGCTGTATACCATATATTAAGCTGTATGCCGTACATTAAGCTGTATACCGTACAATAAGCTGTATGCCGTACATTAAGCTGTATGCCGTACAATAAGCTGTATGCCGTACATTAAGCTGTATACCGTAAATTAAGCTGTATACCATATATTAAGCTGTATGCCGTACAATAAGCCGTATACCGTACAATAAGCTGTATGCCGTACATTAAGCTGTATACCGTACAATAAGCTGTATGCCGTACATTAAGCTGTATGCCGTACATTAAGCTGTATGCCGTACAATAAGCTGTAGTTGTTCTGGTGTCTATAGTGTCCCGTTAAAATACGATTTGGGGTTGGTCTTGCTCTCTTTGGTTGTGAGCTTTTAATTTTCAAGCTTATCTAATTGAATAACTATTTTACAAGCCCTATTGGCACGTTTCTGTTTGTTATAAAATGCAATTGACGCCTTTTGAATATTTCCTGCCAGTCAATTAGTTGTAAAGATACTCTTGTCCTATTGAATTTAGCCTCTTTCCATTTAAACATACCTTCAGCAGGTCAGTGGCCATTTTATACAGTGAGATATACAAACATGCTATAATTAGTTTTGTTCCTTTTTTCTTATTTTTACTTTTTTTTGAGCCTGGACATCCAAATCCTGTTGCCCTCACATAAACAAATTAAGCAACTTGGGGGTAAGAAGAGTCTTAAAACCAGTCTTGAAAAACGAAACTGGAATTGTAATAATTTGTTCTCTACAAGATCATTTATTTTCTCTACGCTCACAGACACAGCGCTGAGTAGTTTTCTCGTCGGTGTAAATAAAACTTTGTGTAAAGCCATTCTATATAAATTGCAGAAGAAATGTCCATGCCAAGAAATAGAACCAATGGTAAAAATGATGTTATATACCGTCTATGCATATTCTTTTTATTAACGCTTCTTTTCTCATTACCTGTGTTCCTTACCTGTATTACTGTATTTTTAACAAAACACTTACTTACTTTTTTAATACTGTGAATCATTTTTGTGTAGCTGCTACTGTGAAAGGATTGCAATCTGTGCGAGTATTGTCTCTTGGAGATATTTACAGTGATATATTAAGGGCGGCTGCACTCACTATGTAAAATAGTATGAACAGAATGGTACGCAATGAATTCGTTAAATAGTGATAATTATTATAAAGATAATCTCACCAATGAATAGAAAACTAATTGAAGAGTATTTTTGTTCTAACTAAAACATGAATTATTCTATATTGTATGGGTGGAAGAGAATTTGGCTGCTCCGCAATACAGAATTATTTCTGTTTTTTTCTTCTATTTCAAGTAAATCAAACGATCTGTTAAAATGTAATACAATAAACCACCTGTATCTGAATTTGATTATAAATTAAAATATATTATCTCTCATAAGAACCTGCAATAAGGACTAAAATAATTGTGTTTTTATTTTATTGAGAACACTAACATTTTTATGTTATGTTGTGAGAGGGTAGTGGATGCATGGAATAGCCATCCAGCTGAGGCTAACACAGTGAGGAAGTTTAAAGGGATCCTATAGTGCCCGTTTTCCTGGCACTACAGGCTCCTGGAGTGCCTCCCTCGCGCCCCCACTTCCGCGGGGCAGAACGGGTTTAAAACCCCTTTCAGCCACTTACCTGAATCCGGTGCTTGGTCAGGCTTTGCCCAAGCTCCTTCCTCCCCCGACGAAGTCAGCCGTAGGGGAAGACCTAATGTGAATGCGCAACAATGATCGGACACACATTAGACCTCCCCAGCGTCAGATAACGGACCAAAAGTCTGTTTGTATTCCGGAAGCCCTCTTGTGGCTGTATGTTAGACAGAGGGCAGACTTAGAGCTGTAATGAAAACAATGCAGCACTAAGTGCAAAAAGGACAGAGCAGCCAGACCACTTCAATGAGCTGAAGTGGTCTGGGTGCCTACAGTGTCCCCTTAAGCATTCGTGGGATAGGCAAAGGCTATCCTAGATATAAGATAAGGCCAGGGACTAATGAAAGTATTTAGAAAATTGAGCAGACTAGATGGGCCGAATGGTTCTTAACTGCCGTCACATTCTATGTTTCTGTGTATTTTCAGTTGTACTTACCGCCCCCTAGTGGGCTCAGATAGCACTGCATGGACCAGTCACACCCCTTGCGCCACTGACACACCCACTCCTCAATCAATATCAATCAATATCACGTCTTCCCAACCAATTGTCAAAATTTCCAATGTTCACATAAATATTAAAAAACAAGCAGGGTTCACATAAATATAAAGGAAAAAAAGTAAATATTAGGAAAAAAGAGCCAGGTTTATATTATATAGTATTCATATAAACAATATGACAATCTGTGTCTTACTATATACATTATACGCCGTATACAGTAACTATATGCATTATTTATATACATTATACGCCGTATACAGTAACTATATGCATTATTTATATACATTATACACTGTATACAGTAACTATATACATTATTTATATACATTATACGCCGTATTCAGTAACTATATACATTATTTACTTACATTATACGCCGTATTCAGTAACTATATGCATTATATACATTATACGCCATATACAGTAACTATATACATTATTTATTTACATTATATGCCGTATACAGTAACTATATACATTAATGATACACATTATACACCATATACAGTAACTATATACATTATTTATATACATTATACGCCATATACAGTAACTATATACATTATATACATTATACACAGTATACAGTAACTATATACATTATTTACTTACATTATATGCCATATACAGTAACTACATACATTATTTATATACATTATGCACTATATACAGTAACTATATACATTATATACATTATACGCCATATACAGTAACTATATACATTATTTATTTACATTATATGCCATATACAGTAACTACATACATTATTTATATACATTATGCACTATATACAGTAACTATATACATTATTTATATACATTATACGCCGTATACAGTAACCATATACATTATTTATATACATTATACGCTGTATACAGTAACTATATACATTATACGCCATATACAGTAACTACATACATTATTTATATACATTATGCACTATATACAGTAACTATATACATAATTTATATACATCATACGCTGTATCGATGTAGAAATAGACAGTTGCCGCTGGTGGGGAGAATGGTTTTCTAATTAAGACATTATTTTGCTTGTTGTAAAGTTAAGCTTTGTAAGTGAGAACCAGGATTTGAAATTGAATATTAGAGGATCTAAGAATCCAGTGTGAGGATTCCCACAGCGATGAGATGTTATAATAAATATCGGTAATGAGGGCAAGCGTTACCTACTGTAGGGGCGGAATAAGGGTAGAGACAAGGTCAGCGAGGGGATGTTACGGATTTTGAGATGAGATTTAATGAGCTTTGTGAACCAGAGGTTTAGTTGCATTTTGTGTTTTTAAAAAAGGGATGAATTTGATCTCTCTGAAAGCAGCGGGATTTTGTGATAGAGAGGTACAGGCTGTGTGCTCGTGGGGGTGGCAAGGAGTTATACTATTGACCTGCAAAAACAAAGAAGGGTTAATCCTCAAAAGAAAGAAGAAACTATTTTCAGATTAAGAAATTTGATTTAAAGAAGCAGGCACCCATTTACACAATCTCACAGATTGCAAGACGCCCTACCAGCAGTTAGTGAGCTGATCGAGTACCCTTTGAGTCCCATTATCTGTAACATGATTCAATGACAATGCCCACAGTGCACGGTGCTATTGTTTGGTTTGTTTAGGACTTCCAACGCTCATAAATTGACAGTTCTGTTTGCCGAAGTTCCGTGATGGAAATCTAGTTGTATGCTGAACATCTCAACTTGGCATGACGGTTATTCACGTGGCAGCTGACCATTGCTTGCTAGCCAGTCACCATATTGAAATTTCATAACAATAAATAAGTTATTTAAAAGCCTACGACGGTCAATCTAAACACAGATACATAGAATCACATAGACACAGGTATACAGACACATATCCAGACAAAGATATAAAAACAAACACACATATTTTAGACTATTTGTAAATTAGAGACTATGCCCAACAGACGGAGGTAGCTGGGGCGAATCGTACACAACCCACTTTCTTCTAAATACTCTGTCAACAGGGCACATATAGAAAGGGGCTAATCAGTACCCCTACTTACACCCTTTGTGTCACTATACCCCACTCCTTCTAGCAGCTAGGTGAGTACTAGCTGCACACTGGTTAAAACCAGCCCCCCTCCCCCTTCCCGTCTATCAGAGATGTGAGGGCAAAAATATAGGAAAACCATCTACTGGACCAACTAACAGCGACATTACACAACTCCCTCCCGTCTTCTTTTATGATATGGGAACCTTGGCACTCCTATAAAGGTACAATATGGTTTCTCCCTCTCATCTATGACTCATCTCCCTCTGATCTCTAACAATTACCCAATTTTTGGACCTCGGGTGGGACCCACAGGTAGCCCTTTTCCCTACAATCCACCTGCTGGGGGGTCTGTCCCAGCGGTTCCGCAGGCGGTGCACTTAATCTGGTTATCCAAGGGTCCGGGGCCATGGCATTTCACCCATAAAGGAGCCTCAGCGTGTTGGTGCTTGGGGGGGGGTCGCTCTGGTGGGGCATGGGGGATGGCCACCTATAGATGAAAGGTCCTGACCCGGCCCACTTCTGAGCCACAGTCATACCCCTACTGTTTAGATATACTGCTGTAAGCTGCCTTTCAAAGTTGCATGACCCTCATGGGAGAATCTAGGTTGGAACCTATGCCCCTTTTTGACCCTTCACTCCAATCCCATTTCCTTTCGTTTCTTAACATGTACTACTGGCCTGTATAAATTGTTGCTATATGCTGCAATGTCTGGTATACACTTTCCTATTGTTCGTGGCCCTGTACTCATTAGATGCTGGTTATAAATAAAGAATTTAAAAAAACACAAACAAACACAATCACATGCAACAAAAATGTTACACAAATTTACTAGAAAGTTTCCTCACAGAAATAAAACTTGCCAAATCTATAAAATTCTCCAACACAAGTTTTAATCTTGGGCCTTTAATTCTAAATGTGCTTTGAATTCACTTTTAATTGCTGATAATTCATTCTTGTTAATAATACTGACAGAGTCTTGTTCCCACAAATGACAAGCAAAAGAATAAGTTATCACTGGCACAGGATTATGTTAAAGGGACACTATAGGAAACATGTATACCTGACCCTACACTGTTAAAATATCCAACTAGACCCCCTGCCCCATCCCTTCTCTCCAGAAACACACTTACTGGAAGAAACATACTGAAACACACATACTGCAACACACATACTGCAACACACATACTGGAACACACATACTGCAACACACATACTGGAACACACATACTGGAACACACATACTGCAACACACATACTGGAACACACATACTGGAACACACATACTGGAACACACTTACTGGAACACACATACTGCAACACACATACTGGAACACACATACTGGAACACACATACCGAAACACACATACTGCAACACACATACCGGAACACACATACTGCAACACACATACTGAAACACACATACTGGAACACACATACTGAAACACACATACTGAAACACACATACTGGAACACACATACTGCAACACACATACTGAAACATACATACTGGAACACACATACCGAAACACACATACTGAAACACACATACTGGAACACACATACCGAAACACACATACAGGGAGTGCAGAATTATTAGGCAAATGAGTATTTTGACCACATCATCCTCTTTATGCATGTTGTCTTACTCCAAGCTGTATAGGCTCGAAAGCCTACTACCAATTAAGCATATTAGGTGATGTGCATCTCTGTAATGAGAAGGGGTGTGGTCTAATGACATCAACACCCTATATCAGGTGTGCATAATTATTAGGCAACTTCCTTTCCTTTGGCAAAATGGGTCAAAAGAAGGACTTGACAGGCTCAGAAAAGTCAAAAATAGTGAGATATCTTGCAGAGGGATGCAGCACTCTTAAAATTGCAAAGCTTCTGAAGCGTGATCATCGAACAATCAAGCGTTTCATTCAAAATAGTCAACAGGGTCGCAAGAAGCGTGTGGAAAAACCAAGGCGCAAAATAACTGCCCATGAACTGAGAAAAGTCAAGCGTGCAGCTGCCACGATGCCACTTGCCACCAGTTTGGCCATATTTCAGAGCTGCAACATCACTGGAGTGCCCAAAAGCACAAGGTGTGCAATACTCAGAGACATGGCCAAGGTAAGAAAGGCTGAAAGACGACCACCACTGAACAAGACACACAAGCTGAAACGTCAAGACTGGGCCAAGAAATATCTCAACACTGATTTTTCTAAGGTTTTATGGACTGATGAAATGAGAGTGAGTCTTGATGGGCCAGATGGATGGGCCCGTGGCTGGATTGGTAAAGGGCAGAGAGCTCCAGTCCGACTCAGACGCCAGCAAGGTGGAGGTGGAGTATTGGTTTGGGCTGGTATCATCTAAGATGAGCTTGTGGGGCCTTTTCGGGTTGAGGATGGAGTCAAGCTCAACTCCCAGTCCTACTGCCAGTTCCTGGAAGACACCTTCTTCAAGCAGTGGTACAGGAAGAAGTCTGCATCCTTCAAGAAAAACATGATTTTCATGCAGGACAATGCTCCATCACACGCGTCCAAGTACTCCACAGCGTGGCTGGCAAGAAAGGGTATAAAAGAAGAAAATCTAATGACATGGCCTCCTTGTTCACCTGATCTGAACCCCATTGAGAACCTGTGGTCCATCATCAAATGTGAGATTTACAAGGAGGGAAAACAGTACACCTCTCTGAACAGTGTCTGGGAGGCTGTGGTTGCTGCTGCACGCAATGTTGATGGTGAACAGATCAAAACACTGACAGAATCCATGGATGGCAGGCTTTTGAGTGTCCTTGCAAAGAAAGGTGGCTATATTGGTCACTGATTTGTTTTTGTTTTGTTTTTGAATGTCAGAAATGTATATTTGTGAATGTTGAGATGTTATATTGGTTTCACTGGTAATAATAAATAATTGAAATGGGTATATATTTGTTTTTTGTTAAGTTGCCTAATAATTATGCACAGTAATAGTCACCTGCACACACAGATATCCCCCTAACATAGCTAAAACTAAAAACAAACTAAAAACTACTTCCAAAAATATTCAGCTTTGATATTAATGAGTTTTTTGGGTTCATTGAGAACATGGTTGTTGTTCAATAATAAAATTAATCCTCAAAAATACAACTTGCCTAATAATTCTGCACTCCCTGTACTGGAACACACATACTGAAACACACATACTGGAACACACATACTGGAACACACATACTGCAACACACATACTGGAACACACATACTGAAACACACATACTGGAACACACATACTGGAACACACATACTGAAACATACATACTGGAACACACATACTGAAACACACATACTGAAAAACACATACTGGAAGAAACATACTGGAACATATACTGGAACACACATACTGAAACACACATGTTGGGGTGCAGGTCGTTTGTTTATATGTAAGACAGTTTAGTTCACTAAGAACAGTTAGGATTGGAAGTGGTATGTTTGAGCTTGTTTGGTAGCTCGAATCTGGTGTGTGTAGGGTGTATCTTGGTATACCCCTACACTGTGAAAGCTGAAAAATCTTGCCCTCGGTGGCAATGGTTGATGTTATATGTTATTTATTTGTTATAATATGGGATCATTTATTAAGATCCTGGGGAGATAGCGCAGCTAAGCGGACAAGGGCACATGTAGGAGTGTGGGGATAGATGATTGTGATTGGCTGTATGTAAGGGGGTGGTTATAGGTTTGGAAGTTTGGTAGGGATCATTTTACCACAGTGCCTCTTGGGAGTCGGGCCAGCAAACAGCTTCCCTCCAACCCACCCTCTTTTCTATTTGTTATTGTCTATGTCACAGCTAGCGGGGGACGCGTCCTTGCCAATAGGTGTTGGGGGCTATTACATTGAATGTCAGGAGATGGGCATGGTGGTTTAAGTTACCGACTTGGAGCTAAAAGCCAGCTTGTGGTAAGCATTGAAAGTAAAAGGGAATTTGGTTTGGACGAGGGGGAGGCAAGAACCCAGTGGGCAAGTTGGTGCATAGGCACGTGGTCTCTTTCATTGGCAAGGCCGTTTAGGTAAGCTAAGTTTGTGAGGTACTAGGTGTTAATAATTATATGTTAAGTTATGGATTATTTATGTATTTATCTCTGGTTATAATTAAATGATAAAGTTTCATAAATGTTGGATGAGTCCTACAGGTTTATGTTTTAATAAATGCTATGGCCTGTTTCATCCAAATTTGATGTCTGTCGTTATTGGGGGTATTTGGGGTAGGCCCTGTTATTCTTATTCGCATCACATTTCCCACTACGTCCATACATGATGTGGGCCATTGTCTGGGGTAGAATTGTTAAAAGAGTTGGGGTTGATATGTAATGTTTAAGTATGTTTATGTGTTTATTTTACATTATTAAAACTGTGCTAATGTTCCCAAAATAAAGTACCTGAGTCAGTGGTGTATCCTGGTTTTGTGCTTCCCTAGTCATATTCCGGCTCCCAGCCTCCCTCTGCGGCGCGTGAGGGAGCTGAGCAGACCGCTCAGAGGAAGAGCTCCCTCGCCAGCCGCCCGCCAACCCAGCGCTCGGCATGTCTGTTAGCCGCGAGGCTAACTAGGCATTTGCCCTGAAAAATGCCGCCCAAGGCAAATGCCTTGTTTGCCTCGTGGCTAAAATGCCCCTGACCTGAGTATGCTTGGGGATTTTTGCGTTTTGTAAAGCATTTGCCAAGAAGGCAACTATGCATATGTCAAGGAGCACACATATAGGAACACAGAAAAACGTATACCGCGCCTAATTTATATATGTGAAATATACATACGTATATCTTGAATATTCCAAACGGATCGTAACCTCAAAGAGAACAGATTAAGAAACAAATGATAGTGCAATACAGTAAATATATTCTTTAGAGCAGATAGTATAAGGCTAAGTTCAATCCACTCACATATGGATGAGCTATAACAGAGCTCTGCTGTAAGAACGCCTGGACGGTACAATCCCCGTCTTTGGATTTGTAGAAGTTTCCACGAATATTTCCACAATGCGGTGAGCGTAGTAAATATGAAAGGAAAAAATAGCAGCAATATGGTGAAGTAAGTACTAGTGGTATGACCAATATTAAATAGTATTGTACTTACAATTTCTAGAGCATATATCCTGCTCTAGTATAAACAGCATGGGTGGTATAATCCCCACCAAGGATATACAGGATCCAGGAAGTAAAATAAAAGATTGGAGTGGATATAAAAGTAACTTTAAAAAGTATACTTTAATATAAACAAGCTAAATAGAAATAAAATATTATAAAACATAAAATGTAGTCCCACTTAACGCGTTTCGCCAGATTGGCTTCTTCAGAAGTGTGGTATCATGTCTAATAAGTCCGTTTATATATCCTCCTTAATGTAGAAATAATGTCCTGGTGTGCTTACTTCCTGGTTCCGGCTGTTTGCTGACACGCACGCGTCATACCGGAAGTGACGCGGCACCCGCGTCACACCGGAAGTGACGTAGTGCTCGCGTCTAACCGGAAATGATCGCGGCGTCTGTAGTGCGAATTGATGTAGAAAAATAGTAATGTCTAAATGTCCAGAGGTGTATGTAACACCAATAAGTGATATAGATAAAATTTCAGGCATCACTCGTCCCAGCCTCCAATACTAGAGGGTGTGGGCATGTTCCAGTGGGAAAGTGATGCGGCGGCCATCTTTGTTAAGGGCAAACATCCATTTAGAAGACAACTAATAGGGTAGTTTGTGTACAACCATATAAATGTAAAAAAGAAAGAAATATACATATACCTAAAATATAAATAATAATGTATGCTTTAAAAAGGTTAATACCTATAAAAATAAGAATAAAAATAAGAAATGGCACAGTATAAATATTATAAATAATTTAACATAATGATCAAAGTTAAAAACAACCATAAGAGCATAAAACATAATAAGAGTAGATGAGGGGCATGCTCTAAGAATGGACAAAGAATGTTGAGGGAAGGAAGAAAAAAAAAAAAAAAAAATTTTTTTTTAAAAATTATTATAAAAAATTGTATAAGTCGAAATCAACATTCAGCCCCTTGGGGTGTAGGGTATCAAGTTGATATACCCACTGCATCTCAGTTTGTCCAATCTTTCTTATAGCATCTCCCCCTCTCCAATGATTTTTAACTATTTTAATTCCCATAAACGTGAGGTGCTTGGGATCATTATTGTGCATGCAAAAGTGCGCAGGTACTGAGTGATTCTGTAGACCCTTTTCTATATTTCTACAGTGTTCTGCGATTCTGGTTTTTAGTGGCCTGATCGTTCTCCCTACATATTGGAGACCACATGAACATTCCAATAAATAGATCACATTTTTGCTGTTGCATGTAATGACCTCTTTTATATTATATGTTTTATTAGTATTGTTTGATTTAAAATCAGTGATCATTCTTTTAGTGGTTTTTGTCTTTTTACACGCCATACAACAATTACATTTGTAGAAACCCTTTTTGTCCATAAAATCATTAATTCTATTAGGGCTATTTCTTGTAAAAATTTTTGTTAGATGCATTTTAAGGTTAGGGGCTCCTCTAAAAATTACTTTAGTAATTTAGATTAATCAAACAGTCACAATTAATAGAAATCAACTTATACATAAAACCAAAGGTTCAGAGAATCAGAAGAATCGTGACTTTACTTTACCTATTGTACTAGATTATAACAATAAAAACAGACAACTGAAAAAAATTTTAATAAAACATTGGCATCTATTAAAGGAAGATGAAATTTTAGGAAAAATTATCCCTGATAAACCAAAAGTAATTTTTAGAGGAGCCCCTAACCTTAAAATGCATCTAACAAAAATTTTTACTGTGCCATTTCTTATTTTTATTCTTATTTTTATAGGTATTAACCTTTTTAAAGCATACATTATTATTTATATTTTAGGTATATGTATATTTCTTTCTTTTTTACATTTATATGGTTGTACACAAACTACCCTATTAGTTGTCTTCTAAATGGATGTTTGCCCTTAACAAAGATGGCCGCCGCATCACTTTCCCACTGGAACATGCCCACACCCTCTAGTATTGGAGGCTGGGACGAGTGATGCCTGAAATTTTATCTATATCACTTATTGGTGTTACATACACCTCTGGACATTAGACATTACTATTTTTCTACATCAATTCGCACTACAGACGCCGCGATCATTTCCGGTTAGACGCGAGCACTACGTCACTTCCGGTGTGACGCGGGTGCCGCGTCACTTCCGGTATGACGCGTGCGTGTCAGCAAACAGCCGGAACCAGGAAGTAAGCACACCAGGACATTATTTCTACATTAAGGAGGATATATAATAGGACTTATTAGACATGATACCACACTTCTGAAGAAGCCAATCTGGCGAAACGCGTTAAGTGGGACTACATTTTATGTTTTATAATATTTTATTTCTATTTAGCTTGTTTATATTAAAGTATACTTTTTAAAGTTACTTTTATATCCACTCCAATCTTTTATTTTACTTCCTGGATCCTGTATATCCTTGGTGGGGATTATACCACCCATGCTGTTTATACTAGAGCAGGATATATGCTCTAGAAATTGTAAGTACAATACTATTTAATATTGGTCATACCACTAGTACTTACTTCACCATATTGCTGCTATTTTTTCCTTTCATATTTACTACGCACACTGCATTGTGGAAATATTCGTGGAAACTTCTACAAATCCAAAGACGGGGATTGTACCGTCCAGGCGTTCTTACAGCAGAGCTCTGTTATAGCTCATCCATATGTGAGTGGATTGAACTTAGCCTTATACTATCTGCTCTAAAGAATATATTTACTGTATTGCACTATCATTTGTTTCTTAATCTGTTCTCTTTGAGGTTACGATCCGTTTGGAATATTCAAGATATACGTATGTATATTTCACATATATAAATTAGGCGCGGTATACGTTTTTCTTTTTTCCACTATTCACTTACAAGGTTTGGGAATCCTTGTGTATATACTGCTGCCTGTTCACTATAGCGAGCGCCTATTATCTTCTTTCTTTTTTTCTAACATATAGGAACACACATACAGGAAAACACATACTAAAAGAAACATACACTAACACATAGAGGAAAAACCACGCAGTCACACAAACAACAAAACATACCCACTTACACATGAAGGAATGCAGTTGCTCAGACACACAGACACACATGTTTACAAAGAGAACTTTCAAATGATAAAGCAGAAAGTTGAAGCCATTTTGCATACAATCAGGCTCATTACAAAGTTTCCTTGAACATTTACGCAGCGTACAGCACCTTGGGCTTCTGTTCAGCAGGGGCTGCGCTCACCGGGGTCACCTCTGCTGCCCGTCCCGGCTGGGCCAGGAGGTAGGTCTGTACCTCCGAGATTGTTCTTCTAGGACCTCCTGGGATGGGCTTTCTCCGTAGTAAGCCAGGCGGCCGGCCATCTCCTTGTCAAAGGCATCTTTCTCTGCCACCAATTGTGTTGCAGCTGCCCAAATGCTTAGTAGGTCGTCCTCCATGAGGGTGGTAATCAGATCCGCCGTATGTCTGGTACTGGCTGGTAGACCTCGGGCCATCAGTATCTGATGTTGCGTTTGTCTCTTCAACTTAGTGTAGTCCATGGACTGGTTTGGCTACCGACCATTGGTTCCTTTCGGATGGGAAGTACGATCCCGCCGCTGCCACCAGTTGAAGCGGACCCCGGGTAACCCGACCGGTTACCCCAGCTAATTCCCTTCCTTCAGCCAGTCAGGAACCATGTAACGGACAAATAGACCCATTTTCCTCCCCAGTAACTGGACAGTTCTGGAGGTACAACAACACTTTATTGGCCACATACAGCTTTTAAGCATAACCCCATGCAAGGGGTGTGACACACAGCATACAATGTCCCCTCCCAGGGTCCTAATGCAGGAAAGGGCTTTGTCCCTTTGTCTCCAAAGGCCCGCCACTCAAACACAGAGTTTCCCACATCCGAAGACAGGGGGGGTCTGCATCCCATGAGCCTCTGTACCTGGGAGACCAAGCTCGGGAAAAAGGGACCATCCCTTTGTCTCCCAAGCACAGAGAGCCCACCTGCAGGAAAAGAGCTAGTCTCTTTCTCCCAGCGCGAACCGCAAAGCCCGACAAACTTGCCAGTGCCCCAGAAGTGCCCACACCAATCTCAGGGACTTTTGCCGTGGTACCTTCCTCAACCAGACTTCGCTCATTGAGTCTCTGTGTGAAAACCCGGCAAAGGAAGCGTCTCCTTTCGGGAGCATTCATTAATTACTTTCCTTGCGGTTTCACACTTATGTTGCAAGTGCCAACGTTCTGATTAATTGCTGTGATAGTTCTAATGAGTCACTGGAGAGGTCCTCATTCAGGAAACGAACGAGTCAGGAAATAATCCACAAATGCTCCCCCTGGCCGGCATTCATCTGCACGAATGGCGGCCAGCTGGAGGAGTGCTTATTAATTGTTTCCTTTGCGGTTTGCGGTTTGCGGTTTGCAGTTTGCCACTATGTTGCAAGGTGTGAAGGTTCGAAGCCAACAGTCTAAATGGGGTATCAAGGGTGGTCCCCGTTCGGGAGGCAAATTAATTCCCTTCGTGGAAGCACTCTCAAATGGGGAGCGGGCAGAAGACACAAAAAGATGGGTAAACACACATAATATCATATGAAAAGAGGGGGAAACACACATAGTATCAGACAGGTAATTCATGGATCGGCAGCGGTCCTGCCACAGACATGTTGCCAGGACTTCAATGAGATCCAACACGCAGGATGTAATGGAAAAACGTATACCGGACCTTAGAGTGGCCGGACTCTATGTTAGACAGCTAGAAAATAGTCAAGAGCAAGCCACGGTCTAGGGAGCCAGAAATCACGAAAACTAGTTATACAAGCCGAGTCAGGAAACCAGATATTGGATAGTCGAGGTACGAGAGAAGAATCAATATAGGAGAATGGATAATTATCAGTATAGCCGAAGTCAAGATTGCCAAATAGAACAGCCAGATATAAAGCACTATTGGGAACTAACCAAAGAACCACAACAAGGCAAAGTCCTATGTGTGAACCAGCCTTTTATTGGTTGGCTCTTCAAATTGGAAGCCACGCCTCCCAAAAATGTTTGAATCCAGACGTTTTGGCCAGCAGTGATGTCATTAGCGTCATGATGTTGGCGCGCGCGTGTAGCATCATAAAAGAGGGCGGATCTACCGCGGCCGGCATTGAAACCGCTGGAGTGGAGATTGGAGGCAGGAACATGGCCAGAAATGTGGGTGAGCATGACACATGTTCTATAAATCAGAACAGAAAGCTGGCTTATAGAAGGCAATCACGCTCAACCATATTCTACAAATAGCCGATACTAGCATGGAAAACAAGTTAATAGCATAACTCATCGTGCTCAGTTTCTCTTCTAGCATGTGACTGGCTGAGAGTGATGATAAGAGTTACAGATGTGTAGGAGAAACCTAAACCATCTCTCGGGGTTTGATTAGTGCTAAACACATAGATGGAACTCCTCCTTGCTCACGGAATTATTCCAAACTCTGCAACTTTCCTGTTTTCTTTTCCACATTCTTCAATTAGAAGGTGGGAGTTGGAGACAATGAGAGTTTCCGTGAAGTCAATAATAGCTTTATCACTTCTATCCATATTCCACAACTAATTCCACAGCCACGTTCTATCAGCTAATAACAGAATTCTCAAATTGGATTCTCTCTTTGATGCAGTCTCCTCACGTTAAATCCCTGTACCCCCCAGTTCCCTACTACATTGCAAGCTTATCAGATAAACGTTCCCTCTCATTCTGTGTTATGAGTATATGTCTATATATGAGTTAGAATTATGAAAAATAGTGATTTCATTAGGATGTGCACCTGGTCCTTTGTTGAAAGACTAACTTACCAAAAAATCCTAATTAAAAAATGTAGGGATCCTCGGGTTTTTCCAAAGATGGTCGGTTTTCATAATCTTCATGTTAAACAGAAATGATCCATTCCAATCTGACACATAAATGTAACAATCTAAACAGAGCAGGGAATAGTCCTTGTGGCCTGCAGCAGGGGACACCGGGCACAGCCCTAACATAAACCGTACTCTCTGTTCTTGCAGCGAGTCTAGTCGAACGTTCCAAGAATGTAAGTGATAGATTGAATGGGTGATGTTAAATCAAGCCTAATGCCATCAATCTCTCACAAATAAAGATACAAACACAGTTCAATTCAATGAAATAACCATTCTTTAAACTAACACAATACATGACAAATATCAGTCACAATATTTCTTGTGTAAAAACGCTATGTGACAGGGACACAATAAAGCACATGAGAAAAACACTCGGCTGTTTGTCATTTGTAAATCCATCAAATGTTCTCAAATATTTAAAATTCTATAAATGATCGGTCTGTTAAATTTAAGTAACGATATTTCTAGCACTACACAATGCAATAATTTCACTTGAGTCGGGAGTCATGATGCAGAGCAAATCTTGTATGTGAACTGGTGTCACAGACTGTTTCGAGAAACCAACGTAAGTGTAACATTAATAATAACATTCATCCTGAACAAACCAGTACAAAGTGATGTCCACAAACTCAATACTGTTTGAGAAACTTCCACCGGCAAAACTAAAATATTTTACAAACATTATACAACGGACTCATATTTTATTTATAAAACATTGCATCAACTTATTATCCAATAAGCTATACAGTGAAAGTGCAAGTGTGAATGTATTGCTTCTGCACCAGTGTTTTTACCCCTATAAAAAGAATAATCAAAACAAAATGTGTTGGAGTGCAATGACCAAACATAATGAAACAAAACATGAAAATACTTAACTTTCACTGGCATGCAGTGCATTTCCTAACACAAAAAAACGAAATCATAGGCTGTGTGGTGGATGGGAAGTCACCTGGCCTGAGCCACAGAATGATCTCCGCCTTCCATTTACCGTAAAGATTAGCTCCAGATAATAAATGTCAAGACGGCCCATAGACGTCACAAAACGAACCACTGTCCAAATAAAAGTTATAAAACTGGAAACATGTTTCAAATAGAAGCCCGTTCACTCAGACACCAGAATCCATTTACGAGGTGACTGTATCAATCATCAATCAAACAATATAAAGCGGAATGCAACTCCCATTCTCACACATAGACACACACACAAAGCACATACACACAAAACACATAGAAACACACACACAAAACACACACACACAAAACATATAGAAACACACACAAAGCACATGCACACAAAACACATAGACACACACACACAAAACACACACACACAAAACATATAGACACACACAAAGCACATACACACAAAACACATAGAAACACACACACAAAACACACACACACAAAACATATAGACACACACAAAGCACATACACACAAAACACATAGACACACACACAAAGCACATGCACAGACACAAAGCACACATGCACAAAACACATATACACACAAACAAAGCACATTCACACACAAACATATAGACACACACACAAAGCACATACACACACACAAAGCACATATACACACAAACGACATAGAAACACACACAAAGCACTTACACACACAAAACATATAGACACACAAAAAGCACATACACACAAAACACATATATACACACACAAAGCACATACACACACAAAGCCCATACACACGCACAAAACACATAGACACACACACACACAAAGCACATACACACACAAACATATAGACACACACAAACACACAAAACACATAGGCACACACACAAAGTACATACACACACAAAACACATACACACAATTACTGTAATTACACAAAATATTTTAAATTAATGCATTTGATCCTTTAATTTAACGAAGATGAACTATATCCTTAGTCTTTATAAAGATCCGCCACTAAATTGACCTCCTTGTTGTATTATTTGGATGGTGAATGGCTGGTTTACTCTGTGCATATTTCTAGTGTAAAAGGAGCGATTCTGGCAGTCCACATCTAATACTGGAGTGCCGGATGTACTAGATATAGGGTTCAGCAGTTATTGCAGTTATTTGCATTATACGCTAACAATAAGAATAGGTAACATCTGTATTAATGCGAGGATTTGGTGGTAAATACTGCTGTCATTAACTAACAGTCTGTTTGAGGGATCATCTAGATCCATGTTAAATTTAATATCTGTCCTAGTCGCACGTTAACGTTTAAACGTTTCCGATGATGGGAATATAAGGAATTAACACTAACGCGTTCTCTGTATAGTGTAACGCAAAGAATTTCTCCCTTCCCATACACTACCATATTTAATAAGTAGCCGTAAAATATTATCTAACAGGTGATGTTAACCTGACGGAACTACTGAGAGATTCCAAAAGGTGTTTGGGCGTCTTAGAGCATCGACACATTGGAGTACCAGTAATTCACTTAATTCTTCTCTGTATTATTCACCATTAAATATACAATATTATTGATCAATTTGTATGTTCACTTGATGACAAGTCTACTTATACAGATTTATTAAATAGTCCATAGTGAAAATTCAAAGTAAATTCAAAGTAAACTTAAAATTTTAGATCAAAAAAAGCCAAAATGGAAATATTCTCTAAACCAGCTACGCTTTCACTGCGGCCGCTCTGGGCTTGTGTTTGACATTCACCTTTAATTCACAATTTAGTAAATAAGCTTGTGAGTCAAGTTACTGATTCTCACAGGTCGGGGGGTCTGATTATTGATCAGAGTAGATAGCGGGCCCCATTCACACTTTATTTGGATTTGACATTTTTTATATTGAATAGTATTGCTGTTATAATGTCTTCTGTCCTGCGGATGGAAAGAACTGGAATCTGCTGCACGTTTTACAATGAAAATGGAAAGAAATAGTAAAACTGGTCCCGGGTTTTTCTAAACATTGTTTATGTGCGAACGAAATTGGCTGATAACCAGATTTTAGGCGTTTTCCCAGGAATTTACATAGAAGGCAATAGGAAGACTTTTTATTTTTACGTTTCACTTTTTACCAGGAATTTCTCTGATTTATTTATAACCAGATCTCAGTTGGGGATGAAACTTTACTTCTTTATTTCTCGTTTTTATCAGTAATCGTTTCTTCCTTCTGGATATTGGCTGAAGAAAAGGCTTTTTTTTCAGTTTCATTTTTATGGGGAATAATCTACCCTGCAGGCAATCCCTTTACAAAAACAATCTGCTTACTAAAAAAAACTCGTCCGTGGAGTGTTCTTTTAAAAGGAAATTATTGAGATAATCCTTCAAATTTTTCCTAGCAAAGAGATTAAGAGAAAATAGGGAACTGGACAGTGAATTATTGCATCACAAGGAAGCGGCTTAGTGTTAAGGATGGGATTACAGCAGTAATATGCCTTCAGACTGTATCTGGGCCCACGAAATCAAAGCACATCTACAGCACAAAAGGAAGAGTGATGTGACAAGTTTTTACATAGATTTGCAATTTCAGCTTCGACTGCTTTACATGTACGGTGTTTTCTGTAGCAATTGTCGTGTGTCGACACTCCTGTGAAAGGGAAGGTGTTAAATCCCAGGAGGTTGTGGACTTGGAACGGGCAGATGAGAGCGGTTTCAGGGCATCCTACCCAAAGGAGGGCGAGGAGCTGGAGTCGAAGATGATGTGTGTCCAATAAGAAGGATAAGGAACGTCGAAATGTGGAAAAGAGGAGCATATTTGAGGTTAACACAGTTACAGCTGTGATATTAATGAGATTATTTAGCAAGAAAAATCTGTCACCAAAAACCCTTCACATTAATCAACAGAGCATAACGAATTCTCAATATGTTCTGCTATCCGATTCAGAGTTTTTAACTCATTTTCAAAAAATAGATTGTGAGCAAATGTAAGATAATCTCCTCCCCTTGCTGGAGTCTTGCACCAGTTGTGAAATACATTGCAAATATTTAAAGAATGGAATTTTAGTTTAATGTACAATATAGAGAGTTCATCAAAAAAATTTTTACAAAAAATAATATATATATATGCAAGACAATACATTGAAAACAAACAATACAAGATCACATTTTCAATTTGCACATTTTCTGCAAAACTCCAGGCTGTGCAGGATTTGCAGGAACTCTCATAAGACGAGGAAGTGACTCTGGCTTACTATAGTTTCCACACATTGGAGAACATTTCCCATTAGCAGAGGTTTATGACACCACAAGTTTCTTTGAGAATTCAAAGTGAATTTCAAACTTTAGACCAGACACATCAAGCTGACTTAGAAAATGTATCAATTTCAGCTATTTTTCACATTCATGCCCTTCCTCAGTGGGACTGGCCAGGGAGAATATTTGCCAGCCTGGCTCGGATTGTGCCCGCATGCACTCTAGGTTGACATGCCCTCTTCCTAGACGGCCCACCATTGATCCCTGATTCTGAGCTCCTAAAAAGGGGGGGGGGGGGGGGAATGGAGTAAAGGAACGTATTGGGCAAGAATACACTCAGAAGCAGACAACCAGGAGAATGGTAAATCAGCTGCCCTACGTCTCTGCAGAGAGACTGAAAACATCCTTCTCCCACCTCCACCCAAGCTGTACAAAATGTCTTTGTAATCTGTGTCTTGTTAATGTCCTTCTTCCCTTGTATAATTCACAGAGACTTGGAATGTCAAGATTGGATGTTTTAATAACCATCTCTCCGTCTATACCTAATATGAACGTAGGATTTACAAGCTGGGCCGGCGAATGACCATTTTGCCTAATGGTCTATCATGGCCTATAAAATATGTCTATAATGAGATATATTTTCCATGATCCTGTGTGGAAGTAAGACTAGGGGGTGTTCACTTCAGCTCAATGTGCAGAGTCTCGCCCTGTACCCGTTATATTTCTCATTCATACAGTGTGTTTGTTGCAGTGTATTATTTATACATACTGACATGACGTATCCCCTGCTCCTCCTTACTCTGTCAGTTTCTGCAGTGATCCACTGGCTGTCGCTGAGCCATATGATGAATTCCTGGCCCCAGGCCATGTTCCCACAGTCACAAGACGATGCGGGAAAACCGATCTAACGTTTACATGTATATTTATATGTCTGGTCTAAAATTAACAGTATGGGATGCTTTCTGTATGTTTTGTATTTATATCTGCAGTCTCTGTCGTTTTCGGGATGATTAGTCTATTAACACTATTTTAAACACTGGTTGATATGGTCACAACAATTCTACTGTTCTCGAACTTTGCTACCCTCTGGAATGAACTGTTAATATATTGCAAGCAATCCAGTGACGCTCTGTGACAGTAATGCTATGATGATACACAGTGTTTGAACAGTTTTCAGGTCAGTTCTTTTTATATTGATACATTCTGATCAGTTCGTTTATATTGATGCATTCTGATCAGTTCTTATATTGATACATTCTGATCAGTTCTTATATTGATACATTCTGGTCAGTTCGTTTATATTGATACATTCTGATCAGTTCTTATATTGATACATTCTGGTCAGTTCGTTTATATTGATACATTCTGATCAGTTCTTCTTATATTGATACATTCTGATCAGTTCTTACAGTGATACATTCTGATCAGTTCTTATATTGATACATTCTGGTCAGTTTGCTTATATTGATACATTCTGATCAGTTCTTATATTGATATATTCTGGTCAGTTCGTTTATATTGATACATTCTGATCAGTTCGTTTATATTGATACATTCTGATCAGTTAATTTTATATTGATACATTCTGATCAGTTCTTATATTGATACATTCTGGTCAGTTTGTTTATATTGATACATTCTGATCAGTTAATATTATATTGATACATTCTGATCAGTTCTTATATTGATACATTCTGGTCAGTTTGTTTATATTGATAAATTCTGATCAGTTAATATTATATTGATACATTCTGATCAGTTCTTATATTGATACATTCTGGTCAGTTAATTTTATATTGATACATTCTGATCAGTTCTTATATTGATATATTCTGGTCAGTTCGTTTATATTGATACATTCTGATCAGTTCGTTTATATTGATACATTCTGATCAGTTCTTATATTGATACATTCTGGTCAGTTTGTTTATATTGATATATTCTGATCAGTTAATTTTATATTGATACATTCTGATCAGTTCTTATATTGATACATTCTGGTCAGTTTGTTTATATTGATACATTCTGATCAGTTAATATTATATTGATACATTCTGATCAGTTCTTATATTGATACATTCTGGTCAGTTTGTTTATATTGATACATTCTGATCAGTTAATATTATATTGATACATTCTGATCAGTTCTTATATTGATACATTCTGGTCAGTTCGTTTATATTGATACATTCTAATCAGTTCTTATATTGATACATTCTGATCAGTTCGTTTATATTGATACATTCTGATCAGTTCTTATATTGATACATTCTGATCAGTTCTTATAGTGATACATTCTGATCAGTTCTTATATTGATACATTCTGGTCAGTTCGTTTATATTGATACATTCTGATCAGTTCTTCTTATATTGATACATTCTGATCAGTTCTTATAGTGATACATTCTGATCAGTTCTTATATTGATACATTCTGGTCAGTTTGTTTTATATTGATACATTCTGATCAGTTAATTTTATATTGATACATTCTGATCAGTTCTTATATTGATACATTCTGGTCAGTTTGTTTATATTGATATATTCTGATCAGTTAATTTTATATTGATACATTCTGATCAGTTCTTATATTGATACATTCTGGTCAGTTTGTTTATATTGATACATTCTGATCAGTTAATATTATATTGATACATTCTGATCAGTTCTTATATTGATACATTCTGGTCAGTTTGTTTATATTGATATATTCTGATCAGTTAATTTTATATTGATACATTCTGATCAGTTCTTATATTGATACATTCTGGTCAGTTTGTTTATATTGATACATTCTGATCAGTTAATATTATATTGATACATTCTGATCAGTTCTTATATTGATACATTCTGGTCAGTTTGTTTATATTGATACATTCTGATCAGTTAATATTATATTGATACATTCTGATCAGTTCTTATATTGATACATTCTGGTCAGTTTGTTTATATTGATATATTCTGATCAATTCTTATATTGATATATTCTGGTCAGTTCGTTTATATTGATACATTCTGGTCAGTTCTTCTTATATTGATACATTCTGATCAGTTCGTTTATATTGATATATTCTGGTCAGGCAGGTAAAAGTGAACACATCAGCGTATCCAATCATTACGCCTTCAGTCTCAAACTCATTCATTCCGAATTTTCAGCAATCAGCGTTTCTTCAGTATGTTGTAACTCTAAAATGCATATTGTGTGACGTATTGTGAAACAACCAAAGTATCATGAAAACAACAAAGCTATAAATTTATAAATGTCAACCAAATGGTGGGAAAATTAGTCAGAGCCATTTTCCTTCAAACGATTGCATGGTCGAATTTTGATGAACCCGGACAAAAAATGTCCAGACGTATTGATTCAGCCAAACCCAATTGTTTCCCCGTGTAAAAGTCTAGTAATGATCCTTCTGTCCAGAATGTCTCTTGGGCAATATGTATTCACTGTTTCTGGATTGTAATCAGCTAGTTAACTCTCTGCAGTTGTCGGGATCTTTTTATTTTCAATGTTGTGAGTATCTTGTTACTGCTGTAAATCTGTCACCGTGCCCACTAGTGGATTTCCATACTAGTTAAGGATTCTTGTAGAAGATAAAATCATTTTCACGTATCACAGGCATTGAAGAAAGTTTGGGGGTTATTCTGTAAACAGCGGAACATTTTTAAACTCCGCTGTTTTTTGCTTATTGTCTGCTATGGATTGCTTTTGACAGTTTGCATATTTACTTTCAATTTACTGTTTAGCTAATAAATTCAGGCATATTTACAGAACTCTATATGTAGGCACATATAAAAACATTTGTAGGGTGGCAAGTCCAGCCTTTTAATTAATCCGACACAGCAATTATTGCTTACTGCTCCCCTTTAGTGGAAACTGATTGGGTCCCTAGGAAGGACTCGTTTGAAGAAAGGAAGTTATGTAAATTCAGTAAATGGTTCCACAATGTTTGTCCTTTGTGCTCTTGAATTAATTAGTCCTTAACTTTTAAATCAAATATCTCTAAAACCATAACATTAACTGGAAAATATGTCATTTTGATAAATACATTGAATGATGTGTGTGGTTAATTTTTACAATACATATCATGGGGTCTCGCTAACCGCTGCCAGGGTCATTGGGAAGAGACGGAATTCCTGTATAGCGAGGACCAGCAATGCTCGTAAAATTTCATACACTCCCTCCAGCAAAGTTAGGGATGAAACACGTTCGGATGTAAAATCAGAATCAGAATGATGTGTTTGTTATATACGGGATGGAGAACATATGTTCAACATGTACACAAACACCAAACAAACCACGAATTCAATGTGAGCGGATAAATAACTAAAAACAATCTGTCCTATTCATAACAAACACTACAATTATCATATTTTCTCACTCTGTCAAACTTTTGTTATCTTTCTGATTGTTCTGCGATATATCCTAACTGTATTCCTGAAGGAAGTTAAGAGTGTCTGCAATCTCTGCTCGTTTAGGTTTCATTTAGAAATATTAAATATGAGTATTGCTGCCAAGAAGAAAAGTCTAACATCTTTTTGGTTCCAGCATAGGTTAATGCATTGCTTTTATTACTCTCTAAAGGATGCAGCATTTTGTATTTGTCATGTAAAGCAAACTGAGTACTTAGGTGAGCAGAATTCTCAGTATTTTATTTTGAAAGTTCCAACATAGTTATCAGCTCTTCTCAACGGATAATGTACTTCGTAGCGAACCTATTGATCATCTCCATTAATCTGAAGGAGCTGACGTATCGAGTGGCCAAAGTTTGTAGACAATCAGCCAGGACTCATGGTTTAAATCTCCGTCTCTGTTGCAAAGTCCTAAGAGAGTTGTTTGCTTTATTCCAGACGAGTCTTTAACTAGAGAGGAAATGGGTGAGGGGGATGTAGGATAAACATATATACAGAGGCCTGAGACATAAAGAAAGACGTCCTTTGTTAAGAGTTGCAGTAGTAGACGTCCCCTGTTCCTGAAGATAGTTTGGGAAGATTAGGGGAGCTGCAACTCGTCTGAACAAAGATATGTTGTGTGTGAGATCTGTGGGTTAAAGTTTCTTCCAAACAGCTCAGAGTGTAAACTCTTTACAAATTTGTTTGGTAAAGGGCACATTGGCCGCACTTTGACAAGTGGCAAGCGCTCTCACAGGAGGTGGTTGCTTTACCTCAAGCCCAATGTCCATGGTGAGTTAGGCTGCAATGGTCGTCGTACAGTACAATCAGACAGGGTCTAGATAGGCAGCTTGGAAATCACAGTGTTTGGCCAACAAATAACCAGTAGACATTTTCGTAATGTCTCTCACTCTATACACATCAATAAATGGGTGTTGTGGTCCAACACTGGCTACAAACATAGGCCTCGATTTAATATTTTTGGGTAAGCTTTTTGCAATCTGTTAGAAAAAAAAAAGATCATATTTATCATAAAGGGTTTTTTCCTCATTAACTGGAGCATCACAACTAGTGGAGATATTTTTCAGGTCACTTTTTGATTGGAATTAACATTCTCCTGTTCTGGGTGTCCAGATAAATTTGGCCCCTTTTCCATTTGCAGAAAAATAAATGTATTTGTAGATTTTTATGTTAATTTAAAGCATGTCTCGAAGAGTCGTTACATAAAACATTCCTGCAGAAAGGAAGCCCAGAATATAGTTTTAATCATAGAAGTTTTCTTCTTTTCCCATAACAAAAAAACATGGAAACAGATTATTTTATGACATTTATGATTCATGGTCAAATTCTGCTTTAGACATATTTTATTCTCAATATTGGACTGTGTTTATATTGTGCATTTTTAGCAAGAAAAGCATACTTCTCTGGAATCATTGGAGAATTGATATCAAAATGACAAGTATCGGAACACATATCGGATAAAAGTGCATCTTAATAAACAGAATGACTGATCGTCATCAAACAGTGCCAAAAACACATTTATTTGAGTTTGAGAGCTAATCTGGGACCGCAAGAATCAAATGGCTTGCCAAGGGAGCTTAAAATGGCAACAAAAAGATAATTTATCATAACTTGGGGGGGAAATAACAAAGTTGTTTTATGTTTTTTTTTTATCATTTTGCTTGTTTTAAATCGCTGTTAAATTGCTGTTTTATACGTCATATGCACAAGACATGAAATAACACATCTATAATAATATCGTGTGGTAAAAGCGTTCCTCCTTGTTGCACGTGATTTTCCTGGTTTATATACATTATGGTGCTTTGTTACACTGTGCAAACTATTCCCTTCCTACGAGGATCCTGTAAAGGGGGTTAGGATTCAGATATTTTCAGCTTTCTACCTTAAATATGACTAGAAATGACAATTCTCTTGTTTTGCTGGTAAAACATATGTTCATAGATGCAGAGATTAATATCTGATTAAATATTGAATTCTACGTTTGTCAATATGGAAAAAATAGCTTGTTTCAGAATCACAATATCTCATCCATGCAGAAATGATTTAGACGTCTTCTATGTTTGATTCGCACGTTGAGTCGATATTGGTTACAAGTGGCCAAAACGTAGCGTTAACAATAACGTATAATAGATAAATGGATGCCGTTCACCATTTACGTCTGTTTAGAAAAAACAAGTTTTGTACACATTGCAATCTGAACTGTGGACGCTGGTAAAATGCTTCTGGGGAGTAAAATCTGGCGTGGAAGACGTTGTAGTACATTCATCTGCAAATAATCACATTATTAAATTCAGTCATGTGTTTTGTCAAACATGAGGCTGGCGTAGGTATAGATGGATGTTCTTCCTAAATGAATAGATTAATGTCTGGTGTTATAAAGGCAATAAACTTTATCGAAGAAATTGTTTTTTTTTTGCAGCAGGTAAAAAGACAAACAATTTCATGTACATGCAGGTGAGTTAGAGCTGCATTGTTACCTCGGGGTATTGATACACTATAGAGTCACCTGCATTGTTACATTGTGGTATTGATACACTATAGAGTCACCTCCATTGTTACATTGTGGTAGTGATACACTATAGAGTCACCTCCATTGTTACATTGTGGTAGTGATACACTATAGAGTCACCTGCATTGTTACATTGTGGTAGTGATACACTATAGAGTTACCTGTATTGTTACATTATGGTAGTGATACACAATAGAGTTACCTGTATTGTTACATTATGGTAGTGATACACAATAGAGTTACCTGCATTGTTACATCATGGTAGCGATACACTACAGAGTTACCTGTATTGTTACATTGTTGTAGTGATACACAATAGAGTTACCTGCATTGTTACCTCGGGGTAGTGATACACAATAGAGTTACCTGCATTGTTACCTCGGGGTAGTGATACACTATAGAGTTACCTGCATTGTTACCTTGTGGTAGTGATACACTATAGAGTTACCTGTATTGTTACATCATGGTAGCGATACACTACAGAGTTACCTGCATTGTTACATCATGGTAGTGGTACACTATAGAGTCACCTGCATTGTTACATCATGGTAGTGGTACACTATAGAGTTACATGTATTGTTACATCATGGTAGTGGTACACTATAGAGTCACCTGCATTGTTACATCATGGTAGTGGTACACTATAGAGTTACCTGTATTGTTACATCATGGTAGTGGTACACTATAGAGTCACCTGCATTGTTACATCATGGTAGTGGTACACTATAGAGTTACCTGTATTGTTACATCATGGTAGTGGTACACTATAGAGTTACATGTATTGTTACATTGTGGTAGTGATACACTATAGAGTCACCTGCATTGTTACATTGTGGTAGTGATAAACTATAGAGTTACCTGCATTGTTACCTCGTGGTAGTGATACACTATAGAGTCACCTGTATTGTTACATCATGGTAGTGGTACACTATAGAGTCACCTGTATTGTTACATCATGGTAGTGGTACACTATAGAGTCACCTGCATTGTTACATTGTGGTAGTGATACACTATAGAGTCACCTGCATTGTTACATCATGGTAGTGGTACACTATAGAGTTACATGTATTGTTACATCATGGTAGTGGTACACTATAGAGTCACCTGCATTGTTACATCATGGTAGTGGTACACTATAGAGTTACCTGTATTGTTACATCATGGTAGTGGTACACTATAGAGTCACCTGCATTGTTACATTGTGGTATTGATACACTATAGAGTTACCTGCATTGTTACCTCAGGGTATTGATACACTATAGAGTCACCTGCATTGTTACATTGTGGTAGTGATACACTATAGAGTTACCTGCATTGTTACATTGTGGTAGTGATAAACTATAGAGTCACCTGCATTGTTACCTCGTGGTATTGATACACTATAGAGTTACCTGCATTGTTACATTATGGTAGTGATACACTATAGAGTTACCTGCATTGTTACATTGTAGTAGTGATACACTATAAAGCCAGCTGCATTGTCCCCTTATCATCTACTGTAGAAAATCTGCTGTTTTGTAACTGTTTCATCTCGCCATTGTTGTATCAATTATTGTTTTCTATTAAGTGGACATTAATGAAAATCTTTTCTTTTTCCATAAAGTAATATCGGTAGGTGTTTCCACTGGTCTGATTTATTAAGAAAAAAATGAAATTAAAAAATCACAACATGTTTTTCAACCAAAATTTACAATAAACTAAATGTCCATTTAGAAAAATACTTTAATATTTACATAGAGGACTAGTTATATTTAGAACCTTCAGAAATGCAAGTTTTTATTTAATGTGATTTTTTTGATCATATATTATTTATTCTTAAGAGAAAGAACTTAAAGGTTTTTGCTCAATATTCACGTTTCCTCTTCAGAGTCAATGTATAGTCAATGTGTGACCCCCAACTTGCAGACATTTAGGGAAATTGTGGAACCGATCCCGGTAATAACCCATGCCAGCACAAGCTCCTGGCTGTCTGTAGATGGGGCTTGACGGTGATGCTGTAGATTAACCTTTTCAGTGCCAGCAGGTGTAAAGTGGGATAATCTCATCCCTCAGCACTCACAGGGTTAATATTCTCTGTAATTCAGATATTGCCAAGTCACTGCCTCTCTGACCCAAGCAGCCAGTCACTGTCACAGCTGCTGTCACCGGAATCTGTACAAACCGGTCGTCCCTTGTCCTCTCTGTGACAGCTTCGAGCATGAAGTGGGCTCCAGTACTTCCCAATCAGTGTACTTATTTTCTGTTAGAAGAACGGCGTAATTAATCCTCTGCGCATCTTAAAGCCATTGTGTGCTCGTCTCGCAGCTGCAGGGAATTTAAATACACGCTTCTTTCATGGGATTCAAATATTACCAGTTTTCAAGCAAAACATGTTTTCTTCACACATGGTTTTGTAAACTAAATTAAATATAGCGTAGAGCTTGTTTATTTGCTTCCTATATAAAACATAACATTAATTAATAATGGGCTGTTGTATTCAGGGTGGGACATTTGCAGAGCCGCGCAGATCCACAAGCCTTTTATCCTATAGAGACAGACGCTCAGGAAAATTACAACGTTCTTAAATATAAAAGGAAATGGTCACTTCTCTGGAAATTACACAATTATATAATATATTGAAATTCACCCATAACTTGTGTTAACCTTTTTTCAAGCGATGTTCTATGTTAACATGTATAATAAAGATTTAGCAAGTGACATCACAATTTAGTTGAGTCCTGGCACAGCAAAGGCACACATTGCATTGGGGGAGGAGAAACACAAGTAAATGCTGACTGACAGATGTAAAGGCTGAATAGGGCGGAGCTTATAATAAGATGGAGCCCCCCAGTTACAGGAGAGAGGTGACTACAATGGGGCGATTTATAACATTTAATTTTATTTTTCAGGTCTCACAAAATGTTTGTTAAATATAGAGAATAAGTAAACACAGTGTGTCAAATCCTGGCGATTGAATTTAACCTTAAGATCTACAATTCCTATGTTTGTACTTATTATTTAATAATGTTAACTATAACTGGTTTCTAATGCCCGACACACAGTGAAAGCCAATCTGCTGATGCACTCAGGCAATGCATGCACAACACCAGAGAACTAAATAGAGATGGCAGGACTCCGCAATAGGGGCTTGTGACGAAGTGCCCTTCGCCACTTGGTCCTGGAGAGGCCTACTTGCCAGCCTCCTCCCCTGTGACTATGACTCTTTCATGTATCTGCCTTTAAAGCCCCTAGTCTACCTTCAGACAGACTATTTATGTAGGCTGCTTTATTTATCTTATGTTTTAGTCACCCTGTACCCATTATAGGTGCAGGGTGTGTGTAATGTAATTGTTTATTGTGTGTGTGTGTGTGTACTGTGTAATGTATTGCCTGCTCTCTTGTATTGCTGAGGTTTGCTACCAACTAGGTGGGTTTGGCTATGGAGCTTGTCTAGTGCCCTCTGTTGGTAGCAACAGCAATATGCACTACCTGATTTGCAAGACTGGTTCATTTGCATATTCGGGTAGATTTGCATATTGCTAATTCTGCAGGCAGGTGAGATATTTACTGTTAAATATTGTCTCCCCCCACCCCTTTAAAAATGTGCCATTGTGTTGTGATAAGTCACTGTGTGTTTCTTGATATGGTTTGACTGTTTGTGATTTTATTGAGGTTTCACAACAATGTTATTGTGGTGACTGTATTGGCTGGTCCCAAGGGAATAAAGGTTTTGACAGTTCTTCTTGATCCCTCTAAACGTAGCCTTGTCTCGTTATTGGAGGGAGCTGTTATAATCACACTGGGGATTGCTATGCTCTGCATGCTCCCCTGAGCTTGAGTCACTTAGCTCTTTTAAGAGCTTGTTCCTGACACGCTCTCCTTGGAGGAGGGGTCTTCACCACACAGTCCTGGATGCTGGAGGTTCATACAGGGTGGAAGGAAGAGTTCTTTCCCACACAGTCCTGGAGGACAGAAGCTGATCCAGGGTGGAAGGAAGACGGTGAGACTCCAGTCAAGATACGGCAGTTGCGGAGTCTGCGGTGGTTGCGGTGTCTGCTGCAGTGCTTGGAGTCCTCAAGAAGCGCTAGGAGCATCCGTCAACGGAGGGTACTCGGTCGGAGTACAAGGAGCTCCGTTACAGGGCTGTTTGAAGGCCTGAAATAGGAACTGTGCATCTGAAAGCATCTGTCGACCTGTCTCCCCCATTACCCTCAGTCAGGAAGCAGCAAATTACCATCCAGTGTTAGCTTACTGCAAGGCATGGGCCTAGAGCATCAGCCCCCATAGTCACTAGGTTAATCTGGCCTTAGTTGAGCCCTGCTCAGGGAACTATTACTGTCCTTCCAACCGGGAGAAAGGAAGTGAGCATGAGGGAATGAGTGTGATGGACTGCCTGGCACCCCGACCGGGTACCTCCGTCAATCACTACTTCCTAGTACTTGCGAGCAGCACTGTACTGGAACACCATAACCAGCTAAGACCCAACGAAACGCCGCAGCTTGGTTGGGGTCTCGCCGTCCTCCACCCACCCAAGACCAGGATCCAGCTTCCACTGGGCAGACCTCTCCTAGTCTAGAGAACGTAGCAGGAACAGCTCTTATAAGAGCTAGTGATTATACTCAGGGAAGTATTGTGATATAGCAATTCCCAGAGTGAAGGTAGTTCTCCAATCCCCCAAACATGAGCCAAGACTTCATGAAGAGGTTAACGAATCTCAGTTTAATGGTAGCCACACTGGCCTTTTATGCAAGTCCCCATGCAAGGGGCACTCCCACATGGACCTTGTGGATAACCCCAATACAAAGTCACAGACCAATTGAGTTTAAATGCATGACACTCCCATATACAAACATACAATCCCTCCCCTCTGCCTGGCAGATAATTGGATCAGGAACTGAACTAATCTAATCCAATTATCTCCAAGCACAGAAAAAACATACATTTTTACAAACCTCCAAAAATGCCTTGAAACACACAAAACCATCCCCTGATAGCACTGATCTGGGTGACCAACATATCCAAAAATCACCCAGATCAGTTCAGGGGTTCAGGAATTTCCTGGAAGTCTTATTTTTGACCGACCGTGCACATGGTACCATGCCCAAAACAGTTCCAGGGAATCAGGGCTAACGGTTGGTCTCTCTGTCTGGAGTACAAAAGTACATAACTCACATGAACAGAGCCTTTTAAAGTGCATTGGGCAAGGTATATTGCTGAGGCAAGAGGCTGGCCAGCAGGCCTCTCCAAGAACCCGTGACAAGGCTCAGTTCTTCACAATAAGTATTACAACTAGAGTAACTCCCACAAATTCCGCATCATGGCGGCCCGCACAGGCCTGGCGATTGGTACGTTTATAGTAATTACCACTTCATGCAGTGTTGTATACTTTTATGACAAATTATATATTCATCACTATAGGATCTATAAATAAGAAAGTTAACCGTCCTTGGGGGGAGCACCGAAAAGCAATGCTTCCGCCTTGGGAATGAAGAGTCACAAAAATATCAATTTGCTGAAGCTCCATGTCCTTTGGGAGTTGGGAAAATGTTGTTAGATCTCATTATAGAACATTTAGGCTCATGCTTTCTAAAGTTTCACTCTTCTAGTTACTGTTAAATCAGCATAAAGTTTCAGCCACTTTAGAAACATCCAATCTTCTGAATGTCTGCAGAATATCTTAGTTATGCAACTCATAGCCGCTGAGGGGGTTATTTTGGGGGTTTCAGAGCTCCGAATTGGTCTCATTTTCATTCTTTGTCCTATACCAGCAATTCGGCGGTAACCTTTGTCACAAGTTAATTCATCCCATATAGAAGCTTCTTCATATAGCAAGTGCCACAGTCAGCAAGTTCAATCAGATACATTGTGTCCGCAGTAGGCTGACGCGACACGTTCTCACAATGCTTTCCTGCAGCTGTTACTGTCAAAGGGTCAGAACTGTAACTGGGAAAGCAGAAAAAAACACAAAATGGCTTGCTGATGTATTGCACAGAAATAAGACACAATGATAAATAATTACAGACGTTAAAACAAAGACAGTGATTTACAAATATACTTCAATCAGTCGACCTAAAACAAGTTTTATGTCTCGAGAAGATGCATTCGGTTCCCCTTGGGGACAATACCACTCCGCAGGCAGAAAGACATCTGGGCAATTAGCGGCTTAAAAATAGTTTCTATTAAACGTCATTGCTTTGCTTGTAACTTTGTTATCTTTTTACAGAATTTCTCATTGTTTCAGGAGTTATGCTAAGTTTTGATCTTCAGCAGAAATATGAGATTTGTCCACTGAACCGGGAATTGGAGAGAACTCACTAATTTACTAGATTGGAAGCCAAAATAGCACAGCCGAGGACGTTTTTAAATATGTTTCATCTGTGCAATTCCCTGGCCAGATTCTACTTCTCCCATTTTGGAGAATAAGCCCCAAATATCACGGTGTACTGGAGGGTTTATAGAGCTTTGTTATCTTTTTACAGAATTTCTCATTGTTTCAGGAGTTATGCTAAGTTTTGACGGAAAGTTTCTGCAAGGATGCACGTCATTTTTTTGAAAGCACTAATTACCATCTAGGGCGGACATTTAATCAGTTGCAATGCAGTAGCTGAATTTCCTGGGAAACCGCTATAAAACTGTGAAATTTATTCTGCGTCCATTCTACAAAGTGCGGTTTTCTCAGCATCACCTCGGAGCAGAGGACACTGACTGATTCTAACTGTGACATTTCACTAACACGGTGCAGGAGGCGCCAGTGAGCTATCACCTTGTTTTACCTGCCCACCTATCCCAATGTGAAAATGACCAGATTTGGATAATATGAGAGTGAATATCCCGTGGAATTGGCCGTGGTTCCAGCGCTTTGCAGGCTGCACAGGGTGACAATGGTCTATCTGCTCGATAGAGGCCTCTTCCATTAGCATTGTGGGATTTTATCCAGGACTCTCTGTGTACAATTTGTCATGTATTGCATTTAAAGTGCTCCATAGCCTAAAGCTAAACTCCACTTGTTTCATTCTTCTCTGCTTGTGAGACTTGCAAACATACCCTTCATTACACGAGCATTACTGGTCTGTGTTATGACAAAGAAAGCATTAGATTCCTCAAGAAAAAAGAGGGTGAGGGGAGCCCAGAATCTTCGCTATATATTATGTCTATTTATATCAAATGTAAATAGCAGCCTACAGTCAAATGAGACAATTTCTGAACTGTAGATTAAATATGAAAAAGATGCATTTATAGTACTTTGCATCTAACAAAAACACTTATACAAAACATATTAATTTCTCCTCTTAACCCTCCTCCACAGTATAACATACATGTTTTTACTTCTGCCTTCACCAAGTATCATAGCTTCGTACTCTTCCACAAGAGAATTGGTGCCCCAGCCCGAAATTCAGACTATTCTTATTCATTTCACAAATAGATATTTCAGTAATCTTTAAGCAAACACACACACATAGATATATACACACTCACATAGCCCCCAATACTCATCTCTGTGGGGGTGCGGAGGCATGTAAGAAGAGGTCCCTGATGTGGAAGACGATGGCCAAAGACAGCAGGAGTGCTGGGCGCCCTCTAATGTAGAAGCTCGCCCTATTTACATGATATAGCAGAGTGCTTTTACTAGTCCAGCTTAATTCACGGCTTTCACTTACTGGATGCGTAACAATCATCTGAAGTCTTTGAAAAGGGAATAAGAGAAACAAAATAACATATTATTCTTTACAAACATCCCAACCTGTAAAACCATTAATTAGTTTCATAATTAAGCACGCCACGGTAAAAGGGTTCACAAAGACGTTTCATCTTTTGCAATGATTGTTGGAGATTGTGACCTTTGACAATATTATCCTGGCTTTTATCTAATGATCCATTTACCGCTACTAACAGGAACAGGGGAGCATTAAGCATTCTGTTAATCATCGTCTCTTTTAATCTCTCTTTCTTCTCTCTCATTCTTCTTTCTCCTCCATTTATTCCTTTACTTTGTCTCTCTCTCTTTTATATTTCTGCCTATTTCATTCATCAGATGGCAGACTGTACAGAAGAAACTAATATCTTCTCAGGAAGGGTAGTGTGGTCTATCAAGACTACTCAGAGCCATTGTTAATGAAGACTGGAACATCAGTACAGTGCTCAGTACGATGTCGGATATGAGAAAATAGTATCATATGCAATCAGAGACCAAATAAAACATGGGGAAAATGTGCCCCAAGCTAAAAAAGCTACCAAGAGGTAGAAAGACTATATCAAGGCTTAACAGCTTAGATATTTAGACTGCTGATGATTTATTTTAGAGTTCAGTGTTGTTGAATAACATCGAGATATTGCTGTGTGGCAGGACTTGGGTGCTAATTCGGGTGATGGGATATAGTTGGGTCAATAGTTATGGAAATGGACTGTAGTTCTAGAGTTGGGATGTAGTTGAGGAGATGGAATACATTTTAGGAAATGGGACGTATTTGAAATGATGGAATGCAGTTGGAGTGGCAGGATGTAATTGGGTAAATGCAATGTAGTTGGGGAGATGGGACATAGTTGGAAAGGTAGAATGTAGTTGGAAAAATGTGATGTAGATTGGGAGATGTGATGCAGTTGCAGAAATGTGAAGTAGTTCGGAAGGTGAAATGCAGTTAGGGAGATGGGATGATGACGGGGGGATGGGCTAAAGTTGCACAAATGGAATGTAGTTGAAAAGATGATATGTAGTTTAGCAGATAGAATGCAGTTGGAGAAATGGGATGTTTGTGACAAGACAGGATGTAGTTGAGGCGATAAGTTGTATATGAAGAGATGGGATGTAGATGGGTGGGATATAACTGAGGAGAAGAGCTGTAGAAGCAGAGATGAGAAGTAGTTGAAGAGATTAGCTGTAGATGAAAAGATGGGAAGTAGTTGTTGAGATAAGCTGTATAGGAAGATATCTGACGTAGATGATCTGAGGATAAAGAGATGGAATGTAGCTGAGGAGATGAACTGTAGTTGAAGAAATAAGATGTTATTGCGGAGAGGAGGTTTTGTAGGTTTGAAAGTGTGATGTGATGCAGTTGAGGAGATAAGCTGTAGCTGTAGAGATCAGATGTAGTTGCGGAGGTGAGCTGCAGATAAAGAGATGGGATGTACTAGAGGAGATGAGCTGTAGATGGAGAGATGGGATGTAGTTGAGATGATTGGCTGTAGGTGAAGAGATGGTATGTAGTTGAGAAGATTAGCTGTAGGTGAAGAGATGGGATGTAGGTGGGGAGATGGTATGTACTTCAGGAGGTGAGCTGTAGATTAAGAGATGGGATATAGTTGAAGATATGGGATGTAGATGGAGAGATGGTATGTACTTAAGGAGGTGAGCTGTAGATGAAGAGATGGGATGTAGTTGAGAAGATTAGCTGTAGGTGAAGAGATGGGATGTAGGTGGGGAGATGGTATGTACTTCAGGAGGTGAGCTGTAGATTAAGAGATGGGATATAGTTGAAGATATGGGATGTAGATGGAGAGATGGTATGTACTTAAGGAGGTGAGCTGTAGATGAAGAGATGGGATGTAGTTGAGAAGATTAGCTGTAGGTGAAGAGATGGGATGTAGGTGGGGAGATGGTATGTATTTCAGGAGGTGAGCTGTAGATTAAGAGATGGGATATAGTTGAAGATATGGGATGTAGATGGAGAGATGGTATGTACTTAAGGAGGTGAGCTGTAGATGAAGAGATGGGATGTAGTTGAGAATATTAGCTGTAGGTGAAGAAATGGGATGTAGGTGGGGAGATGGTATGTACTTCAGGAGATGAGCTGTAGATTAAGAGATGGGATATAGTTGAAGAGATGGGATGTAGGTGGAGAGATGGTATGTACTTAATGAGGTGAACTGTAGATGAAGGGATGGGATATGGTTGAAGAGATGGGGTGTAGATGGGGAGGTGAGCTGTAGATGAAGAGATGGGATGGGATGTTGTTGAGGAGAGGAGCTGTAGATATAGAGATGGGATTTAGTTGAAGAGTTGGGATGTAGATGAAGAGATGTGATGTGGTTGAGGAGGTGAACTGTAGATGAAGAGATGGGATGTAGATAAAGAGATACGATGCAGTTGAGGAGAGAAACTGTAGATGAAGATATGGGGTGTAGTTGAGGAGATGAGTTGTAGATGAAGAGATGGGATTAGTTGGAAAGATAGTATGTAGATATTGGAGATATTGCAGTTTCTAGGTGCTAAGCAGCCATTGTTAAATGTTCTAACAATTACATCTTATATAAGTGCACAACACTGACACTTTCATAAGCTTGTACTCTGATTTCCACTCTGGCATGTGAGTGTTCTCTCACGAGCCGGTCTACTATGTCACCTCATGATATGAACAGATGCCATCAATAAATGCACTGCCCAGGACAGAGGTTCATGGCTATAGCAGTCAGCCCAGTGGGGCAAGGTGCCAGGGAAGACGATGAACTAGGGGAAAATATGTGGCTAAATGTCTGGTACACATGGTAGGGACAATCATGATCACAGCAGATCTATATAGCTATTCTAAGTATTGTTTATCATTTATATATGTTTTCATGCAGACAATTCTTTTACAATTCCATTTTAAGGCACTTTTATTGGGGCTTAGGCTAATTACAAGCAAAGGAACAGAATCTTTACTTTATTATTGTGGTAAAGCCTCCCTAAAGCTCTATTTTGTTAATTTAAATACCATGGTCCAAATTGTGCCACGCGAAACCATGTCAAAAAATATTTCAAATCCCTTCGTAGAGCAAGTTTTAGAGCTCTTTGTCGACATCTGTAATTGCTATCCAAGAAATGGAACTAAGTACATTTTTTGCGACTTGCTGGAAACAAAGGGATATTTAAGTGATATATAATAATTTCTCTTGTCCCTTCTAGTTTCTCGTCTCCAGTGTCAATAGGATTTTAATTAAGGAAGGTGCGATTCCTGAAGACAGAGTACAGGAGTATATTGTTCAGTTGTGTTGACACTTTGGGTATTTCTGGGGAATGAATTATACACCTGAAGGAGCCTGTGACTAAGATATTCTGAATATCACTGTTTCCAGATTTGCTGCTAAAGATTGTGTAATTTTGTATTTCGGTGTAGAAGGCATTAATTAGTCGTTGCTAAGCCCCGGTCTGGATGCCCAGATGAGAGCCAAGTAGCAATTGTTTAAAACCAGAAATAAGCAGTTCTTTATATTTCCCTTCACTGTTTTTTGGGTGTGGTAACAAAAATACATTTCACACAAACGGAACAATCTCAGTCATTTTAACTTACAAAAACTTGGAAACAGCCAAAGCATGAGTTTGATTTTCTGTTGTAGAAGAAAAGTATGAGAAACTGAGCCGTCCTGCCTGGCTGCGGTTTAGTGAGTCAGCAGGGTCAGATATTTAACAAACACTTACTTTCTAACAGTTTCTGTTTAATGTTTTCATTGCCCCACAAAATAAAACTGAGATGACTTTATAGACTGGGGACACTCAGATCTAGTAAAGGCTGAGAGGCATTCCTCAAATTAGTTAAAATTAACTGGGAAATTGAAAAAACATTATATTTACTTGTAAAGAATAAAGACGTATTCATATGAAGAATGGCAGGACAGGTTGAGTAATGCAGGATTTCCAGAAAAACTTTAGTGATACATTTTAACTCATGTGACATGGAAGGCAAAATGGCTGCCTTCTTCTGCTTCTGATATACCAATCACCTATAATAATCGTGTGGGTTATAAGAATCAGACCATAGTATTGAATGCACAGGATGTTTGCACAAAAAGCCATGGGAAAGGCAAAAATATGTTTAGAGCCAGTTTTACATCTGGCAGATTATTTGTAGAAACATTGATTGTCACCATTTAACTAGCCACTACCATGCCGAGAGTATTAACACCAAACCATAATATTTTGTAGTGCAAGATAATGGCTAGGAATTACAAAGACAACAGTAAGGTTTTGGGAAGAAGGTTTAGGATCAGGCATTAGAGACTAGGTTGTG
>OW240914.1:355661269-355703799 GCA_933207985.1 Pelobates cultripes
CTGACGAAAGGCTGGGTGGTTGGCGTTCAAATGAACAAACACATGGCGGTGGCCAATGTGTTTATCCGAACGCGCTAAGCGGTGTTTTGCCATCGAACGCCTGGAACTAAAATCGGACACTCAAAGGCACGAACACCGCTGAGACCTCCACCTTCCGTGCGTTCGGCTAAATACACATGAACAGAGTGCTATTTCTTGAGGACAATCCACCAAATGAAACGCATCCATTATGTGAATGAGAAGATAGACCGGCTGCACAGCCTAAATCTGTGGAACTATTTTGGGCATGAAAGCCATGCTTGCGGTCGGTCAAATGTGCCTTCCATAAAACTTTTGAACCCCTGCTTTGATCTGGGTGATTCTTGAATATGTTGTTCGCCCAGATCAGAGCTATCCAGGGATGTATAATTTATGGGGATATATTTGAGTTTTGGGGTGTTTCTGAACTTTGGGTAAAACTGTGTATTTTCTGCCTGTGGATAATTAAGTTATTCCATTAGCTAGCTTAATTATATCACATGCAGAGGATTGCTGACTGTATGTGGGAGTGTTTCTATGTTAATTATTGTTCCCATATGGGAAGAAGGATGCCCAGGCAGTGGCGTACATACCGCAGTCGCAGGGGTCGCAGCTGTGACTGGGCCCGTCACTCCAGGGACCCCTGCGACCGGGTACCAACTGCCACGTTTTGTGGCCTGGCCTGCACAGCAAACCACCGGGGCCATCGTTCAAGGGGTCCATCAGTTGCCCATGCTGTCAGGGCCACCCGATGGATATGGATTATCAGGGGGCCCGGTCAGCGCTGGGCACTTTAACAGTGCGACCGGGCTCCCTGTGATGACATCACTGCTGGGAGGAAGTGACTCCCCGGTCACTCCTCCCAGCTATCAGAGCCCGCGCGGAAGGAAAGAGGAGGTAGTCAGAGTGGGAACTCACAATATATACATTTTGTATATGTATCTGTCTGTATGTGTGTGTGTGTCTGTGTCTCTGTATGTGTGTGTCTGTGGCTCTGTATGTGTGTGTGTGTGTCTGTGTCTGTGTGTGTGTGTGTCTGTATGTATGTGTGTGTGTCTGTGCCTCTGTATGTGTGTGTCTCTGTATGTGTGTATGTCTCTGTATGTGTTTGTGTGTCTGTGTATCTGTATGTATGTGTGTTTGTCTGTGTCTGTGTGTATGTATGTGTGTGTGTCTGTCGGGGTGTGTATGTATGTGTGTGTGTTTGTATGTATGTGTCTGTATGTATGTGTCTGTATGTGTGTGTATGCATGTGTCTGTGTGTGTCTGTGTGTATGTGTTTGTGTGTTTGTGTGTCTGTATGTATGTGTTGGGGGGGCCCACAGATCAGTTTTGCACTGGGACCCCATCGATTGTGTGTATGCCACTGGGAGCAGGCAGGCTCTCGGAAGGTTTGTATCTGTATCATAAGGCACAATTGACAGATTATTCTGTTTTCTAGTAAAATGATGAAATGATAACTTTGTCTGGTGGAGTGTACAATAGAAAGCCAATTGTTAATTCTGAGTTAATGGGAGACAGAGAGAGACAATGATATTCCACTGACACAAAGACCAGGGAACAGCTGTCTGTGCCATTTCTGGAAGATCTGTCACAAGCCGTGGCCTTTCGGAAACGTCTGCTCCAAAGAGGTTTTGTTTTAAAGAGCCCAGATTAGGTGCGGAGATTCAGCAGTGTCCTTGGGATGTCACCCTAACAGTCAGGCCTTATGTATCTCCATTTATTACCACAGCAACAAACTCCAAAAATGAGACTATTTAATAAAAGATGTCCATTGTTTGCGCTCAATGATCTTATTGTGTCTCTCATCACTGTCAAACATACAGATACAAGTCGTAAATAGTTTGCATTACTAAGGTTTGAAAAAATAGCTCGAGATGATCTTTAGTTCATAAGAACTGCTCGTCCAAGCTATTTCATGTCTGATTGTCTGCTCATCATGAGAAAATAACACAATTCTGACTATTTACTGTATTTTTTATTTGTATTAAGGGAAAATGTCATCCCAAATCCCACTGAAACCGACAGATGCCAAAAAAGCTCTTTAGATGACAAAAAAGGAAACAGACCCATGTGAGCATTGTGTAAGATAGATAGATAGATACTAGATAGATAGACAGACAGACAGACAGATAGATAGATAGATAGATAGATACAAGAAAGATAGATAGATAGATAGACAGATAGATAGATAGATACTAGATAGATAGATAGATACATAGATAGATAGAGAAATAGATAGATAGATAGACAGATAGATAGATAGATAGATAGATAGATAGACAGATAGATAGATACTAGATAGATAGACAGACAACTAGATAGATAGATAGACAGATAGATCGATACTAGATAGATAGATAGACAGATAGACAGAGAGATACTAGATAGACAGATAGATAGATACTAGATAGCTAGATAGATAGACAGATATTAGATAGACAGATAGATAGATAGATAGATAGATAGACAGATAGACAGATAAACAGATATTAGATAGACAGATAGATAGATAGATAGACAGATATTAGATAGACAGATAGATAGATAGATAGATAGACAGATATTAGATAGACAGATAGATAGATAGATAGATAGATAGATAGATACAAGATAGATAGATAGATAGACACTAGATAGATAGATAGATAGATAGATACAAGATAGATAGATAGACAGATAGAAAGATAGATAGATAGATAGATAGATAGATAGATACTGTAGATAGATAGATAGAAAGATAGATAGATAGACAGACAGATAGATAGATAGATACAAGATAGATAGATAGACACTAGATAGATAGATAGATAGATAGATAGATAGATACAAGATAGATAGATAGACAGACATATAGAAAGATAGATAGATAGATAGATAGATATATACTGTAGATAGATAGATAGACAGAAAGATAGATAGATAGACAGACAGATAGATAGATACAAGATAGATAGATAGATAGATAGATAGATATTAGATAGATAGATAGATAGACAGATAGATATATAGATAGATAGATAGATAGATAGATACAATACAGACTGATAGATAGATACAAGATAGATAGAGAGATAGATACAGTTGCAAGAAAAAGTATGTGAACCCTTTGGAATGATATGGATTTCTGCACAAATTGGTCATAAAATGTGATCTGATCATCATCTTAGTCACAACAATAGACAATCTGCTTAAACTAATAACACACAAAGAATGAAATGTTGCCAATTTGCCATGTTTTTATTGATGTTTTTGCTGTTGATCCAAAATAAGGCAAAAAACCCAGTCTGAAGCTCTTCCAATTTTGCAACAAACTAGGAAAAAATTCCTTCTTGACCCAAAAATAGCAGTCAGATATCTCTTTGGTTTAAGCAGCTATTAGCCCACTAATTATAAATGATATCCCTGTATGTTATGTTTTTGCAAGTATTTATCCAATTGCAGTTTAAACATCTGTATGGACTCTGATAAAACTACCTCTTCAGGCAGAGAATTCCATATCCTTATTGCTCTTACTGTAAAAAAAAACTTTTCTTTGCCTTAGATAAAATCTCCTTTCTTCCAGCCTAAATGTGTGACCTCGTGTCCTATGTATAGCCCTGTTTATGAATAGATTTCCAGATAAAGGTTTGTACTGGCCCCGAATACATTTGTATAATGTTATAATATCCCCTCTGAGGCAACTTTTTTCCAAACTAAAAAGATTTAAATTTTTTAACCTTTCTTCGTAACTAAAATGCTCCTTTCCTTTTATCAATTTTGTAGCTCGTCTCTGCACTTTTTTTAGTGCCATGATATCCTTCTTTAGAACAGGTGCCCAAAATTGCACAGCATATTCAAGGAGTGGTCTTACCAGCAATTTATAAAGAGGCAAAAATATATTTTCATCCCGAGAATTTATGCCCCTATTTATACATGACAAAACCTTACTGGCCTTAGCAACTGCAGATTGACATTGCATATTGCTGCCTAATTTGTTGTCTATAACAATTCCAAAATCCTTCTCGTGTGTGGTTATCCCTAATTCACTACCATTTAGGGTGTAAGTTACTTGTGCATTCTTGACCACGAAGTGCATAACTTTGCATTTCTCTACGTTAAATTTCATCTGCCATTTTAGTGCCCAACCCCCCAATCTATGCAAATCCCTCTGCAGCAAAGCAATATCCTGCTCACATTTTATTACTTTACAGAGTTTTGTGTCATCTGCAAACACCGAAACATGGCTTTCAATGCCCATTTTAAGATCATTTATAAACATGTTAAAAAGAAGCGGTCCTAAAACAGAACCCCGAAGGACACTACTTACCACTTTTGTCCAGCCTGAAAATTTTCCTGGTCTTCATTAACTAACAGACCCATCTCCACTGTTTCCAGTGTACCTACACTTTCAGATGGCCTGCTTTTATACAATTCTGAACACAGACAAGCACACCCATGACACTCAAAAAACCACAGAAAACAGCATTGTAACGGAACTCCCTGTACTCCGATCGAGTACCTTCCATTGATGGATGCTTCCTAGCTTGCGCCGAGGACCACAAGCACCACATCGGTCACCAGGGACCATAGTCACAAGGCAGGAGGCTGGCAAGCAGGCCTCTCCAGGACCAAGTGGAGAAGGGCACTTCATCACAAGGATAATCCCTTCCCTATGCCTGGGAGGTAATTGAGTCAGGAACTGTACAAAACTTAATTATCTCCAGGCAAAAAAAACACCCCAAAAGTTCCTTAAAATATTTAAACCCCCCTAAAAGTTACATCCCCTGATAGCCCCGATTTCTGTGTCCGATTTCAGTTTCATGAACTCGACGACCAAACAGCACTACCTGTGTTCATGCGAACAAGATAGCCGTCATCTCGTGGTCGTCCATAGGAAATGCGGCCACCCAGATGAACACTTAGAACACTGGGAATTATTATATGAACTGGTTACTATTATATGATCTGAGGTTTATTATATAAACAGTGAAATTTGTTTTCAGAGAATTTCTCCCCCTTGTCTGGTGTCTAAAATGAATAAAAAACATAATCCTACTTACTAACTCGTGACCTCCCACCATAGGTGTCTATAGTCAATGGGTTGCAGGTGAGCTGGCGTATAGGAGGCTGACCAATGTCACAGTGGGTCTGTGAGTGAGGGTGAGGTGGAGAGCTATAGGTGGGCCTGTGAGTGAGGGTGAGAGTGGGTGTAGCAGACCCCAGGTAACCCAACCGGTTACCTCCGCTAATTCCTTCCTTCAGCCACTCTGGAACTCTGGAACCATCAAATTAAACAAACCTCCATTCTCCCCAGTAACTGGACGAGACACAGCTCTAGGAGTACAACATGGTTTTATTGTGCCACACACAGCTTTTATACATAACCACAAGGTGCAGGACAAGGGCCCAAGTCTTTTTGTCTCCCAGGTACAGAAAGCCAGCCACACATGTAAGGGGGTCTTCAACACCAAACGACAGGGTCTTTATCCCAGAAGCCTCTGTGCCTGGGAGCCCGGGCGAGAGAAAGTAGACCTAGTCTCTTTGTCTCCCAGGTACAGAAAGCCCGCCACCAAGTACAGCTGGACAAGTGCCTTATGCAAGTCTGAGTTTAAAAAAATCCCTGTTGGAAACCAGAACAGTTCTCATGTCAAGTACAGCTGGACCAGTGCCTTATGCAAGGTCGATTATGTACGTATTGTACTTTAACTACTTGTATATATTTGATTCAATGTATCTTTTATCTCAATTTCTTTATAATTTTAACATACCTGGGCGTGCTTGTTTTTTAATATATATGTATGTATATATATATATATATGTATGTATATATATATATTTACAGTTGTGCGTGTGTATGTGTACTTGTTTATTTATGCATATATATTTTTCTTTGTCTTGTTCTGCATGCTAAAGCTAGTTGTTCCTGGCCCCACTCAACATTGCTGGCTTGTTAACTTAAATGTTATTCACCTATCTGCTTATCTTTAAAGACTTTCTCTTTTATTTGAAGTTCACACTGTCTGCATATTTAAGCCCACTCCTTTAAGAATTACCACCATCTATCGCTCCCCTGGTCATTCGAGGATATTCATTGAACACTTTTCCTCCTGGCTACCCCATTTTCTCTCCTCTAGCACTCGTTCCTTCATACTTGGGGACTTTAACATCCCAATGAACAACCTCAACTGCCCTGATGCCTCCCGTCTGCTCTCTGTAATTTCCTCCTTTGGCCTTACACAGTGGTCTACTTCAGCAACTCATACAGCAGGAAACACTCTTGACCTCATGTTCACCAATCTCTGTACTACCTCTAATCTCTCCAATGTTCCATTTCCTCTATCTGACCACCATCTGCTGACCTTTGACATCGGCATACCCCGTACCCAAATTTCACTACCCTCAACTCTCCAATCTTGCAGAAACCTCCACATCCTTAATCTCCAGCATTTCTCCACCAAACTCAAAACTCTCTTTTTACCCATCTCAAAGCTCACCTGCCCTAACTATGCAACCTCACTCTACAACTCCACTCTCTCTTCTCAACAAGACATCAAGGCACCTCCTACGTTTAAACGCAGCAAGCGTTCCCAATTACCTACAGAACAAAGGATACAGGTAGCGCCAAAATAAATACAATATTGTGGTAAGTAGTTGTTCATCTCTCCCTGGGTACATCTTTATTTCCCGTGTATTGGGGCTTGGGAGTCCAACGCTAACCCAACAAAGATACCGCATATGTTATAGCTTGTCCTTACATTGCCCCCCACCATTAAGTTTAATGTTGTAGGTCTGAATGTTTCACGGTGCTTTGCCAATGTGAGTATAGGTGTGTACTCTACTTAGTGTCTGATTGCCCGGAAGTGCATGCTTTGGCTCCGCTCTGACCGTCTTATAAAACGGAAGCTGGATAGAGGATGGTTGGGTGTGGACTTTTGCACTGGTACTCTGGGGGAGTCCATCAGTGAATGTCACGTGCACTCCTGGTACTCTTGGCCAGAGGGAAAAATCATAAAGGAGGGGAAGTTAAATCAAAACAGTCATGAAGTAGACATAATAAACAAAATCAACACATTCATATTCAAAAACAGGAATATAAACATAAACATCAGACCCTAGTATGTCACATAGAATTGTGTGTCACTGGTTATTTGTTTTTAAAGTCCCACTGTGCCTATTACCTGCACTCGTTCAGTTATATAGTTTTATTGTTGTGTGTGCTTATGGATCTGATGTGCAAGCGGTTAGTCTTCCAACTTGTATATATATATATATATTTACAGTTGTGGGTGTGTATGTGTACTTACAGAGTTATAGGTGGAGCTGTGGAGTACCTTGAACAATCTGGAAAATAGAATATATGCAAATAGCGTAGTATATCTATACAATATATAGCATATAAAAATGAGAATAAAAGCACTCACAAGGATGGAGTCATACCGTCATATGACTCTTAAAGTATGTTCTCTTGGACCATTAGGGGGTTGTCCAAACCCTTCTTTTGTTGATTGCTTGTTATTTCTCCTGATGGTCTTCAATAAAGATACTCAGTATGCCAGGGATCTTGGAAAATAATTCTTGTTTATTTGTAGATAAAATAAATAAAATGGCAATATACTAAACCAATATATATTGGGTGTAGATATAGTCCAATAAAAAGTCTATCAAAGTTGAAAATGAGTGTCCAAAACGCGTTTCGCCTGATTAACAGGCTTCCTCAGTTGGCTCTAGTGTTTCTTCCAAAGTTTTCTTTGTTTGAAAATGCCGCCGGCCGGCTGTGTCTTCTTTTATATGGCACTTCCTGATTCCGTCTGGTGGAACGCAACGTGCGCTCCACCTACGGCACCAACTTCCGGGACGCACCGCAAGTGGAACGCACGTGCGCCCCAACCCCGTGCGCACACCGGAACTTCAGCACCAACTTCCGGGTGGAGCGCCCGTGCGCTCCAACCCGGCGCCAACCTCCGCAATGCACCACAAGTGGAACGCACGTGCGTTCCAACTTCAAGCAGCAAATTCACTTCCGGGTCTCTCTCTACTTCCGGGTCACACTCAGGTGGAACGCACGTGCGCTCCACTCCCAGCCTCACATCAGGTGGCCAAATGCAAACATAAAAAATGGCGTTCTGCCTATATTAATAGAGTGTGACATATAGAATTATAAGTGCTATGTTTTAAATAGAAATAATATAGAAAGTCAGATAATATGGAAAAGAGTAAAAATCAAATTTAATGAGAAGGAATAAAAACTAATTCTATTAGTTTTAGAAGATTGCTATCACAATCTTAAAGGGGCAGAATATCATTTCTAGAAATTATATAAAAATGCACAGTAAAAACTGAATAAAATACATATAATACCCAATAGTAAAAGAAACACAAAAATAGTATATAAGTGTATAAAAAGATGCCTAAAAACTTCCATAAAATAATATGAAACCAAGATAGGCTAAAACTAATGCATAAAATGGCATAATTCAAAATCATTGTTCAAACCGTTTGGAATCATAGTGTCAAAATTGAATATGAACTTCATCTCTTCCTTTCCTAATTTGTTTACATAATCACCACCTCTCCAATCTTTTTTTACTAATTTTAAAGCACAAAAAAACATTCCTTCTGGATTTTGTTGGTGAACATGTTTAAAATGATTTGAAACACTATGGGTTTCGACTCCATTTTTGATGTTTCTTATATGTTCCGCTATTCTTAAATTCAATTTACGAATTGTACGGCCTACATATAAAAGATTGCAGGGACATTTTAAAATATAAATCACTCCCTTCGAATGGCATGTTAGATGATCTCTAATGGTAAATTTCTTGTTAATAATGGATTCTAGGTCTGTTAGGTGTCTTTTTTTATTCTTTGTAAAAATAAAAAAAGACACCTAACAGACCTAGAATCCATTATTAACAAGAAATTTACCATTAGAGATCATCTAACATGCCATTCGAAGGGAGTGATTTATATTTTAAAATGTCCCTGCAATCTTTTATATGTAGGCCGTACAATTCGTAAATTGAATTTAAGAATAGCGGAACATATAAGAAACATCAAAAATGGAGTCGAAACCCATAGTGTTTCAAATCATTTTAAACATGTTCACCAACAAAATCCAGAAGGAATGTTTTTTTGTGCTTTAAAATTAGTAAAAAAAGATTGGAGAGGTGGTGATTATGTAAACAAATTAGGAAAGGAAGAGATGAAGTTCATATTCAATTTTGACACTATGATTCCAAACGGTTTGAACAATGATTTTGAATTATGCCATTTTATGCATTAGTTTTAGCCTATCTTGGTTTCATATTATTTTATGGAAGTTTTTAGGCATCTTTTTATACACTTATATACTATTTTTGTGTTTCTTTTACTATTGGGTATTATATGTATTTTATTCAGTTTTTACTGTGCATTTTTATATAATTTCTAGAAATGATATTCTGCCCCTTTAAGATTGTGATAGCAATCTTCTAAAACTAATAGAATTAGTTTTTATTCCTTCTCATTAAATTTGATTTTTACTCTTTTCCATATTATCTGACTTTCTATATTATTTCTATTTAAAACATAGCACTTATAATTCTATATGTCACACTCTATTAATATAGGCAGAACGCCATTTTTTATGTTTGCATTTGGCCACCTGATGTGAGGCTGGGAGTGGAGCGCACGTGCGTTCCACCTGAGTGTGACCCGGAAGTAGAGAGAGACCCGGAAGTGAATTTGCTGCTTGAAGTTGGAACGCACGTGCGTTCCACTTGTGGTGCATTGCGGAGGTTGGCGCCGGGTTGGAGCGCACGGACGCTCCACCCGGAAGTTGGTGCTGAAGTTCCGGTGTGCGCACGGGGTTGGGGCGCACGTGCGTTCCACTTGCGGTGCGTCCCGGAAGTTGGTGCCGTAGGTGGAGCGCACGTTGCGTTCCACCAGACGGAATCAGGAAGTGCCATATAAAAGAAGACACAGCCGGCCGGCGGCATTTTCAAACAAAGAAAACTTTGGAAGAAACATTAGAGCCAACTGAGGAAGCCTGTTAATCAGGCGAAACGCGTTTTGGACACTCATTTTCAACTTTGATAGACTTTTTATTGGACTATATCTACACCCAATATATATTGGTTTAGTATATTGCCATTTTATTATTTTATCTACAAATAAACAAGAATTATTTTCCAAGATCCCTGGCATACTGAGTATCTTTATTGAAGACCATCAGGAGAAATAACAAGCAATCAACAAAAGAAGGGTTTGGACAACCCCCTAATGGTCCAAGAGAACATACTTTAAGAGTCATATGACGGTATGACTCCATCCTTGTGAGTGCTTTTATTCTCATTTTTATATGCTATATATTGTATAGATATACTACGCTATTTGCATATATTCTATTTTCCAGATTGTTCAAGGTACTCCACAGCTCCACCTATAACTCTGTATGTATTATATTATGTTTTTAGCGGTGTAAGGGATACCACTCTTTTAGGTGTTTTAGAGCTACTTATTTGTTTTTCACAGCGTGTATATTATTATTCTGTACTAGTGTATGTGTACTTGTTTATTTATGCATATATATTTTTCTTTGTCTTGTTCTGCATGCTAAAGCTAGTTGTTCCTGGCCCCACTCAACATTGCTGGCTTGTTAACTTAAATGTTATTCACCTATCTGCTTATCTTTAAAGACTTTCTCTTTTATTTGAAGTTCACACTGTCTGCATATTTAAGCACACTCCTTTAAGAATTACCACCATCTATCGCTCCCCTGGTTATTCGAGGATATTCATTGAACACTTTTCCTGAACACCTCTTAGCATGTTCCCCTTCTATGCCTTGCAACCTGTAAGCCATACGCTCGTATTCAGAGGTGGCCTCTACTCTGTTCCACACTTCCAAGAGGGATGGGGCTTGTTTGTCTTTCCAGCGGCCTGCAATGCTAGTTTTTGATGGCAGTAGGAGGTGAATTACATGTCTCTGCTGTGCTGAGAAGATTTCTGGGGACAAGTGGAGGAGATAACACTCCGGCTCAAATGGTATCTTATGTGGTAGTATGAGAAGGATGGCCTCCTCCACCCGTCTCCAAAATGATGTCAGGCCGGGGCAGTCCCAGAATATATGTTGCAGTGCGCCTTGGTGGAGTCCGCATCTCCAGCACAGAGATGAAACACCTGGATACATTTTTGTCAGTTTGGTCGGGACTAGGTACCACCTCATTAATATTTTGCAGTATGCCTCCCAGTGGGACATACTATGGGACGATGCTCTTGTTGTCTGTATCGCTTATAACCATATCGGAGTTGGGATAGTTAGGTTGAGATCTTTTTCCCAGAGCTCCAGATATTTGTGTTTGCTTAGTGTGTCCGCATGGTTAATCGAGGAGTAACATAGGGACAGTGGTTTTTGTCTTAGTGCATTTGCCTATGCAATATAATCTGAAGGGAGTCAGGTGGGTTTCATCACATTGCCTCACGTTGTATGTTTGAAGAATGTGTTTAAGCCGTAGGTATGTAAAAAGGTCCCTATGGGGGAGTGTGTACTCCTGTTGGAGCTCTGGGAAGGATTTCAGCCCCTCCGTTGTATACATTTGTGCAACTGATACTACTCCCCTGTGTATCCATGATTCTGTGGCTATGTCTTCCGACAGTGTCGAAAGGGTCTGCAGTGGGGCGAAGTAAAGAAGGTTCTCCGCACCTATCAGGGCTTGTGGCCAAGCCTTCCAGCTGCTTACTAAAAATCGAGTAGTGGCCATGGGTTTATGCCTTTTACTATCCCATTTCGTGAGCGTCCATAGCATGTTCGCTAGTGTGGACGGGTGTATGAAAGAATTTTCAAGGGGGAGCCAGATTGGTGGTTTGGTGCTGGTCAGGGTCTCCAGTCCCTGCGCCAGGACCGTTGCTCTGTAATATGTCTTGACAATCGGAATGCCCAGTCCCCCCCATTTGGTGGTAGCCATCTGAGGTGCCTGGCTATCCTTGGCTTTTTTTTTTCTAAATATATGCATTAAACACATTTAAGTTTGTCGCCTATCGCTAGGGGAATTGTTCGAAACAAGTAGAGAACATAAGGCATTGCCATCATTTTGATAGTGTTTACCCTGCCCAGACAAGATATTTAGAGCTCTTGCCATTTGTTTAGTTGTGTCTGTAGTTTGTTTATTAACGGGATATGATTCTCTTGAATCATCTGTGTGTTTGTCCTCATTAAGTTGATACCGAGGTATTTTAATGTGGTTTTCCTCCAGTCAAAGGGGTGCTGTGCTGTGAGTGTTTGTACTGCAGACATCTGAATGCCCACGGGCAGCGCTTGCGTCTTTTTAAGATTATTCTTGTATTATGATATCTGTCCATACTGTTGTAAAAGGTTCATCAGATTTGGGATGGATTTGTGTGGGCACGTGAGATATAGGAGCACATCGTCTGCTAACAGTGCAATAATTTTCTTCCCGGCTGGAGTTTCTTCCCGTCTGGTAGTACAGGGGGATAAAAAGCCAGAGTTAAAGAGGTTCTGATAAAAAGTTAAAGACTCTGGCTGACGGGCGCCCATATAGAGCCATGAGGCTTGTCAAGGTGGAGTCCGAGAATCCCATCCGGAGAAGTGTTGCCCAGTTCAGGCGGTCGAACGCCTTTTCCGCGTTGAGTACCAGAACCACGCCAGCCTGTTTAATGACCTTGGCCCAGTTGATAAGGTTGATAAAGTCTCTAGTATTGTCACCTGCTTGCCTCCCGGGGACAAATCCCTCCTGTTCTGCCAACACCATGTCAGTTAGATGTGTTTTTAATCTCGTTGCCAGAGTTTTGTATATATTTTAATATCTGGGTTTAGCAGGGATATGGGTCTTAGGTTTTAGCAAAGTGTGGGTGCCTTGCCCGGTTTGGGGAGTGTCACTAAATGAGCCTCCAACATCTCCGTCGGGAGAGTGCCGGACACCTTGATGTTGTTGAATAGGGTAGTTAGATGTGGTGTTAGGAGTGGTTCTAATTTGTGGTAATAGTAGTTCGAGATTCCGTCAGGGCCTGGGGCATTGTGTTTAGGTATAGATAATATAGCTTGGTGAATCTCCTCTAGAGCTGCACTTTGGAATGGTGTGAGTCGGGGAAGTAATTTATGCTGTCTATGGTCGGTTGTACTTGTGTTGGGTCGTGTTTTAGATTGTATAACTTGTCGTAGTATTTTGCTAATTTGTTGACAATATCTGAAGGGTTATAGAGTTTGCCTTATGCTGGGGAGTCTATATAGGGAATTTTAGTTTGTAATTGTTTTGCTTTAAGTTTGTTGACCAGGAGTTTGCCCGCTTTATTGCCCTGTGTATAGTATTTTAGTTTAAGAGTTCTCATCCATCACTCTGTGGTGATGAGTGAGAGGGAGTGCATCTCTTTCTGAATCTGAAGCTGAAGCTTTATCCACCACGCAGAGATCTATTCGAGAGTATGTCCTATGTATGTGGGAAAAATATGTGTAGTCTTTTTCTTTCGGGTAGAGGGATCGCTAGGAATCGTACCGGTCATACCCGAAGAGTAGTTTAGTGAGCACGGCACTGTTCGTTACTGCCTGTGGAGTGGGGTGTTTGTAATGCTCTCTTTTGATATCGAGGTCGGGTCTAGGGTGCAATTAAAATCCCCACATATAATTGTGTGTCCCTGTTTTAAGTTGCCTGTTTTTTTCATGGCCTTGCGGATAAAGGTTGTCTGGGCTTCGTTTGGAGCATATAGTGAGGCAATAGTGATTAAAATGCCATTGAGGCTTCCCACCAGTATCAGCAGCCTGCCTGAACTGTCGGTATACGACTTGCTTTCCTGGAACACCCAATCTTTGTGAAAGAAAATAGCAACTTCTCTCGATTTGGTGGGTGAATATTGGTGGAATGTTTGGGGATAGTTTTTGTGGAAATATGGGGGGTTTCGAGCGCACAGGTGTGTTTCCTGGAAACATGTTATAGCTGCCTTAGATGTGTTCATCGCCTGTATTGCCAGACGCCTTTTATGGGGGCTGTTAAGCCCTTTCACATTGAGGGAGCAAAATTTAAACGTAGCTACCTCCATATTTTGCTGTGTTGCGTGAGCGGTGGGCGGGTGAAGTCCCAGTATGTATTGTCCCTGTTATTTCGATAGATTCTAATGCACCGTGGTAGTAGTAATATTGCCTTGCTATGAGTGTATGTGCTATGTCATCGAAGCACCATTCCCTGAATGTGCACAGTAAACCCATTGTTTTTAATGTGGAGTGTCTAGGTATGATGCTTTAGTGGCCACAATGTAAGTGGATGGGTCTTAAATATATATGAAACAGTATTAAACATTACTTAACAAAACATCAACCTAAGTAAACAAAAATAACCCTTGCTTAGCTCGCAGGGGCATAGACCGTCTAGGGAGAGAGAATAGTCTCTACCCATTTCGCGGTCAAGGGGGTGGCGGAATTTTCCACCAACATTTTGCCCATACTTTAGTGCTAAGTATTAAGCTGCTCCATGCTTAAGAAGCCATTGATCCTAATCCGTAGCTACCCAGACGTAACAGTATTTTTAAGTTGTACATTAATTGTAACTCTTTTTACATTTTTAACATTTTTTTTGATGGTTAGCATTCCTATAGTAGAATTAATTTTGGCTCTCAGGGTCGTCGCCCTATCCCTAAGGCACATTATGGTTCATTGAGATCCAAGGTCGTTACCCTCACACTTAGGTGTCAAATGAATTGCTTTAATCCAGCTACTGCTAAGTGGACTGGGGGGGTGTAAGTCCACTATAGTCCTTAAGGGTGTAAGGGAAATCATTATGTGCGTCCATAAATCTAGTTGGCTCGTAGCACTTTGCCGAGCCTGAAAGTTACGTGCTGCTATACTCCATTACCCAGTGTTAGCCCCTGCACTTCCCCTTCAGCGAGTGACCCAACATGCAATAAGTGTAAGATTTCCGCAATCAGTTCAGTACAAAATATGTTTGATACTCAAGTGCCCGGGAAACATCTGGGTAGCTGCTCCGGTGTTTTAGTCTGCTGGGTCTATATTCGGTTTCGTCGGTGAGCCCACCAAAGTCCATTCCGCTCTCATCTTCTTGGGTTGAGACCTCTGGGGAGAGTTATGTCCCAAATTATGGTGGAGTCCCCATTCTTTGAGTTCACCATGCCAACCTCTGGTTCTAGGAATACTTCCGATTTTCCTCTGAGCCATACCAATAATTTAGTCGGGTATCCCCACCGGTACGGTATCTGATGGTTCCGTAGTGTTTTAGTCACATTGATAAATACTCGTCTGCGCGCCATGGTCGTTGCGGATAGGTCAGCATAGATAGTTATCTCCTCATATGGTTCCGGCAGTCGGGATAGTTTCCTCATCACGCTTAGTAATTCCTCTTTTGATTTATAATAATGGAAGCGTGCAATGACATCCTTCGGTGTATCTGTTGTAAATCTGGCCGGTCTGGGGAGTGTATGCACTCTGTCAAAAGTCCATGCCATGTCCTCGAGGTGGGGCACCAGGGTTTTGCACCTAGGATACTTTTGATGATGGACCTGATGTGTATGGAAAATAGGTTGCGCCAGGTACAAATAAAATAAAATAAAAAACTAAATAAAAGTAATTTACCTATTGGAGTGCCCTTGTGGCCTCCAATACGTAGGCATGACATCAAGAAATTTAAAAACAAGAATATCTGAACACCGTCGCAAGATTAAAAACTAATATGAAAACCATACAGTTTCAAAACATTTCCTAACACATCACTAGAAAAATGCATGTAGTTTAAAATGAATAGGTATAAAAAATAACAAAGCTATTGTGTTTTTGATGTTCATATACGTTATAAAGGTTCTGTAACTGCTTTATTCAATATGTCTATATCTATGTACATCACTCCAAGTCCTAGCCCATTAAATCCACACCTTTTCCTACTTTTCCTTAATTTTATTTTGTTTAATTCTGCTCCCTTTTTGCTCATATAGTATTCCAATAATAATTTCCTTACTTTTTTATTCTTGATTTTATCGCTGTTATTCAAACCTCAGAGGTATGTTTATGAGCTAGTTGCTATCACTAAACTCTTTTCACTTCTCAGATTTGATAATTCTGTCCATTTATTTTCAAACCCCTAGACACCTCATACAGCATTGAATCCATTCATATTATCCCTCTTTCTCACATTCTTTAATTACTTGAATTCCATTTAACAAAGTTTATTCCTTATTAGTTATTTTGCCCATCCGATTCCCTTTTTAAAGATGGCCCTTCTCATCTCCAACACGTTACTGTCCGATCACTACATTTCCTATAATACCCAAAATACCCAGAGCATTAGAATCTCTTATTTATAATTGCGGTTTTACTAATCACTATTGTAACGGCACCCCCAAGCATAAAGGGGTTAAACCGCTGTTTAGTCGATCTTCCCCTTCCAGAGATACAGGCACAGCTACCGCAGAACACCAAACTCCCGAACAGGATACAAAGTAGCACTCCAAACTCCCGAACTGGAACCTCACGACTAGCTGCGAGCAGACGAACAGGAAAAGCACCCAAGCAGCTTACACTCCTAGCAATCAGTCTCTATCAGCATACAGTAAATCCCCACAAGAACGAGACAGAGCTCTGTGTTGAGGGTCAAGCAGTGCTCTGTTTAATGTGGGCTACCTGCCCAGTATTTGTGCAGGTCTCCCACCTGGTGTACACTCCCCTAGGGGACCAAATGGGAGACTGGGACACAAATAGTACAATGACCAATCACAGGCAGACATGGTTAAAACACTCCCCCAATACATTACAATCCCTCCCCTCTATCCTGGAGATAATTGGGAAGTAATCCAATTATCTCAAAGGACAGAGGCAAAACCCACATGGTTACCCACATGGTTACAGTAAAATACTAAAACACAATAAAATACACAATATTACATTTATCACACAAAATATATACTTGCAACCCATCCCCAGATAGCTGGGATCTGAGCACACAAAAGTACCGAATAGCGCTCAGATCCTATGCACACAGTCCAACCGTCGTGGAGTCAAAGTGTTCACAAAGTCTGTTCTCCATACGAATAGACTCCACGGGATGGCTATCTGGGGTATGGTGTATTCCGGTACAAACTATCGAATATATGGCCGTTCGTGCACTTCTACCGAACAAGAAGGGACGTCGGCGGCTTCAGCGGTGTCCGCGCCAAAATGTATCCGTTTTCAGTTCCATGAGTTGGGCGTCGAACACTGCTGTGCGTTCGCGTGTTTAAAATGGCCGCGACCTCGTGTTCGGTATATGAATGGCAGCCACCCAGCATTCGTCAATTAAGTTGCGGTTAACCGCAGCTTCTGGGAGGTTAATTGCCGACACACTCCAGCTCCCAGGTGGTCCAGTCATTCGTGTGTTAGTTCGGTAGATTGAATCTACCGAACACCGGGCAGAAAGGCACGAATAAGCCTTTTCTGCAGGGGAAAAAGAAGGCTTTTAACATGGGGCCATAATCCAAAGGCAACAGGCGAGCAACCAGACTTCTCCAATGCAATGTGGCGAGATTGGTCTCGTCACATCTCTCCCCTTTTCCAAACAGACTAACAGGGTATGTGACCTCCTACCAGTCAGTGCCCTTGTTAGTCCAGCAGCCCACCCACAACACACAAACAGTAATACTGCCCATCCACAATAAATGGTTAATACACCTGGGTAGAGGAGAACTTTGTCCATGTCCAGGTGCCTCACCACGGCTGTGTGGGTGACTGGTAAGCTGACTTGGTGGGTTGCTGAGTGGGCAGAGACCAGCGGTACTCTGCGCTGGTGCCAGCGCTACCACGGGAGTAGCCTGGTTAGAGCCTGGTTGTTGGAGGGGGAGACCGACTGTCTCCCTGTAGCGGAGAGGTAGTATAATCCACAGTATCTCCGCTGGGTAACAGGAACAGCATAAAATAATCCAAGGAAATAAATACAGCATAAAATAATCCCGGTAGCGTTGTAATAATCCTTCCTTCCCAAGAACTAGACGTCAGCTGGGAGTCAACTGGGGTTTTATTCACAGGTCACAGTATTTATGCAAGTCCCCATGCAAGGGGTTTCCCTACTGACATTCCAGGGGTGGGACAGTAGGGGACTACATGGGGAACTGACCAACACACACATTTCTCCCATCATGCACTGCTGTACGAGAGGGATACTCCCAGTGGAATATACCGTTAATGGGATTATTCCTCCGTGCAGCAGAACTTACATTTTACACTAAATACATAACTTCCATAATATTTCCCTGATATACACGAATGGACGTTCGGTAGATAGCTGGGGGCTGAGCGCACAGTTTGTGAGAATACTGCTCAGCTCCCAGTCTAACTAACCGAACGCTGCACGAAATACATATTATTTTCAACACACTGTTAAAATACCGATTAGTATAAGGGGAAAAAACTACCGAACGCCCAGGGCTCCCGAACGGCCTGGAAGTCCAGCGGGGTTCGCGCCGTTGAGTAGCCGATTTTAGTTCCAGGCACTTGACGGCAAAACCCCGCTGGGCTAACAAAGGAATCAAGATGGCCGACCGCCGCGTGGTCGGTAGCCGAACGACGGCCACCTAGGGAAGTCTTTAACTACCGATTGCAACAATCCTGTGTGTGGTCGACCATTCGGTAGTTCATGTTCGTCTTGGAGGCCGCTGTTCGCATGAATGACCACAAGGTGATTGCCATCTTGTTTGCATGAACGCAGGCAGCAGTGTTTGGTTGTCGAGTTCATGGAACTGAAATCGGCCACAGAAACTTCGGAACACTGCTGGACTTCCAGCATCACCAGCATTCGGTTCTACACCACTTAGAAGGGCACTGTTCAGTGGAAACGTTCCCAAGAACAAGGTAAACAAGCTCCGGGGTAAGACTATTGACTATGTTCGGTAGTTTGTTCGTTTTTTAAACTACTGAACTAGACCGACCGCCAGCCATGATTTCATGGAACTGTTTTGGGCATAGGACCATGTGCATGGTCGGCCAAATAATTGACTTCCACGATAATCCCGAACCCCGGAATCCATTTGGGTGGTTTTTGGATATGTCGGTCACCCAGATCGGGGCTATCATGAGATGTAACGTTTGTGGGGTTGTCATATGTTTTGGGGGTACGTTTGAGGTATTGTTAGATTGTATGTTTTCTATACATCTTTAATTTAGATGTTTACTTTGCAGCAGTCTCCTCTCAGGTCCAGCGAGGAATACCTCTGGAATGTGATTAAGGAAACCCCTTGCATGGGGAGTTACATAAAACGCAGTGTGTGGCTCCCAATAAACCAGTTCATCCCCAGCATAGAGCCTCGTCTCGTGTATGGGAGAAAGCTATACCAGCTATATCCCTGCTCTTTGGATTGCTATATCACTAGCTCTTTTAAGGGCTATATGGCTATACTCTCTTGGAGGAGAGATCTTCCCACTGGGAGCTGGATCCAGGTGTTGGTCCAGGGTGGGAAGGGATGACTTGACGCCAGTCAAGCTGCGGTGGCTAAGGGGACTATGGTGCTTATGGTGTCCGGTGCAGTGCTTATAGTACTTAGTGAGACTAAGAAGCAGCGATTGGCGAAGGTACCCAGTCGGGGTGCCAGGCGTTCCGTCAGAAGTTGTGTATGCGAGATTGACAGAATCCTCAAATCCAACTCTCTGCTTGACCCCCTTCAGTCTGGATTCTGTGATCGTCACTCTGTTGAAACAGCTGTAACCAAAGTATCCAACGATTTAATCACTGCTAAATCTCGCGGCCAATATTCTATCCTAATTCTCCTTGATCTTTTTGCTGCCTTTGACACTGTTGATCATCAACAGCTTCTTCTCATTCTCCGTAATCTCGATCTACGAGATACTGCTCTCTCCTGGTGCTTCTCCTACTTCTCCAAGTGCCTTTTCAGTGTTCCTTTCTCTGGATCTGCCTCTTCTCCCCAACCCCTCTCTGTTGGCGTTCCCCAAGGGTTTGTCCTGGATCCCCTACTGTTCTCCATCTATACTGCCTTCCTTGGTAAATTCATCAGCTCCTCTGGCTTCCATTATCATTTATATGCAGATGGCATGCAAATCTACCTGTCCTCTCCTGATCTCTCTCCGCCCATCTTGACTCGTGTCTCTGACTGTCTCTCCGCGATTTCCAACTGGATGGCTGCTTACTTCCTTAAACTCAACCTGTCCAAAACAGAACTTCTAGTCTTTCCTCCCTCCAGTGCTACTTCCGTGCCTGTCTCCTTCCAAGTCAATGGCACCACCATCACCTCTACCTCGCAGGTTCACTGCCTAGGTGTTCTCTTTGACTCTGACCTCTCCTTCACCCCTAATGTCCAGTTGATCGCAAAATCCTGCCGCTTCTATCTCAAAAGTATAGCACGCATCTGCCCCTATTTAACACCAGATGCGGCTAGGGTGCTGGTCCATGCCGTTGTTCTTTCTAGCCTTAACTACTGCAATCCCCTTCTCATTGGTCTTACGTGTTCCCAGATTGCACCGCTACAATCTATGATGAATGTGGCGGCGGGGCTCTTTTTCCTGTCCACCCGCACCTCCCACGCCTCCCTTCTCTGTCAGTCTCTACATTGGCTTTCAGTTAGATATAGGGCTCAATTTAAGATTCTGGTGCTTGCTTACAAGTCCCTACATACTGCTGCTCTAGCCTACCTGTCCTCCCTAATACACAAGTATGTCCGGTTGAGGACCCTACACTCTGCCAAAGACCCAGGGCTGCCATCAGAAATGTTGGGGCCCCTGACACAGCTCAAGGTCTGGGCCCCCCGGTGCCTGCGACCGAGTCCGCCCAAAGTGCTGCCCCCCCCAAATCCGCCCACAGGGATGCAGTGTCTGCAGGACCGGTGCAAGGATTTTTGCCGCCCTAGGCAAAAGTAAAGTTTGCCGCCCCCCATGTGACATCACAATGCCCCACCCATATGATCTGCCATGTTAACTAACACCAGTGCTGCGGTGTTTGCATTAAAAGGCCTGCAGGGACAGGCTAGACACCAGAACCACTAAATTAAGCTGCAGTGGTTCTGGGGACTATAGTGTCCCTTTAATGTGAGGTAAATTAGAGATTAGTGCCACGAATAATATACTAGATTGCCTACTTACAACCAGATGAGGATGATGATGGGCTCTAGCTGCCGTCTGGCTCCACTGGTCTGGTGTACAACAGGCTCTCTGGAGGCCGGTTTGTAACTGTGGTCACAAAAATCAATGTTCTGGGAAAAGGGAAGCAGCTCCATTTTTTTGAGGGCCCTTTACACAGCTCAAGGTCTGGGTCCCAGGGTCCACCTTCATGTTCCACCAATGAGTTTGTTCACAGGGGGTGGAGTGTGTGTGTGTGGGGAATGTCCTGATGTGTGTAAGGAATGCATTGTGTGAATCTGTGTTTGTATGTGTAAGGGCTGCAAGGTGAGTTTGTGTATGTATGGGATGCAGTGTGTGCATCTGTAAGGGATGCATTGAGTGTGTGTAAGGGGTGCATTGTGTGTTGCTGTGTGTAAGGGATGCATTGCTTGTGTACGTGTGTCTGTGTGTAATGCATTGTGTGTTTTTCTGTGTGCAAGGTGTGCATTGTGTGTGATGGATGTCAATCTCTCCCCCTCTCCCCGTCAATTTCCTTCTCCCCCCCTCTCCCTCCAATTTCCTTCATCTCCCCCTCCCTCTCCAATTTCCTTCTTCCCCCCTCCAATTTCCTTCTTCTCCCCCTCCCTCCCTCTCTCCAATTTCCTTCTTCTCCCCCTCCCTCTCCAATTTCCTTCTTCCCCCCTCCAATTTCCTTCTTCTCCCTCTCATTTCCTTCTCTCTCCCCTCCAATTTCCTTCCCCTCCTCCCGTCCCTCAAATTTCCTTCCTCTCCCCGTCCCTCAAATTTCCTTCCTCTCCCCGTCCCTCAAATTTAATTCCTTTCCCCCCTCCCCCTCAAATTTCCTTCCTCTCCCCCTCCCTCAAATTTAATTCCTTTCCCCCCTCCCCCTCAAATTTAATTCCTCTCCTCCCCTCAAATTTCATTCCTGTCCCCCTCCCCCTCGAATTTCATTCCTGCCCCCCCTCCCTCAAATTTAATTTCTTCCCTCCCTCCCTCAAATTTCATTCCTCCCCCCCTTCCCATTCCTCCTCTCCTCCCTCCCATTTTCCTTCCCCACCATTTCATTCCCTATCCCCCTTTCCATTTTATTCCTTCCACTCCCGCTTTTCTCCATTCTTCCCCCCTGTAAATTTCATTTTGTTCTCATTCTATTTCATTCTCCTCCACTGGAGGCCGCGGCGGGCGGCTGGCGCGCGAGGGAAAGTCTCTCTCGAGTGCGCCGCGTACTGATGCCGGAGCCGGAAGATGAAGTCATCTTCCGGCTCCGGCATCAGTACGGTGCACGAGGGAGCTGAAGAGGAAGCACTCACAGAGTGCTCCCTCGCGCGCCGGCCGCCGGGTGTCAGCAGGGCCAGCCTCGGGGGGGCCCTCAGGTGACGGGCTGCTGGGCCCCCAGGAGAAGAGGCTGGCCCTGTGGGTACATACCGGGTCGCAGGACCCCCTGCGACCCGGTATGTACCCACTGAATGTGGGGCCCGGACGACCTGAGCAGTCCGGGCCCCCCAGGACCGCCGGGCCCATGACAACCGTTGCGGTTGTCATGCCCTGATGGCGGCCCTGCAAAGACCTATGTCTATCCTCTGTCCGTACTCCCACATCTTTAATCCAGTCTCCACTCCTTCAAAATATCTTTGAAAACACACTTCTGCAGGAAAGCTATCAATTAAACTGTTAGCGGGTTTTCATCTTCCCCATGACTCCTCTCCTGCAACTGTCAAAAATAACCTACTAAGTTCTCAGTGAATACTTTTCTAGCAACCTATTTCGTTACCCCTACTTATACCCTTTGTGTCACATTACCCCACTCCCTCTAGCATGTAAACTCACTGAGCAGGGCCCTCAATCCCTCTGTTACTGTGTCACTATACCCCACTCCCTCTAGCATGTAAGCTCATTGAGCAGGGCCCTCAATCCCTCTGTTACTGTGTCACTATACCCCACTCCCTCTAGCATGTAAGCTCATTGAGCAGGGCCCTCAATCCCTCTGTTACTGTGTCACTATACCCCACTCCCTCTAACATGTAAGCTCATTAAAAGTATCAGATTAAACTATTCCTGTTATTACAAGCAAAAGACTAAATACTCCCAGACCCTCGCTCCCGGTACTAAACCCACACACAGGAAGAAAGTTGTGCGACTTCCTGTGTGTCATGCTAGCAAGCTAAAATGAATCAAACTGAAACAAATATTATCCAAATGCCTTGTTAAAATGTAACTTTTTTCCTTTATTAATCGCTAGAAGACGACAACATTCAGGAAAAGAATATGGAATATTGTGAATGTGCTTTCTAAATGAAATAAATTACCAGCAGCTCCTGAATTAAATACAAATAAACATCTGAAAAAGGCAGCTTAATCCTTTATCTGCTGCTGCCCAAGGTGTGCGACTCGGATAAAATCTAAACTGGCTTTTCTTACTTACTGTGTGTATTGAATTTGTAATTTCACTGCCTTCGTTCTGCAATATTACTTACAGAGCGAAGATTTAAATTTGGTTCTCAACAACGCTAATATTGATGAAAGCGTGTTTTAAATCTAACAAATCTTGCGTGATCAGGGGATTAAAAGCTTTCCAGGTCAGGAAGCCAACCCGATTTTAATATTATTATATCAGGATCTGAATCTAGCTCCTCAATAAGATCACTTGTTGCTTTGTGTTTGTTTCACTGTTTGTTATAATTCTTAGTGTAATTTACTAAGGTGTTCTGTGTTCTGTGACAATCATGTTACTGTCCGTTTAATATGTTAAGGTTAGTCTAATTATTTTCAATACATCCTTATTGTAATAAAAAGAGACCCGTATACAGACTAAATATAGCCAGGCAAGAATTGGTAACTATCGTGTGTACTTTATGGTTAAATTAATGGCTGTATATTCTGAAAAACTCATTATAAAAATTACAAAAACGTGTAAAAGATAATGATTTTGGGTTACACTAATACCCACCACACTACCACACCACCGTCATAAAACAATTCAACCCAAGCCAAAGAATTGTGGGTTTGTTCCCTGCACCCAGATCTAAGGTTCCCCTGTGCTGAGATATTACGGCTGATCGACACTAATCTGCGATAGGTTTGGGGGGGTTTAACATGACGCTGTTAGGGTATTATCTCCCCTGACGTGTGCAAAGTGCTACGTACATGCCCATCGATTTCCCACCGATGAAGGCTTTATGTTCTGTTATTGCATCCATATCTATTATTTATTGAAATGTCACATCATGAATTATTCTTTCAATTATACTTTGATTAACAGCTTCCGTCCTTCATTATGCATAATTTGCTTTGTCTTTATCGTTTGATCTTTTCATTTAATTCTTTTCTTTTCTTTGTTGTGTTAAATTTTCTACTTCAGATGCCAGAATTTAAAAAGAAATCATTTTGTAGAATGAATGGCCCGAGCAGCAGCTGGGGGAGGGGGAAAAGGGACTTTAATTTAAAAACTGCACCCAGTTCTTGTACCATCAAGAAAGCACCTCCAGAATATGAAGGACCCAACAGAATACAAAGGTTTATTTTCAGATGTTTGTTTGTAGTCTTCTGATATCACCACAAATAGACATCTCCTGCTGCTTCTCTTGACCATCGGATATCTCCTCCTGACTCTCTGATATTTCCTTCTGCCCCTCCAGTGACTACCCCTGCCCCTTCAATATCTCATCCTACCCCTCCCATATTTCCCCTGACCCTCCAATATCTCATCATTCTACCCCTCTAAAATTTCCCAGCCCTCTGATATCTCCACTGGTGTATCTCCACTGCCCTCTGATATTGCCCAGTTTATAAAAGTGTTAATTTCTATGAGAAATCAGGTTTTTTTTATAAATTAACTGGGGAACTCCCCCTGGCTCTCAATCAAACAGCCATGGAGGATTCCTTCCTACTTCAGTTAGCTCCCCTAAACCAACAGAAGTGGCAGGCACACTCTACTTGAGCATGCCTGCCTCCCCCTCTCTCCCTAACAGACCTCAGACCAGCTATTCAGCCTCAGAAGTGCACGTGGGGACCAAGTCAGAGGCTTCTCAACTGAAAGTCTCTTCCGAAAAAATATGGGGAGGGCCTTAAAAGCCAATAGAGATGTGTGACTTGGACCACAGTGATACAGGATTGCTGCACTTGATCTCATGGTGCTTATTGTCACATCTTCCAGTGTCTGGTCGGTTAGACATAGTTGCATGAAGCCTTCTTTATGATACAATGCAACATATTAAGATACTTGACAAGTGTAATAAACGGTGACACATTGATTCAACACAAGCTAAAAATGTTTCATGTTCTCATCCTTCGATTGGAAAAAAGATTGAGATGTAGGAGTGATGCCTATATAATGCTTTGGGATTAAATTAGATTTTGGGGGCAGGAATTAATTATTTACACAAAAATCAACCGAAATGCAAATAACATGAAATGTATTTTATTTCTTTAAGGATGGCACAGAAATCGGATCCTCCTAAAAATGGTTGATTTATGAAGGCCCCATTAAGTTTCTTAAATCTGCAGTGGGGCAGACATAAAACACTCTCCTACAGCAATCTAGGAGATAAATATCACCTATAAAATGTCCACACTTTATTAATACAAGGAGAAATGACTAATGGTGACCTGGTAACAAATTCTGCTCTGTTGGCATATAAATGGTCGACATAAACTTACACCAAAAGTACAATTCGTCAATCACTTGTGGTCCATAATATGTCCTATAACCACTGGTGCGAAATGTCAACAAATTGCTTAAATAGGGCCGTGTCACACTAGGGTTTATTATTATTAGATTTATATAATGTCTACATATTCCCCAGTGCTTTACATTCATAGAATGCTCATACCAGCTTACAATCTACGAGGATTTGAGGTAGGTGAATATATATTGTTAGGTGTCATGTCCTGGGGTACTTACTGGTGGGGTGGTCTGGGATTTGAACTACATTACCACTGCCCTAACCAGCCATAATATACAGGGATTGGAGAATTTACACGGCAAACTTAGAGTAGTGAAACATTTAGGTCGAACACATTTTATTTCAACTTTGTTTTCAGATTAGCGATTTTAGCGTGGAGTTTGAAATCTCCTGTTTGATTATCCAAAGTTCTATTCGTTGGTTCAGCTCTACACTGCTTCATATTATTGATTCATTTACAGTAAAGTAAGGGACCAAATGACTCATTTCATACAAAGTAAAATTACAACTGCTTCATGGACAAATGTGATGTCTTGTGGGAGAACTGTGAATGTACTTCACTGGTAATATGCATCACCAATTGTGTGAGGCTCCCGGAAATCCAGACCAATGACAGCAGCTTCCGGCCGGTGAGTTCAAAGAAAAATATATTTAATATATTATATATAATTTGGGGAAATTCTCCACCATTTATCTCCATGAATTGACTTTCCTGACGGATGGGGTTTTAACATAAAAATGGTACAGATTCCTAAACTGTCCATTTCAAGAGAAATATAATCAAATCACATTTACACATCCAATATTCTGATGAAAAGGATTTTTTTCACTAAACGTCAAATTAGATCGAATTAAGATTCAAACGGGGAAATTCAGCCTAAGCAGCTAAACTTTTACTATACCGGAGGCCCTGGATGAATATTGTTGGGTGAGCTTTTCAAATGATCATCATATTTTTGGATAAGGTTTTAAAATCATTTAATATTATAAAAAAAAGTTTTAACTTTGCAATATTTTTTTTTTTTATTTTGTTGTAATTTTTTATATATGTTCTATATATGAGATTTTTTTTGATATTTTAGTATTTTAAAAAAAGAATTTCAAAAGTTTATCCAAAAATATTAAATCATTTGAAAAGTTTATCCAGCAATATTAAATCGAGGCCAATACTAAATGGAGGCCAATACTAAATGGAGGTCAATACTAAATGGAGGCCAATACTAAATTGAGGTCAATACTAAATTGAGGCCAATACTAAATCAAGGCCAATATTAAATGGAGGCCAATGCTAAATCGAGGCCAATATTAAATCAAAGCCAATACTAAATTGAGGCCAATATTAAATCAAGGCCAATACTAAATGGAGGCCAATACTAAATGGAGGTCAATACTAAATGGAGGCCAATACTAAATCGAGAGTCAATACTAAATGGAGGCCAATATTAAATCGAGGCCAATATTAAATGGAGACCAATATTAAACTGAGGCCACTACTAAATGGAGGCCAATACTGAATTGAGGCCAATATTAAATGGAGGCCAATGCTAAATCGAGGCCAATATTAAATCGAAGCCAATACTAAGTTGAGGCCAATATTAAATCAAGGCCAATACTAAATTGAGGCCAATATTAAATGGAGACCAATATTAAATCGAGGCCACTACTAAATGGAGGCCAATACTAAATTGAGGCCAATACTAAATCAAGGCCAATATTAAATGGAGGCCAATGCTAAATCGAGGCCAATATTAAATCGAAGCCAATACTAAGTTGAGGCCAATATTAAATCAAGGCCAATACTAAATTGAGGCCAATATTAAATGGAGACCAATATTAAATCGAGGCCACTACTAAATGGAGGCCAATACTAAATTGAGGCCAATACTAAATCAAGGCCAATATTAAATGGAGGCCAATGCTAAATCGAGGCCAATATTAAATCGAAGCCAATACTAAGTTGAGGCCAATATTAAATCAAGGCCAATACTAAATTGAGGCCAATATTAAATGGAGGCCAATATTAAATGGAGGCCAATATTAAATCAAAGCCAATACTAAATCAAGGCCAATACTAAATGGAGGTCAATACTAAATGGAGGTCAGTACTAAATTGAGGTCAATACTAAATGGAGGCCAATACTAAATTGAGGCCAATACTAAATCAAGGCCAATATTAAATGGAGGCCAATGCTAAATCGAGGCCAATATTAAATCAAAGCCAATACTAAATGGAGGCCAATACTAAATTGAGGTCAATACTAAATGGAGGCCAATACTAAATGGAGGTCAATACTAAATGGAGGCCAATACTAAATGTAGGCCAATACTAAATGGAGGTCAATACTAAATGGAGGCCAATACTAAATCGAGGTCAATACTAAATGGAGGCCAATATTAAATCAAGGCCAATATTAAATGGAGACCAATATTAAATTGAGGCCAATACTAAATCGAGGCCAATACTAAATGAAGGCCACTATTAAATCAAGGCCAATACTAAATGGAGGCCAATACTAAATCAAGGTCTGATGTTGGAGAATTCTTTGAGATCAGTTAGTTTTGCCAAATTCTTTTTACATAGATTTCAGATTGCTACGATATAGAGTTTAGTGAATAAAACCCTTTTTATAGCGATAACAAATAAGGTAGATTGACTGTTATTGTTGAGTACTGAAAATATTATTAATTAGAAAAAATAAGTAATAATTAGACTTTGCAAAATGGATGCTCAAAGTCATTTTTTTTGTAATACACACAACACAAGTGCTAAAAAAGGATGAAGGGTTGCACATTGTTTTTGCTGTCTTTTCACTAAACATTGATTTGCCATAAGTTTATTTGATCACTTTACAGGTGAGCTGTAAATCATAATTCGTGGTTTAATTGATGGACTCTTAACTTAAACGAAACATGTTATATTTGTTTTATATTTAGTTTCTTCAAGTTTAAAAACCTTCTGCAGGTTGTGATCAGTTAGAGGATTCATTATGGCAAGTTATTGACAAACTGAAATATTTCAATTAAGTATGATCGGTCGTGTGTGTGTGTGTGCGCGCACAATGTCGTATTGTATGTACAGAGGTACAACATATAGCCAGTTCAATAAAATTCACACAAATAATCCACATACGAAACACGTTAAATAAAAACTTTTAATCGATTTTTGTTTGAAGGCTGATGAAAGGGTCACAATAATTTGTGGTTATTTGGAAACACAAGGGTAAGTTTTGACTTGGTATTGTCTCAGGTGAAGCAGGGTGTTGTCTGTTTTGTCAACACTGCTCCCTCCGTATGGTAATTGGAAGGGCAGAGTGTGTTATGATAAATACAAGGCTGTGTCGGTGAAAATTCAAACAATACACAATATTCTCTGACGATCAAACAAAGGCAAAGGAATTGTGCTGAATGCTATAGTGTATCCACAGCACATATCTTCTGTTATCAGAACTATTCCATTATTCTATTCTATTTACTATTATAGAACGTACACGTCATGCCACCACATTACCTCGTATCTGTATCTAAAACAAACAGAACACAAATACACATGAACAAGTGCTTTTCATTCACATGTTGCACCATGTTCCCTGATCTCAACTGACATTTTCTGTAATGAGAATGCTACAATAAAAGATATATATGTATACAGAGAGCGAGGGAGGTGTGGTACATAAAAACATTAATTGTAAGAAAATAACTCCATGGATGGATTTGGAGATATCCTAAAAAGTTGAGTCTCCAAAACGCTGAGACAGCATTATCTTCCCCGATACTCGTTTCATCGCTGTGTGTCTTCTATAGAGTTTTGTAATCCGTCCGAATTTAGGCGCTTGGTGGGCTGTCTGCATTCCAAGCACCATACAGACATAAAACTAAACAAACAACTTGCGCAATGGACGAGCACGCTTGCTTTTTGATTCGTGATTCAGAGTTCAATAGCAAATCAATGGTGGAAAAAAACGAAAAGTTTAATGGTAGTTAGGGAATAGTCACTATCTGCTAATTTAATTCTTAATTTATTCTTTCTCATTGAGAAGCGATCAATAAAGGGAAAGAAAGGGGGAGCAGTACAAGAATCTGTACTTATATATTCTTCATATAATAAATAAATACACAATATATAAACAGAGCATTTTATTTATCCTCCGGTTTCCCTCACAGGTTATTTTTCTCACTTTATTTGTGAACCAAATGGCACAAAAAGACGCCATATTTTGTGGACGACTATCGGACAAATTTTTTGGAGGGACAAAATTATTTTAAATTTTTTCACAAGTTAAATTCTATGTTACATTTTTTATTATGGGATCAGGACTAGATTCAGGGTGGACGAGGGTTAGTGTCAGAGATAGCAAAGTGGCTGCAAAACATCAAAGAGGCAGCAAGGGGACCACAAGGCACAGCATGGGGACAGCAAGGGGACCACAAGGCACAGCATGGGGACAGCAAGGGGAGCACAAGGTACAGCTTGGGGACAGCAAGGGGAGCACAAGGCACAGCATGGGGACAGCAAGGGGACTACAAGGCACAGCATGGGGACAGCAAGGGGAGCACAAGGTACAGCTTGGGGACAGCAAGGGGAGCACAAGGCACAGCATGGGGACAGCAAGGGGACCACAAGGTACAGCTTGGGGACAGCAAGGGGACCACAAGGCACAGCATGGGGACAGCAAGGGGAGCACAAGGTACAGCTTGGGGACAGCAAGGGGACCACAAGGTACAGCATGGGGACAGCAAGGGGAGCACAAGGTACAGCATGGGGACAGCAAGGGGACCACAAGGTACAGCTTGGGGACAGCAAGGGGACCACAAGGCACAGCATGGGGACAGCAAGGGGAGCACAAGGTACAGCTTGGGAACAGCAAGGGGACCACAAGGTACAGCTTGGGGACAGCAAGGGGAGCACAAGGTACAGCATGGGGACAGCAAGGGGACCACAAGGTACAGCATGGGGACAGCAAGGGGACCACAAGGCACAGCATGGGGACAGCAAGGGAAGCACAAGGCACATCATGAGGAAAGGAAGGGAACCACAAGGCACAGCATGATGACAGCAAGGGGACCATAAGGTATAGCATGGAGATGGCAATGGGACCATAAGGTGCAGCATGGGGACAGCAAGGGGACCAAAAGATACAGCATTATCAATGCTTTCCTATGGACGCTTGCGTGCTCTCACTGTGAAAATCACAGTGAGAAGCACGCAAGTGCCTCTAGTGGCTGTCAATGAGACAGCCACTAGAGGATTAGGGGGAAGGCTTAACCCATTAATAAACATAGCAGGACCTAGCTGGACCTGGCACCCAGACCACTTCATTAAGCTGAAGTGGTCTGGGTGCCTAGAGTGGTACTTTAAGTTTAAGATTCCTAAACAAGTCATTTGTAACCTCACACAATGTTCAGCTCTTAAAGTACATTGTTATTAAAATGAATACAATCATATATACAGTGCAAAACATTCAATAAGGGCTTATTCACTAAACAACAAATTGTAGCGAGCAGATAATCACATTCAGCCAAATTGAGATAATCCAGCCATTACGAGCTTTTAGCGGATTTTGCATTTTGTGTTTCAATTATCTACAATGTGCCTTTTAGAGAATAATCCTAAATAGATTTTTAAAAATCTGCGATATTGTGTTCTGTTATACCATCAATCTGCCCTAAATATAAACTCCAGAAATCACCAAATTTTCCCTGGACTGCTGTGAACCCACTCTCTGTATCTTCATTTAAACCAAAGCTGTAAAAACAAGAGAAATATCAGTGTATGCTTCCGGGTAAATCATTTTATTATTAAATAGATGTTTTATCTGGTTTTTGTACATATTTTTTCTGAATAATTCCCCCGCATGACACTTCTAGACACTGGGAGGAGCTACTGCCATCTAGAAGATTTAATCCCGCCAGTGACGCTTCCAGGGAATTGGCTTTACCTACGGAGGATCCCGCGAGACGGAGATGGCAGTACAGCTGTAACGTCGGCTCCTGACGCTGAAGTCCCAGGAGCTGAAGTGGACCCACGGGAAGACGGTGGTGGCACGAGCAAGGGACTGGTTCAGGAAGAAGTCATAGTAGAAGCCATCTTTCCCTGCCACCTTTGGGACCTGACAGACAGTGTCGATGTCACCTTGCGGGGGTCTTCGCAAATTCTGTAAAGTCCCCAGACTGTGACAGTGCAGCTTTAAGGTCTGTTTGGAATTTCCTGGTTTTACAGAAAATGAGACAAATCTCAGCCGGATACTCCTGGTAAAGCAAGTCTGGATGAACTAAATAAACTATTTATCACAAATTATTGTTTAGTAAATATACTCCCACTTTTTTATGATTAAAAAACATTTCATGCAACTTCTTGTGCAGTGTGACAGCTTTCGAGTTATAGGTCAGTTTTTAAGGTGACTTGGAAGAGAAGTTGCTGGGTCTCTGATCGCACTCGTTGATGAGATACATTGTTACAATCATGATAACGAGACTGCTCTCCCGGTTATGGGATGATTGGCAGGCGATGTTTAGATGCCATCAGTAGTAGCCATAGAAGTGGCGCAGGCTTTGCTATCTCAGAACAGCATGAACCGTGGAGGGGAGGTGGGTGAGTTTCACTAGTTAATTAGTCTAGGGAAGAGGCTCTTTCATGTGTAATTTAGGACATGAACACCTGGTGTGCGGGTGCTTCAAAGAGTGGGGGAGGAGGGAGAGAGTCAAACAATGCCAGGGAGGTTACAATGAGGAACAAGAAGATTGAAAGAAAAGCTGTTCGGTTTTGACCTTCACCCGGCTGTGAGCAAGTGTCATGGAGAGATGCTGAGCCCATCATCCAACGCAAGGAGAAGACTCAGCTCTGGGATCCCTGCCGAATTCTGAAAGGACACTGTGTTAACTAATTGCTTTATAACCTAATTAAAAGAAAAAACTGAGAGTGAGGAGCAGAGAGAGACAGAGTAATTAAAAAAATTGAAAACCTATTCTGCAACATAGCAGGGAAATGGTGTAGAGGCTGCTAACAGTCAGGCTGATGGGGACGCATCAGTAGCCTTTAGGGGACGGGCAGCTTGCGCTCAATCTGTGCAGCTTCCGCCAAACAGTTTAAGAAAAGTCTGTCTGGTTTTCAAGCCTCTTTATAAGACGTCCTGATGGATCCATTAGACAGGGCAGCATGTGGGGGCTAATGATCTGCGGCAGCATTGAATGATAGGGGTGATGCTCTTACTGGCTCCCTCGCCCTACATAAAGCATTTGTGGGAACTTTGGCCTACACGCAGGTACAAAAATAATAATTCACAGGAGTTAAATATCTCAATCTGGAAAAAAAGGATTCAAATCTTATTAAACAGGACAAGAAATGGGGATTTAGATTTATTTAGTAGCTGAAATAAATGAAATGTCAGTACCATAGATCAGTGTCATTTGGGTTTTACCCCACAGATGCAGACTTCGTGGGCTGACTTATTATAGCCTCTCGTAGCTAATATCTCAATTAATAGGTGAGATGGCAAAGTATTAATATGTCTGAAGAAATGCTGATGTACAGAGAATTGCACTTTAATTCATGTCTCCTCCACTGTTCACTGCACTCCATGAGAAACCCGTTCTTATCCTGCTGTACAGCACCGATAATACCACCATACTCCAATGGAAAACAAGAGATAGGCTGTATTTGCATTCCCTATAACAGGGGTAGGCAACTTTTTAGCAGCACTGTGCCGATATAGGATTGTGATGCCCAGTAGCGTGCCGTATTCTGCTTGTGTTATTTTTACTGTAATTGCTTTGTATCATTGAATATTTGTGCGTGTATAAGCTATTATATTGTATATGTTCATTAGTAGTTTATGGTATTGTGTATGATACATATAAATGTGGGCTGTGTATGAGGGCTGCTTGTGGAATTTTGTGTGGATGGATATGTCACATTGTGTGTTTGGTAGTGTGTGTATGTGTGGGGTATTGCATGTGAGAGGCTGTATGTGGTGTTGTGTGCATGTATGTGGATTGTTAGCAGGTTAAGTTTCTGCGGATTGTGTGTGTGTGTGGGGGCTGTTCATATTATTTGTATCAGGGGAGGCTTATTGTGCATTTCTGTGTATATCTAGCAGTGTGGGGGGCTTCCCTGGGTTCCAGTGGGGACCAGGCTGGCCAGGTACAGGTCAAAGACAGGAGCTGCAATATCCGCTGTGGGCTGCTCTACTACAGTGTGGATTCCCATTCGCAAGTGCTGGGAGGAAGTGATCTGAGATCACTTCCTCTACGTTCTGCAATGCATAAATTAAGGATTGTCCTTTACCAACTTTTCGTATTAGCAGATATCTGAAGTTTCACTGGGACTCCTGATAGGCCAGAGCCTGTTTGGCTCTAGCAGCCTTGAGTGCCATGCAAAGAGACCTTGAGTGCCGTGCATGGCACTAGTGCCATAGGTTGCCTACCCCTGCCCTATACTATGCCTTTAATAAGAGTTTATCAGTGGTATTCTCAGAACATCATCACATAGGCCGTGATATCAGCACATGGGCCGTGACATCATCACATGAACCCAGACATTATCCCATGGACATCATTACGTTAATCCTGACATTATCACATGAACTGTGACATCATCACATGAACCTTGACATCATCATATAATCTAGATATCACATGGATCCTGACATAATCAGCTTGAACCCTGACATCACCACCTTGAGAAAGTTAGGAATCCTTTGTATATTGCTATTTTTTATCTTCTTAATATCTTTTTGGACCTACCTTGGATACTCTGGTGGACCTGACCAACACTGTGAAGCATGATCATCTAAATAAAATTTTGCTAAGTATTATAAAATGGAAAGGGCAGTAGAAACTTGGTTGGTTGTCCTGGGAATGGGCTGAGTAAACAAGAAACAGATGATCAGACAACACAACAGACGTGTGAAGATTGGGGCTTGTATCAAACTAGACAAAATAAAATAAATCCTATCAATGTCTCTAAGAGACACAGCAATTTATTAAGCAAGTAGATAATAGCCAATAAATAGTGCATACTTTCCAGTGAGATAATGATTTTGATTTAACAGAATTTAAAATGTATGTAAAATGTTTGAATTTCTTTGTTACGACTGACATTGAATTGTGTCAACAGAATTAAAACTGCGTGAATTAGGAGGAAACATGCTTATCATTTTCACCTGAGTTTATTTAAAACCTGTGTGCTGAATAACACATTGTAATAAACACTTCGTAGCTCACTGTATCCTCTGTATGGCTGCATCTCTTGAGTTGGCTTGTAAATCTAGTAAGAATGTCAATGATTCTTAAAGGAACACGTTACTGTTAGGAATACAGAGATACACTCCTTGCAATGTAAAGGGTTAAAGAACCCTTTAATAATTGACCAGATTCCAGCTCTAAAGTCCCTGGGTGCTGAGTCGCACTTCTCCTGCTCAGATGTCAGCCAACGGGGGGACCTAATGTGCATTTGCAGTGAGTGTCACACGCGCGTTAGGCCTTCCCCAAGGGAAAGCATTGCCTCAGTGTTTTCCTATGGGGTTTTCCTTCATGCTGGAAGGAGTCATGGCGTCAAACCCTTTTGAAACTCCAGGAAGTGCCTCTTGTGGTTGTCTGGTAGACGCCGTCTTAACCCAGCAATATCTAAGGTGGACAGGCACAGTGCACCCAGACCATTGCAATGAGATGAATCAATGAGATGAAATGGTCTGGGTGCCTGTAGTGTCCCTTTAACTACGCAAAAGGCCAATTAAAAATCTATCCCTGTGCAGCTGAGTACCATACACAATAAAAACGCTACTGTCTCAGATAACAACAAATGGTTACTGTTAGGACAACATATCTGTTACAATGTTTGTCTATAGGACAATTTTCTGAACAACCACTGGCTAAAAAGTAACAGAATAAATCCCCATTTCTCCCTAAATGTTTCACCAAAGAATAGCAAAGCCTAATACAAAGGTCAACTTAATATTTAAACATGCTGGATCAAGCACACAGTTTTTGGAAACACAGAAACTTTAATAAGCAGATTGTTTGAAAAAGAGTCACTAAGAAATTCCTGTGAGTGGGAAACACGTTGGGCCATCATATCACATTGTGACTCCCTCTATTGGAGCTGTGTAATGTTTCATGACGATTTAGAAAAGTCTACAGGATGTATCTCACACTTCGGTCAAAAATTCTGAACCATTTTGAGGTTGCAGCTCCTGAAGTTTAAACCATTCAGGGATTCTGACATGGATTTTCTGCTATAAACTTTATCATTTGTTACATTTTACACATAAAGTCATTTTATTTTTATTTTTTTAAATGTGCTCTTGGTGTTTATTAAAATGCTACTAATCACTGAACTGTAGATGATACATAGTAAATTAATTTAAGGGTGGTCTCCCCGAAATGTGACTGTAACGAATTGGAAATGTGGAAATGTGTTAAACTCCCTCTGAACAAACTGCATCCATAAATTCCCCTTCCATTTCCACCTTTGCCTTTTGTTCTGTATTTTTGTTCAACCGAACCCTGGCCACCCCCTGGCTCGTTAACTTCAAAGCAACCTCAAATTTAGGTGCTCTTTCTGGCCATTTTATCTCCCGAAAGCAGGCAGCAAAACAATGTCATTGAGTGCCGGGTACTCTCTATTGACATTAAGCCTCGTAAACACCGGTAAAATCATATCGTTGCCCGCTTCATGTCCAGACAAGCCAGAGAAGCATTTTTGGGGGAAAACGATCCAGGGGGAAACTTAGTTTATGTTTATATACTGGAACTATTTTGGGCATCGGCCACGTGTGTGGCCGGTCAAAACTTTACCAGGTGGAGATTTGGATATACTATACCGATCCTGGCTCTATTTGGACAACTTGTGTGCTCGGATCTGGGCTATCCGGGGAAATAACACTTGTAGGGGTTCCTAGTCACCTTGTATGTATTTTGGTTTTTTTTGTGTGTTATAAGGTACCCGGAGTGCATGGTAGATAATTAGCTTAAGGAAAAGCTAGCTCTCTTACCTCCCAGACACAGGGGCGCCTGGGCTGGCTTACGGTACAATTGAATGGTGAGCACATGCTGGCAACGTTGTCATAATAAAACATTCTGATTTACCCTTCATCAAGTCTTGGGTGATGTTTGGGAACGCAGGAGCTATATCCAGGGCCTGCGCTACCGTAAGGCGAATAAGGCATTTGCCTGGGGTGCCCACCTGCAGAGGACGCCCACCATGAAGTTTCCTGGTGGGCTGCCCTGCTGCTGTCTCGGGCTGGTGTGCTGAGCGAGCGGCTTCTTAGCCACCCCCCCCAGTGCAGCCATTCAGCTGCTGGGCTCCTCTATGCCCTTTGCCTGCTCATGGAGCGGGGTGTGCAGTAACCCAAGCACATAAGCAAAGTACTCTGTTTCCTGTAGGCAGGGGAAGCCGGGACATGACCTGGTATCCCAGCTGCCCCCTGCCTGTGAACACCGGAAGCACCGTGAAGGGAGCAGGAAGCAGCCTGTGCTCAGAGTGTACGGCTCTCCTACTACCCCAACAGAAAGTAGAATAACTTCCTGCAGCCTGGACCCCTCTCCTCTTCACAGCAACCAGGTATGGCATAACTGGAAGTTAAGGGGGATTGCTTACTGTGTGCATGTTTGTAAATTGGTGTGTGTGTGGTGTGTGTTAAATTGCTGTATTTCTGTGTGTAAATAAAGTGTGACATTATGAAAAGTTGTGTGAGTTTGTGTTACAGTGACAGTGTGTGTGTGTTAGTGAGAGTATGCAAGTGACAGTGTGTCTGTTAGTGAGAGTGTGTAAGTGACAGTGTGTGTGTGTGTTAGTGAGAGTGAACTGTATGTATATGTCAGTGATAGTGTGGGTGTGTGTTACAGAGATCCCCTCTGGCTGCTACAATACAACTACTTTTGTTCCTATGTTGACACTTTTACACGAACAGCTCTTTTAATCCATTTGTATATACGAATGGCCGACCACCCGGCCCTTGGCGTGTGCCGCTAGTTAACCCTGTTCACCTTTGAAACACTGAATGAACCGACGAATGGAGTGTGTCGACAATCAACCACCAAGAAACTGCGGTTTGTGGTTAACCGCAGCCTAATTAACTGGCATCATGGTGGTCACAGTTCGTATATAAAGGGTCGAACAGGGTACCGAACAAAGAACCAAAAGAACTACCGACAGGCGACCACCCAGACCCGGGCGTGTGCCCCCAATTAACCACCTTGAAGCTGCGGTTTCTGTGGTTAACCACAACATAATCACTTATCACTAAGGGGGTCGCCGGTTGTATGTCGAACATGAGGTGGTGGCCATCTTTTGCCGTTGAACGCTCCACGGGACTCGATTGCCAAACCCCTGGAACTATTATCGGACACTAATTTGCACGAATCCCGCTGGGGTACCGGTTGTCCCATCCGTTTGGGCAAAAAGACACGAACGCCATACAGACAGACTTTATTCCAGTAACTTTTGTATATTATTCATGAGATCTGAGCGCAATTCGTATATTTTGTGCGCTCAGATCCAAGCTGTCTGGAGATGGGTCGGATGGAATATTTTAGTAAAATAATGTAAAGTTATATATTTTTATGCTGTTTTCGTATTGTAACGAAATCCCTTATTAAACAGACCATGCGAACCAGCCTGTTCGGTTATTTGGATGGTTACAGAGTGATTTCGTGCAAATAGCGAGAAAAACGAATAAACTACCGAACCACCCGACCTCCCACTGAGGTCGTGTGGCGCCTATTAACCACCCAGACTGTTGCGATTAACCACAGACTAATTGGGGAATAGCTGGTGTTCTGGGTTCGTTTACCGAACACGTGGCAATCGCCATTTTGGATTGTCGAACGCTCAGCGGTAAATGGCGAGGATTCCCTGGAACAAATTTTGGCTACTTCAAATCCTCGTTCGTACGGTGAAAAACACACGAATGAAGGAGATACTACTTCATTCGTGTGCTAGAAGTATGCGAAAGTGACCGACCCCAGATAGCTACAGTATGGTCGGCTACAAACACACGAACGGCTACAAACACACGAACGGCTGGCGAAAGCCAAACTTCAGTCGACGTTTCTGAGAACTGTGTTCGTGGGATCTGAGCGCTATTCGCCTAAAATATGCACTCAGATCCAAGCTATCTGGGGATATGTGGGACTTAAAGTTTATGTTATGTAAAATGAAAGTGATAGATTTTTATGCTGTTTTGCTAAAATAAGAAAAGCCATGTTTCTTTCTACCTGGAGATAATTAAGGCTCTTTTTGCTACCTTAAGTTAATTATCTCAAGGATTGAAAAGAGGGAGTGGTTTATGTAAAAGGGGAGTGCTTATGCTATAGCCACTGTGATTGGTTACTGTGATACTTTTGTCCCAGTATTCCATCTGGTCCCCTAGGGGAGTGTCCACCAGGTGGGAGACCAGCATAAATACCGGGCGGGTAGCCCACAGTAAATCAGATCATTTTACCCCTTCATGAAGTCTCGGAGTTATAATCACTTTGTTTCAGCTGGATTTCAGGAGAAGCTGCAAGGATCATTGCTGCACGAATAGAAGGATCCTTTACACGTATGTTGAATAAAACGTGGGTATTTCATGCCCCTGGAGATAACTGACTTACTGTAACCGTTGAGACCAATTATCTCCAGGGTAGGAAGGAGTATTTTCAGAAAATGCACTTTGTCCCTATTGGTTGTAATATTGCATTGTCCTGTATTCCATCAGGTCCAGGGGGGTTGTCCTCTGGCCTGAAAACTTGTATAAATTACCGTGCATGAGTACCCATTAAACTAGTTCGTATTACCCTCAACTCGCAGCCTCGACTCGTGTTGTAGGGAAAGGTGTATACTAGCTCTGCTCATAGCTATTGGGTGGAATATCTACATTTCCAGGAATTACTGCTGTATGCTGACCGGAGCGGTGCTCTCACTCTCCAAGATCGGGAACCAGAATATCTAAACGATCCAACTTCCAGCTAGCCTGGAGGCAATCGTAACAGTGTGTGTTAGAGTGTGTAAGTGACACTGTGTGTGTTAGTGAGAGTGTGTAAGGGACACTGTGTGTGTGTTAGTGAGAGTGTGTAAGGGACACTGTGCGTGTGTTCTTGAGAGTGACACACTGTGTGTATGTCAGTGATAGTGTGTGTAGTGAATGGCATTGGGCTGTCCTCAAGAATTTGTGTTACAAATGTATTTCATATAATTGTTGCTATGTGTATTGTATATAGCTTTCGTCTGATTGTTCGGTAGTTTTAATTCTGTTTTTCATACAAATGAAAACTACCGAACCATCAGACCACCCCAGCAAGAAGTGTGCACCTCATTAAGCTTTCACACTCTGTAACCGCAACCTAATTGACCGTGAAATCGTTACTTTGTGTGTATCTGTGTGGTCGCTGTTCGGCATACGAACCGCGTGGTGGTGACCATCTTATGAAATAAAATCTCATCGGTGTTTGGTCGTCGAGTGTCTGGAACTCAAATCGGACACTCAAACAACCGAACACCGCTGAGACCTCCAGAGCTCCGTAACTCACGAACGGAGGGGCCAACCAGCCCCTCGTTTGGTAAAATCAATGTCCCGAACAAGGGAATTAATACGAATGTAAGATTAATTGTGGATGGCAAGCATTTCTATGTATTTTAACTCCCAAACGGAGACCTACCGCAAGGTCAAAACACACGGAGCCTTTTTCGGATACTACCCCGTGTGCGCTCGGTCAAATTTCACCTTCCATCTAACTCCCGAAACCCTGGTCCGATCTGGGTGAATTTTGAATATGTTAGTCAGAGAGTGTGCAAGAGACAGTGTGTGTGTGTTATTGAGAGTGTGCAAGTGACACTGTGTTAGTGATAGTGTGTAAGTGACACTGTGTGTGTTAGTGAGAGTGTGCAAGTGACACTGTGTGTGTGTTAGTGAGAATGTGTAAGTGACACTGTGTGCATATGTCAGTGAGAGTGTGCAAGTGACACTGTGTGTATGTTAGTGAGAGTGTGTAATTGACACTGTGTGTGCTAGTGAGAGTGTGTAGTTGACACTGTGTGTGTGTTAGTGAGAGTGTGTAAGTGACACTGTGTGTATGTCAGTGACAGTGTGTAAGTGACACTGTGTGTATGTCAGTGAGAATGTGTAAGGGACACTGTGTGTGTGTTAGTGAGACTGTGTAATTGACACTGTGTCTGTGTCAGTGAGAGTGTGTAAATGACACTGTGTGTATGTCAGTGAGAGTGTGTAAGGGACACTGTGTGTGTGTTAGTGAGAGTGTGTAAGGGACACTGTGTGTGTGTTAGTGAGAGTGTGTAATTGACACTGTGTGTGTGTCAGTGAGAGTGTGTAAGTGACACTGTGTGTATGTCAGTGAGAGTTTGTAAGGGACACTGTGTGTGTGTTAGTGAGAGTGTGTAATTGACACTGTGTGCGTGTCAGTGAGAGTGTGTAAGTGACACTGTGTGTATGTCAGTGAGAGTGTGTAAGTGACACTGTGTGTGTTAGTGAGAGTGTGTAAGGGACACTGTGTGTGTTTGTGAGAGTGTGTAAGGGACACTGTGTGTGTGTTAGTGAGAGTGAGTAAGGGACACTGTGTGTGTTAGTGAAAGTGAGTAAGGGACACTGTGTGTGTGTTAGTGTTAGTGAGAGTATGTAAGGGACACTGTGTGTGTGTTAGTGAGAGTGAGTAAGGGACACTGTGTGTGTGTTAGTGAGAGTATGTAAGGGACACTGTGTGTGTGTTAGTGAGAGTGTGTAAGGGACACTGTGTGTGTGTTAGTGAGCGTGAGTAAGGGACACTGTGTGTGTTAGTGAGAGTGAGTAAGGGACACTGTGTGTGTGTTAGTGAGAGTGTGTAAGTGACACTGTGTGTGTTAGTGAGAGTGTGTAAGGGACACTGTGTGTGTTAGTGAGAGTGTGTAAGGGACACTGTGTGTGTGTGTGTTAGTGAGAGTGTGTAAGGGACACTGTGTGTGTGTTAGTGATAGTGTGTAAGGTACACTGTGTGTGTGTTAGTGAGAGTGAGTAAGGGACACTGTGTGTGTGTTAGTAAGAGTGTGTAAGGGACACTGTGTGTGTTAGTGAGAGTGTGTAAGGGACACTGTGTGTGTGTTAGTGACAGTGACACTGTGTGGGAGCTTCCACCTGTCAGGGTTAATATTATATTTGCTTATTCCTAGTGATAGTTTGTAGCCGGTATAACGCGTTGATGACGGTGTGCTGTGTATGTGTGTATCAGTTCATACAATGAACCCAAGGCCAGTGATGGAGAGAGCTAAGGACAAGAGTTCACCTGATGCAGAGTAAGATATAAAACTATAGATGGTTACATAGCAGGAACAATACATCAAACAGATCTTGATGTAGACAGCGGTTCTGGGGTGCAGATTAAAAAGATGAAAATCACCATAAAATGTTTTCTGCTAATTTCTCCAGTTTGAGCAAATTGCTCCAAAATTACATGCATGGCACCCTTCTAATGATAGATTTAGGAAGAATGAACTGGTGTCAGAACCGACGCAGCTATGGATGTGACATGTGAATGTTTAGCCCATGGTGGAATTAGGGACCGCCATGTGATCTAATAACAGCAAATAATGCAGGCTCCCATTCACTGGCTGCAGCCATAATCCAATATTAAAATCTTATATCACTTTGTCACCGAATGTCACAGCACTCCCTGCCCCACCCACCTGACATTGTCAGCGCCCAATGAAAAGACACCATTTGCACTGCGCGTTTCCTAGAGGAATACGAGATCCTCAAATAATATCTGGTGGAAAAAATGAGGACACTGGAAAAATATTTTCACTCGAACATGCGAGAGACGCTCGAGGCCGTTCAACATTCAGCTGATCGCCCT
>OW240914.1:355703899-355728244 GCA_933207985.1 Pelobates cultripes
TTACGTTTCGCACAGAATGTGGTATCGTAGGAGATTCCGTAACAATGGATCCATCAGTTTCAGGAAGTTATAGACAATGTATATCCTACCGTAGATAGATAGCACTAGATCGCACAGTTTTACTAGCTCATCCTCTGGGATACAAAGAATTTTGGTCATAATCTGAATGTAGAAATAATAATTTATTACATCCTCTCCAGATAAAAGAAAAATTCTATGCTTTTATTTAGTAGGAGATTTTTGTAACGTGTTTATTTCGGTCATAAAGTGGGTGTTGGTTGATGACTCTCCATTTACTCTCTACGCTCCTAATACAGTGAACATTCGTATTCTGCATTATAGCTCCATCTATTGCTCCATGTCTCACACCTTACGTACCCTCCCTCCAGCAGACCTATCTCTACAATCCTGAGGGCTATATATTGATTAGGGGCATGGCGTATGACCACTGTGGGTTCTTTATCCGACAGCCTCAGATGTCACAGAATCGCCACTTCTACCATGGATTCTTAGCACCAGCTAACTAGGGGGAGCGTTAACAACACCTTAGTGATAGCTCCCCACCCCCCAAACTTTGACTCCTCTCCTGCAACTGTCATAAAAATAAATGACACTGTGTTCAGTGAATACTATTCTACCAACCTTCTCTTCTTCCCTCTCCTTAACCTTTGTGTCACTATACCCCACTCCCTCTAGCATGTAAACTCACTGAGCAGGGCCCTCAGTCCCTCTGTTACTGTGTCACTATACCCCTCTCCCTCAAGCATGTAAGCTCACTGAGTAGGGCCCTCAATCCCTCTGTTACTGTGTCACTATACCCCACTCCTTCTAACATGTAAACTCACTGAGCAGGCCCTCAATCCCTCTGTTACTGTGTCACTATGCCCCACTCCCTCTAACATGTAAACTCACTGAGCAGGGCCCTCAATCCCTCTGTTACTGTGTCACTATACCCCACTCCCTCTAACATGTAAACTCACTGAGCAGGCCCTCAATCCCTCTGTTACTGTGTCACTATACCCCACTCCCTCTAACATGTAAACTCACTGAGCAGGCCCTCAATCCCTCTGTTACTGTGTCACTATACCCCACTCCCTCTAACATGTAAACTCACTGAGCAGGCCCTCAATCCCTCTGTTACTGTGTCACTATACCCCACTCCCTCTAACATGTAAACTCACTGAGCAGGGCCCTCAATCCCTCTGTTACTGTAGCCCCATGTAGCCAAAGCGCAGCTAAGCGAAAAAAGGCCTTGACAGGGGTTAGGAGGCGGGCATAGGAGGAGGGAAGGAAGTATGGAGTTATGGGTAAGTAGGCTTGGCTATTTAAATAGGCAGCCATTTTAAATCCTTCACTTTTAATTACTACCTTGCTGAGTTTGTCCCGCCCACCGTCCCTGAATTTGGTAACGGATTTGGGTTATCCCGTTTTTTCACAGCGGCGGGATAGGGAGCTGAAGGAGAAGAAATAGGCTCCCTAGGATGAACGTCATGGAGACATAAAACTGTGGTCATTGGTGGTTGGTAGGTTCCGAGTCCTGTCGGTGGCTCAGAATCTGGTGGGGCGGGGGTATCCGGGTATACCCCTGCCATGGTTAATTTATGTTTGGCACTTTAAGTTGGTATGTTGGAATATGTTGATACGTATGTTATATGTTATATGTATATGTATATATGTTATTTATATGGGGGTCATTGCCTGTTATATAAACAGAAGGATTCGGTTACGAGGGCGGAGTATGGGGGCAATGACCCATGTTTATTGTTAAAATTATTATTGCTTAATAAATTATTATTATTCAAGATTGGTTAAATAAAGCTGTGGACAAATTTTCCCATATACCTTTGTGTCAGTGAGTTATTGGGTTGGGTATGTGGGAGGGTTGTCCTGGAGTCCGACTGCCCATATGGCGACTATACACCGGTCATGTGTCACTATACCCCACTCCCTCTAACATGTAAGCTCACTGAGCAGGCCCTCAATCCCTCTGTTACTGTGTCACTATACCCCACTCCCTCTAACATGTAAGCTCACTGAGCAGGGCCCTCAATCCCTCTATTACTGTGTCACTATACCCCACTCCCTCTAACATGTAAGCTCACTGAGAAGGGCCTCAATCCCTCTGTTACTGTGTCACTATACCCCACTCCCTCTAACATGTAAACTCACTGAGCAGGCCCTCAATCCCTCTGTTACTGTGTCACTATACCCCCACTCCCTCTAACATGTAAACTCACTGAGCAGGCCCTCAATCCCTCTGTTACTGTGTCACTGTACCCCACTCCCTCTAACATGTAAACTCACTGAGCAGGCCCTCAATCCCTCTGTTACTGTGTCACTATACCCCACTCCCTCTAACATGTAAACTCACTGAGCAGGGCCCTCAATCCCTCTGTTACTGTGTCACTATGCCCCACTCCCTCTAACATGTAAGCTCACTGAGCAGGCCCTCAATCCCTCTGTTACTGTGTCACTATACCCCACTCCCTCTAACATGTAAGCTCATTGAGCAGGGCCCTCAACCCCTCTATTCCTGTATGTCCAACTTGTCTGGTTACAACTACATGCCTGTTCATCCACCCACTGAAAAGCGCTGCGGAATTTGTTGGCGCTATATAAATAATAAATAATAACAGTAAAAAGCAACAATAATAAAAAGTTTATAAAATATATGTGTAAAGTGCTTGGAATTAACATAACTCTCTCCAATTTAAAGTCAGTGCGTGTATTTCCTGCGACCTGGCTTTCCTTCTTACATTCCCGACTTTCTAATATTTGGCATGAACACTGGGAATTCTGTGCCCAGTTTGTATCACTTGCTGTGTTCCTTGTGAGAGCCCATGGCTTGGAGTAGAGGAACATTAATTGAGTATTGTAATTACTGCTCATCCACAAGAAGCCAGGTTTGTATTTGCCATTGTTCCTGGAAGGTTTGCATGATGAAAGCTGGTTTTAGTAAAAATGTAAGAAATCTATAAAAATAAAGAACATTTCAGCTTGGGTTCCAACAATTAAAGTAAAATAGTTATTGTTTAGCGAGTTTCCAATCAGCGGGTCTTGGTGTCTCGGCAGATAATGGATTTGCTATGGATGACTGAGAGTTTTATAAACACAATGAAAGTCAGTGTTGTTGGAGATCCGTTCCAGTAAGTGTAAAATGTGTGACTCTATAACAAAGAGCTGCTTTTACTGAAGAGCTACCAATATAGGACAAACAAACATCATTCCACAGTATATGGTATCATGCATTGCTCCCCAGTGTTACATTAATTATTATTTACAATGTGTCAGCATCAGAACCTCGCTCTGGCTAACCTATACAACCATCAAACCAGGTGTTAGGAAAGTAGGAGATTGGGGGCCTTTTCTTCTCATTCCCAAGAATTCCTATTGTTTTATTCCTAATAGGCAATCATAGCAGAAAGCAAAATGGTAAAATGCGTTGCCCTCCCAATACTCAATGTTTACTGCCAGTTTAAAGAGATTTTGTTTCATATATTTTCAAGATTTGATAATTAAATAAAATGTCATTATCCTTGATACATGAAGGGTTTCATGGTTGTACTTATCAAAGATTTACTCTCACACCTCTTTAATTCCCCATTAAAACTAAATAGCAAAAACCCTCCTTTAACATCTAAAGCTAAATATCTATTAAAAACAAAACTGTTGTTTAGGATTTTTCATTAAACCACAAACAGTGAAGAATTGACAAAGGCTTAATGACATATATTTGGTGTATAGGTCATACCACATCAGTCTAAATATTCAATTCTCTGCCATTTAGGAGTTAAATGCCTTTGTTTATGTAACCCTAGCCACACCTCCCTGCATGTAACTGACACAGCCTTCCTAAACACTTCCTGGAAAGAGAGATATAATGTCTGCACTTTACAATTTATTGCAAATTCTATTTCATTTTGAGTTTTCTTATCCCCTGCTCTGTTAATAGCTTACAAGACCCTAGAGGAGCCTCCTGTGTGTGATTAAAGTTTAATTTATAGAGCAGGAGATAAAAACAACAAAATCAGGTTAACATCTGATTGATATGTCATGCAGACTTTGTTAGTCACAGGCAAGGTAGGTGTGGCTAGGGCCGTATAAACAGAAATGCCGCACAGATGCCACACATGCATGTTCTGGTGTCACATAACAGCAATTAGCCAATCATTGCCCTCTTAGGGCTATTTAAGCTCATTTTGGCCCTTATACGGTGCCCTGTCAATGTTTCCCTTTAGCGGTTATCTGAGAGTGCCTTTTCTATAATAGTATTTACATTATCTGACCCTGGCTTGTGTCTTCACCATTCTCTATTGTCCTTGACCTTTGGACTGTCTACTGGTCTACGTTATTCTTTGTCTCCCTGATCTCGGTCTGTCTTGTACTATTCTGTATAGCGTTAAGTCCGGCCCGGTAAGACACTAGCATTCTGGTTTAGTAAAGGTTTAGTTCTGCTTGAGTTCTGCATGTTGGGATAGAGTCCCATCCTGACAGGTTATTAATGGTTATTAAAATCATTCTGATGACATTAAAGACCCAAATTGATCTGAGAAGAAATACATACCTTAATATGCCAAAGAAACACCCAGTGCTCTCCGGTTACCCAGAGATCCAGAACAAAAGTGGAAGCCCGTATCCAGAATTTTACAGATGAAAATGCATTCCATTGGCATAACCGGAGATTCAGGGCCTTTTTTCTGCAGCTTGTTAGCAAGAAGTCAATAAGTGTAAATATCGTGACCCTCCGTCACCCAGCCTAACCCCAACATATTATTCTGGAATTGTTCGTACGGTTTAAAACATTAGAATGCATTGTGTGCTCGGGACTATTAGCAAAACATTACAGGCATGTGACAAGGACAGGAGACTCCCTTCTGACTATCTGCCGTTATTATATTGCAGCATGTGATAGCATTCATTTCATATTATTCATGGTGTAACATAGAATGAGCACAGTAACATATAGCAATACCAAGTATCTCCTCGCCATCATAATGAGTCTGTGGTATACACTTATACCAGACCCTTTATAAATATATTAGCATTTAAATGTAACAAACTGTAACAGAGAGTGAGCACATTGTGCCTGAAAAACAGCTAAAAACCTTCAGCTGACATAACAGTGTATAATACCTGCATAGGGTATAGTGTGTCCTGTACATAGTGTATTATAACTGCCTCTATAAGGTTATGGTGTATGGAGGTCCCCTGTCTCCCCGCACAGTGTATTATAACTGCAGCTATAAGGTTATGGTGTAAGGAGGTCCCCTGTCTCCCCGCACACAGTGTATTATAACTGCAGCTATAAGGTTATGGTGTATGGAGGTCCCCTGTCTCCCTGCACACAGTGTATTATAACTGCAGCTATAAGGTTATGGTGTAAGGAGGTCCCCTGTCTCCCTGCACACAGTGTATTATAACTGCAGCTATAAGGTTATGGTGTAAGGAGGTCCCCTGTCTCCCCGCACACAGTGTATTATAACTGCAGCTATAAGGTTATGGTGTAAGGAGGTCCCCTGTCTCCCCGCACACAGTGTATTATAACTGCAGCTATAAGGTTATGGTGTAAGGAGGTCCCCTGTCTCCCCGCACACAGTGTATTATAACTGCAGCTATAAGGTTATGGTGTAAGGAGGTCCCCTGTCTCCCCGCACACAGTGTATTATAACTGCAGCAATAAGGTTATGGTGTAGAGAGGTCCCCTGTCTCCGCGGACACAGTGTATTATAACTGCAGCTATAAGTTTATGGTGTAGAGAGGTCCCCTGTCTCCCCGCACACAATGTATTATAACTGCAGCTATAAGGTTATGGTGTAAGGAGGTCCCCTGTCTCCCCGCACACAGTGTATTATAACTGCAGCAATAAGGTTATGGTGTAGAGAGGTCCCCTGTCTCCGCGCACACAGTGTATTATAACTGCATCTATAAGGTTATGGTGTAAGGAGGTCCCCTGTCTCCCCACACATAGTGTATTATAACTGCAGCTATAAGTTTATGGTGTAGAGAGGTCCCCTGTGTCCTCACACACAGTGTATTATAACTGCAGCTTTAAGTTTATGGTGTAAGGAGGTCCCATGTCTCCCCGCACATAGTATATTATAACTGCAGCTATAAGGTCTACTAAGATATGTAATAGGGTTGATGTTCCAGGAGGGATAAGCCAAATGGCAAATTATTTAGGTAAACTAGAAAAATGGTCAGAGTTGTAGCAACTGACATTTAATGTGGATAAGTGCAAGATAAGGTATCTTGGACGTAAAAACCGAAGGGCAGAGTACAGAATATTTGATAGAGTCCTAACCTCAACATCTGAGGAAAGGGATTTAGGGGTGATTATGTCTGATGACTTAAAGGTAGGCAGACAATGTAATAGAGCATCAGGAAATGCTAACAGAATGCTTGGTTGTATAGGGAGAGGTATTAGCAGTAGAACAGAACACTGAGACCTCACTGGGAGTATTGTATGTAGTACTGGAGACCGTTTTTCCAGAAGGATATTAATACTTTAGAGAGAGTTCTGAGAAGGGCTACTAAACTGGTTCATGGATTGCAGGATAAAACTTACCAGGAAAGGTTAAAGGATCTTAACATGTATAGCTTGGAGGAAAGACGAGACAGGGGGGATATGATAGAAACATTTAAATATATAAAGGGAATCAACACAGTAAAGGAGGAGACTATATTTAAAAGAAGAAAAACTACCACAACAAGAGGACATAGTCTTAAATTAGAGGGACAAAGGTTTAAAAATAATATCAGGAAGTATTACTTTACTGAGAGGGTAGTGGGTGCATGGAATAGCCTTCCAGCTGAAGTGGTAGAGGTTAACACAGTAAAGGAGTTTAAGCATGCGTGGGATAGGCATAAGGCTATCCTAACTATAAGATAAGGCCAGGGACTAATGAAAGTATTTAGAAAATTGGGCAGACTAGATGGGCCGAATGATTCTTATCTGCCGTCACATTCTATGTTTCTATGTTATGGTCTCCCCGCACACAGTGTATTGATGGTGGGATTTGTATGTAGTGTTGCCGTTGAAATGCATGAGTGTATTTGTGTGTAGTGTTGGCGAGATTTTGAGATGTATGCACATATATACATACATACACGGACATACACACATACAGATACATATACACACACGCAGATACACTGTGCTCTGCACGCTGGCATCTGACTACACATTTGCATATAATTCACATTAGCCACCTAGATTTCGTGTTGTGGGCTGGCTGACACCTCTTCATTTCAATCTTTGTTTAGCAGATAACTCCTCTATTTGCTATCCTTATGTGGGATTGCCATATTTAAGGACACCAAATAAGGAGCTATCTGCTAAACAGCACTCTCATTTGGTATCTTTAAATATGGAAATCTCACATATGGGCACCAATTCAGGGAATTATCTACTAAACAGCTAAAGGATAAAAATAAAAATAAAAAACTTTTCTTATTTTCAGTTGTTTAGTAGATACATCCCTTATTTGTTATCCTTATGTGGGATTGCAATATTTAAGTACACCAAATAAGGGAGCTATCTACTAAACACATACACAGAGATACACACAATCACACACATAATCACAGATATACACAAACACAATCACAGACCCACACACATACAATCACAGACACACAATCACACACACATACAAACTTTGCATACATACACACATTTAATAATTAAGAGGTCCACCCAGCCTCCCTACCATGCTCTAGAAGGGCTGGAGGGCCAGTGGTTGCTGCTGGGACCTCTATGCTCTTCCTGCACAGGTCCCTCGCACACCCTGTTATGAGGCCGAGGCCGCGATGACACCATATCCCGACTACCGGCTCACTGCAGGGCGAAGACCGTCAGACACAGTCAGATGCACACAGTCCCACACACAGTTACAGGCAGACAGTCAAACACACAGTCACAGGCAGACAGTCACACAGGCAGACAGTCACACACACACACACAATCCCAGGCAGACAGTCACACATACACACACAGTCACAGACAGTCACACACACACAATCACAGGCAGACAGTCACACATACACACACAGTCACAGACAGTCACACACACAATCACAGGAAGACAGTCACACACACAATCACAGGCAGACAGCCACACACACACACAATCACAGGCAGGCAGTCACACACACACCATCACAGGCAGACAGTCGCACACACTGTGGCGAAACCAACCTCGCCACTGGGCACTGGAGAAGCCTGGTTGCTCGCCTGCTGCCTCTGGACTATGGCCCCCACCTTAAAATCTCTATTTTCCCCTGCAGACAGGCTTGTTCGTGCCTTTCTGCCCGGGCGTTCGGTAGATTGAATCTACCGAACCAACACACAAATAACTGAACCACCTGGGTATGGAGTGTGCCAGTCATTTACCTCCCAGAAGCTGCGGTTAACCGCAGCTTAATTGCAGGGCCGTCTATAATATGATTAGGACCCTGGGCAATGCATTTTCTTGGGCCCCATGGGCCCTGTCCCTGCCACTGCCTCACCCCCCAATTACGTCCAACCCGCAATCACACTGACAGACGTACTGGCACATACACACACAGACAGACATAAAAACATTCACAGATACATACTGACACACAAAGTCACTACACACAAATATATACTGGCAGACATACTGACACACACACAGACATACATACATACATTAACAGATATACTGACACAAACACATACACTGACAGATATACTAAAACACACAGACACATACACTGACAGACACATTGACACACACACACAGGCATACTGACATACACACTGACACACACACAGGCATACTGACATATACACAGACAAACGTAATGGCTGATACAGACAGACATTAAAACATTCACAGATCTATGCTATTAGCAGCTATATTGATGGCTTATTTTACCTGTATTTTTTTTTCTTTTTTTTTCTTCTTCTTCTTCTTGTTTTTTGTTGTTTGTTTGTTCAATTTCGGTTGTTTTTTTAACATTCATTTCTGTATATGGTTGTCTTAATGTGTCGGAGGTTTGCCTTTGGGGTACCTCACATGCAAATGTTAAAAAATTTTATATGACAAATAAAGAAATATAAAAAAAAAAAAAAACCATTCACTGATATATACTGACACACACATACACTGACATACAAATATATCCTGGCAGACATACTGACACACAGACATACATACATACACACACAGACACATACACTGACAGACATACTGACTGACACACACATACACACACAGACATACTTACACACACACAGACATACTGACACACACACACAGACATACTGACATACACACAGACAGACGTACTGGCACATACACACAGACAGACATTAAAACATTCACAGATACATACTGACACACACATACACTGACACACAAATATATCCTGGCAGACATACTGACACACACGTATACACACACACAGAGACATACCTACATACACACACACACACAGACATACTGGCATACACACAGACATACTGACACACACACACACAGACATATACACACACAGACATACTGACACACACACACACATACTGGCATACACACAGACATACTGACACACACACACAGACATACTGGCATACACACAGACATACTGACACACACACACAGACATACTGGCATACGCACACAGACATACTGGCATACACACAGACATACTGACACACACACGCAGAAATACTGACACACACACAGAGACATACTGGCATACACACAGACATACTGACACACACACACACACACAGACATACTGACACATACACACACAGACATACTGACACACACACACACACACAGACAGACCTACTGACATACATTTAGTCATCCTCCAGGTTCTTACCTTTTCCTGGAGGGCGGTTTCCCTGGTCCAGTGGCAGGCTGAGGCAGATGGGAGTTCTCCTCTGGAACTCCCCTCCTCCCTGCCTTCCTCCTCCCGCGCGGCCATTATCTCCGGTGGGAGGAAGTGACGTCACTTTCTCCCAGCCGGCTGCAGAACCGGAAGAGGGGCCCAGTCCCACTGTTTAAGCTGACACATGCTGACACATGCTCCCCGGGTGGCCCTTAGTGCATGGGCCACCCGGGGAGCATCCTCAGTGTGCGGGAGCCGCACCGCCCGGTCCATAGGGGCTGCGCAAATCGAGGGGGCCCACGGAGCAGCTGCTCTGGGCCCCCAGGAGCAACAGGGCCCGGGGCAGCTGCCCCGTTTGCCCCGCGTTAAAGACGGCCCTGCTTAATTGACGAATGCTGGGTGGCCGTTGTTCTTATAGCCGAACACGTGGAAGCGGCCATTTTTAACTGCGGAACGGCCAGCGGTGTTCAGCTACAAAACTATGGAACTGAAAACGGAAAGTTATATTCACGAACACCGTTGAGCTGGCGACCTCCCTTCTCCTGCACTCATTCATTCGGTACTTTGATTGAGTGAACAGGGCTACTCCAGATAGCTATTGTGACGGAACGCTGGCACTCCGACTGAGTACCTCCGCCAATCGATGCTCCTAGTGCTCGCTGAGGACTCCAAGCACTCCAACCGACACCATCAGCACTGCAGACCCCACTTCCAGCGATGCAACTGCGCCGGGGTCTCTGCTGTTTCCACCCACCCTGGACCCAAGGCCAGAATCCAGCTTCCAGTGGGTGAACCTCTCTTTCCCAGAGAGCAGGAACAGGAACAAATCAAGCTATTGCAAGAGCTTCCTCTGGGGAGTAAGTGATTATAGCAATCCCCAGAGTGTAGGTATCCCTTCCCCCAAACATGAGCCAAGGCTTAATGCTGGAACAAGACTGATTTACTGGCACACAGAACTCACAATTTATGCAACACAAAACTCCTCCTCTGGGCCAGGCTAGATAATTGAGTTTCTACAATACACAAAGCTCAATTATCTGCTGGCCAGAAATTATACAGTTTCATAAAACACACAGGGACCCCAAAACATGCAATAACCCCATAAAAAGTATATCCTTGGAACCGGGGGATCTGGTTGAACCACATATCCAAAATTCACCCAGATCCATCAGTACTTTGGAAAATACAGTTTAATGCAGATTCTGCAGAACATATACAGGCTAAATGAAAAACAATCACTTTATTATGTGTCCCCTGCTGTATAGTCCAAAACCACTGCACGATGTCTCTGTGCACCAAATACTGGTGAGATGGCACCGTGTTGAAAAGTCCAAACAGTGTCTGTGAGTTAAAATGGCCGCCATCCATTGTTCTCACCATGTGCTTCTGATACAGGAAATGGTGGCCACCCAGTAACTCCACAGTATGTCTCCAGATGGTTCTTAAAGGGCCAGCGGCAGCACAACACAAATCCATTATGCCCAAATCATGTCTTTAATGGGCAATACATCCCAGGGGCCATAGTCACAGGGCAAGAGGCGGGCAAGCAGTCCTCTCCAGGCACAAGTGGCGAAGGGCACTTCGTCACAGCTATGCCATGGAGCCCATTCATCTACCGAAAGACTATGTAAAAGACTTTGACTCCATGGCGATTGAACTGTATGTATGTGATCTGAGCGCCATTCGGTAATAATCTGCGCTCAGATCTAAGTTATCTGGGAATATGTTGAATGTATATGTTTTATGCAGTAGTTATAACATTGTTTATTATTATGTGTTTTTACTGACATGTGTTTAATGGAGTTTTGCCTCTGTCCTTGGAGATAATTGGATTACTTCCCAATTATCTCCAGGATAGAGAGGAGGGAATATACTGTACTAGTGGGAGTGTTTCATTATGTATGTCTGTGATTGGTCACTGTGCAATTTGTGTCCCAGTCTTCCACCAGGTCCCCTAGGGGAGTGTCCACCTGGTGGAAGACTTGCATAAATACCGGACAGGTAGCCCAGATTAAACAGATCACTGCTTGACCCTCAACACAGAGCCTTGTCTCGTTCTTGGGGGGATTTATTGTACGCTGTTCCATTTCGACTGCTAGGAGTGTAAACCTTTCGTATGGTTTTTCCTGTTTGGCTGTTTACAGCATTCGTATGGTTTCCAGTTCGGGAGATTGGTGTATGGAGTAGCTGCCTGTGTATCTGGAAGGGAATATCTACTAAATGGTTTTAAACCCTTTTATGCCCGGTGGGTGCCGTTACAATTTTATTACAGGAAGGGGAGACAGTCGGTCCCCCTCTCCAGCATCGGAGAGAGTGTCAGGGAGAGGAGCTGGTTACCACCTCTCCCCAGCGGCAGCTTATTTCCCAAAGTGGAGACCTTATTCTCCCAGATGGGGCAGATGGGACCGCGGTCTCTGCACCTGGTCTACAGGAGTGCGGGATAGCCGGTCCAGATCCCCTGATAGACAAAGGCAGGGCATTGTCCCAGGTAAACTGTCAGACCAGTTGGAACTTGTTGCTAAACTATAACCTCATGGCGATTTGAATGTGTTTGTGGGATCTGAGCGCTGTTCGGATATAGTGAGCGTATAGATCCAAGCTATCTGGGGATAGGTTGAATGTGGGGGTTCTGTTCAGTATGATAGGAAATATGTATTTTTATGTGTTTTACTGTTGTTGTAAATGGAGATATTTTCTGTATGCTGGAGATAATTGGCTTACCACACCCAAGCCATGCTTGCAGTTGGTCAAAAAGGGATTTCCAACTAACCTTTGAACCACTGGACCAATTTGTATGATTTTTACATATGTTTATATTTGGAGTATGCTGATTCTTTATGCGAATGTGATGTATACTTTTAAAGTTATGAATATTGTGTAAAATTGTGTGTGGCGGAACCAACCTCGCCACTACGCACTGGAGAAGCCTGGTTGCTCGCCTGCTGCCTTTAAACTATGGCCCCTGAGAGATTGTGAAAACTTATGGACTTTTATTGGGTGTGTATGGCCCTTTAAGACAGTCGGTGGGCATATTGGGGCTTATGTACGTTTTATGGGACTGGTGCTGGACCTTTAAGCACCTTTTTGGGGCATAGGGAAAATTGTGACACTGCCTCTTTAAGATGGTGTCCCCAGACTTGTTTGGGACACTGCCCCTTTAAGACAGTGTCCCCAGTGTCCCCAGACCGTGTTAAAACCCTTTGTTCCTAGCTATTTCCCACTTGGTTCAGTAAATGGGGCTTACTGAACCAAGTACCACACAGGCGGACCACCTGTATTGGGAGTGTGTCGGCAATTTACCTCCCAGAAGCTGCGGTTAACCGCAGCTTAATTGACAATGCTGGGTGGCCTTTGTTCGTTTGCCGAACACGTGGCGGCGGCCATCTTTGTTCATTCGCACGAGGTCAGCGGTATGTGTAGCTAAATTCATGGAACTAATATCGGCTACACATTTCCGCGAACGCCGCTGAGCCCTACCTTTTCCCACAACGATTTTGCAGCCACAGAGACTAAGTCCCATTTGGCGATGGGACTTAGTAGTTTTTTCAGCCTGAAATAGACTGACCGCACAGCCCAAATCTATGGAACTGTTTTGGGCAGGAAAATGTGCTTGCGGTCGGTCATAAAGGGACCTCCAGCTAACTTTTTAACCCCTGGATGGATTTGGCTGATTTTTGGTTATGTTTATATTTGAAGGTTGCTGATTCTAAATATGTCATATTTTATGGAGATTGGATGTGTGGTTTTAAAGTTACAGGATATGAGTAAAAACTGTATTTTTACTGCCTGTGTTTAATTATGTTAAACCATTGTGTAACATAATTATATCACAGGTAGAGGGGGAGGATTTTGTATGTAATTGCTGGGAGTGTTTCTGTAATATACGTGTATGATTGGTTGTTTTTTAAAACCCTGTGGGTGGTCCTATCTAAGGGAAACCTGCATAAAAGAAGGTTCTTTTGGTGCCAGTAAACATATTCTGCTTAACCCTCAAACGAAGTGTCGTCTCGTTATTGGGGGAATTGGATTGTATGCTGACTGCAAGGAGTGTAAACCTTTCGTATGGTTTTTCCTGTTCAGCTGTTTCCAGTATTCGTGAGTTTCCTGTTCAGGAGTTGGAGAATTTGTGTAGTTTGCAGTTCGGGAGATTGGTGATTGCAGTAGCTGTCTGTGCATCTGAAAGGGGAATATCGCCTAAACGGTTTTTAACCTCTTGTGTGCAAAACGGTCCGTTACATTGTGTAATTGTGGATTTTGTGTGTGTAACGGACCGTTTTGCCCACAAGAGCTTAAAAAACGTTTAGGCGATATTCCACTTTCAGATGCACAGGCACAGCTACTGCAGAACACCAATCCGCCGAACAGGAAACCATATGAATGCCGTAAACAGCCGAATAGGAAAAACCATCCGAATAGGTTTACACTCCTAGCAGTCAAACTGGAACAGCATACAGTAAATCCCCCCAAAGAACGAGACAAAGCTCTGTGTTGAGGGTCAAGCAGTGAACAGACAGAGCTGTGGGTTTATTGTTCTTAGTACCACCCACAGGGTTTTGGAAAACAACCAATAAACACATACAATACACTCAGACACTCCCACACAAAATCCTCCCCTCTGCCTGTGATACAATTACCTTACACAATGGGTAATGTAATTATCACAAGCAGAGAAATAAAATTTTCCACATTATTCATAACTTGAAAAGTATGCATCACATTCACATTTTCATTTTCAGAATCAGCATACTCCAAATACAAACATATGTCAAAATCATCCAAATTGGTCCAGTGGTTCAAAAGATAGATCGTAGTCCTTTGTGACCAAAGGAAGCATGGCTTTTCTGCCCAAAACCAGTTCCACAGAGTCTTCTATCCTGGAGATAATTGGGAAGTAATCCAATTATCTCCAAGGACAGAGGCAAAACTCAATTGAACACATGGCAGCAAAAGACAATAAAACACATAAAAACATATAACTGTGCAGGCATTGCACAAAACAGGTACATTCAACATATCCCCAGATAGCTCAGATCTAAGCGCACATTATTACTGAATGACGCTCAGAGCACACACATACAGTTCAATTGCCATGGAGCCAAAGTCTTTCCCATAGTCTTTCATTATACGAATGGGCTCCATGGCATAGCTATCTGGGGTATCACCGCTCAAACAGGGCCAGCACCGAATGACCCGGCTTTCGTGTCTCCGCAGGGGAAAATCAAGCATTTCAACATGGGGCCATAGTCTAAAGGCAGCAAGCAGGCAACCAGGCTCCTCCACTGCACAGTGGCGAGATTGGTCTCGTCACAATGTGTAATTGCTGGGAGTGTCTGAGTGTACTGTACGCATTGATTGGTTGTTCTGCAAAAGCCTGTGGGCAGTACTATGTGTGTAAAATTTGCTCACTGTGTAAGCTGTGTCAGATGCCCGGCGCCCCTGCTGCTATGGTGCCCGGTGCAGCCACACAGCTCACAGAACCCTAAGCCTGGCCAGCGGTCGGCCATCTTGGATCCTTTGTCTCACCAGCGGCGTTTGGTCGTTGAGCGCGTTGAACTGAAAACGGATACTCGACGGCGCGAACACCGCTGGACTTCCAGGCCGTTCGGGAGCTCTGGTCTTTCATTATTATGGTTCCCCATCGGTGTTCGGTACTTTTAGGCGAACTCAATGGCAAAGTGTATTTCGTGCGGCATTCGGTTGTTTTAGCTGGGATCTGAGCAGTATTCCCACGAAATGTGCACTCAGACCCCAGCTATCTACCGAACGTCCTTTCATTTAAATGGACTAAGTATTGTTAAAGTTATATATATAAATGTAAAATGACGGTTATGCTGCACGGAGGGATAATCCACTTAAAGGTATATTCCAGTGGGAGTATCCCTCTCGTGCAGCAGTGCCTGATGGGAGAAATGCTCAGGATGTTAAGTCCCCCATGTAGTCCCCTACTGTATTACCCCTGCTATGTCAGTAGGGAAACCCCTTGCATGGGGACTTGCATAAATACTGGAGCTGTGAATAAAGACCTCAGTTGACTCCCAGAACTGTGTTTCGTCCGGTTTCTGGGAGATTTGGGATATTGCCTTACTTTTCAGCGCTTTACTTTGGATTACCTTCTATACGAGCGGAGATTGTGGAATTTAATACATTTAGCAGGCCTGATACCAGAACCACTTATCTTTTTAAAACAGAAGCCCCTAAAATTCATTTAAAAAAAGCTGCTGTGTTAATGTGATTCGGACAAGTCCTCACTGTGTTAATAGGGGCATCAATGTCGGGATGATTTAGATCAAATCTGCACAGAGGAATCTAACGTATAACGTATAATCTGCTGAAGAGATAATGGTGGAGTTGAACGATACAGCGTGAGCCGGACGGACATCTGTTTTATGAATCAGTATACCTGTAAATGATAGTAAAAACACCAACTAGAGCCATCACGTCCAGTGGGAAGAAATGAAGTGACAATACGTTAGAAAGTAGTCTCTTGTAAAAGGAGGGCAATCGGTTTCTGTGGAGGCGCTGATAGGGATCGGGGGACGGAATCAGCCCCCATTATATGATTTATTGCAATGCTCACCTTCCTGGTATGATCAAATAGTGCAGACCTTCTTCGATCCATCTAGTCACCCATAACGAATCCTCCGCCTAAAATTTCCTGAATATTTTTTCTAACTACTGTTATATACATCATAATATTCAGTTTTATTTTTATTATTCTATTGGAAGGCTATCACAAGTGTCTACCGTGCTTTTCATATCAAGCCTTTACTGCTCCCACTGGAAGGCTATTCCAGGTATCTACTTCCCTTTCTATATCACTGTTACTGCTCCCACTGGAAGGCTATTCCAGGTATCTACTATCCTTTCTATATCACTGTTACTGCTCCCACTGGAAGGCTATTCCAGGTATCTACTGCCCTTTCTATATCACAGTTACTGCTCCCACTGGAAGGATATTCCAGGTATCTACTGCCCTTTCTATATCACTGTTACTGCTCCCACTGGAAAACTATTCCAGGTATCTACTACCCTTTCTATATCACTGTTACTGCTCCTACTGGAAGGCAATTCCAGGTATCTACTACCCTTTCTATATCACTGTTACCGCTCCCACTGGAAGGCTATTCCAGGTATCTACTATCCTTTCTATATCACTGTTACCGCTCCCACTGGAAGGCTATTCCAGGTATCTACTAACCTTTCTATATCCCTGTTAGCCTTTACTGTTCCCATTGGAAGGCTATTCCAGGTATCTACTACCCTTTCGATTTCACTGTTACTGCTCCCACTGGAAGGCTATTCCAGGTATCTACTACCCTTTCTATATCACTGTTACCGCTCCCACTGGAAGGCTATTCCAGGTATCTACTATCCTTTCTATATCACTGTTACCGCTCCCACTGGAAGGCTATTCCAGGTATCTACTAACCTTTCTATATCCCTGTTAGCCTTTACTGTTCCCACTGGAAGGCTATTCCAGGTATCTACTACCCTTTCGATTTCACTGTTACTGCTCCCACTGGAAGGCTATTCCAGGTATCTACTACCCTTTCTATATCACTGTTACTGCTCCCACTGGAAGGCTATTCTAGGTATCTACTGCCCTTTCTATATCGCTGTTACTGCTTCCACTGGAAGGCTATTCCAAGCATCTACTACCCCTTCTATTAATGCATCCATGTTGCTCTGTACTATCCCTATCCCTAGACCCCATCCCATCCTGGAGCTCTCCTAGGTTGTATCTCAGAAGTGCATTGAGACAGATTGGATCCTTAGAGGCCCCTAGTTTCAGCCAGAGAATAGATTGTTTCTGTGACTCAGTCTCTGCTAGTTGTAACCCAGTCAGTTAAAGGATTATTAATACCCCAAACACATGGCTACCAGATGTGATGGGAACGGGTGTCCAGGAGGGGGGGTGGGAGGGGGTGCATTTTTTAACCTAATAATCTCTTTTTTGTTTTGAAAACTATTGTGTTTGGGGAAGGGGGTAATTCTTGAGGAACTGCATGAACTTTAGTGAAGCTATTATACTAAGAGATGAATGGAATTCTTTGTCGCTCTAAAAAACAATAGCGGCTGTTGATGGTGAGTGCTTTTTTCTAGCTATAGAGACTTGTAACACCATTGAACTTAATAGACAGACATTGGAATTTTATCGACTAATACAATGACTTTCCAGAATGTTGTGTTTCAAACTAAAGTTTTTATATGAACTCATGTCTACTAGGAGATTTCTACGGAGGCATTCTCAGACGCAGCTTGCTGAGATATGATCATCGACTTCAAATTAGTGTCCATCAGATGGACAGGGCTCGGTCATAACAAAGCCGGCATTGTCATCCTACCGAGGTGACATTTTAATATAGCTCAAAAAACAGGAAATACACATTCTTCCCATTCAATCTTGAAAACTTACTATGGAAACAAGCGTGGAGATTCTTTTTAAAAACTTGGATTTCTTTAACATTCTGAAAATCAAGAAAAAAAAAACAAAAAAACAATGGCACAACACCTTGTGATAGTTACTGCATGCCAGCCAGTCAGCAAAACTAATATTAGTTTGGCAAATAATACCGGTTTGTAAATAAATAATTGTTTTTCATTTTAAAAAATATTGGAAAACGGTGCAAAAAAACTGTAAAAAAAAAAATACGGTGAAAGCCATGAAAAAGCATGAGAAGCTCAGATTGAACTAAATGTGGTACGTTTCATTTTTAGGCAATCTGAACATGGCAGGACGACATTAAATGAGAAGTATTTAGGCTAGCACATCCACCGGGATCATTAAATCAATTTGGACTAAATAAGCCCAGTGTCATGAAGGGAAAGTGAAGAACATTAATCAGCTATTCCCATTCATGTGCTGTGCGGCTGTTAGTGGCAAAGAATAAAGGTCAATGACAAAGCAGGCACAGAAAGGTTAAAAACATGGAGAAGGATGGAGCTAAGAAGTATATGCTGTGAAACAAGTAGAAGGTCAGGACAGGAAGACATGGATCAGTAAACAGGTAGAAGGCCAGGGCAGGAAGAGTAAGAACAGTAAAATATAAGTGGGTGAGAGCAGAAACAGTAAACAAGCAGAAGTTCAGGGCAGGCAAAACAGGATTAGTAAACAGGTAAAAGGTCAGAGCTGGATCAGTAAACATGTAGACAGTCAGGGCACGATTAGTAAACAGGCAGACAGTCAGGGCATTATTAGTAAATAGATAAAAGGTCAGGGCAGAATTAGTAAATAGAATGAAGGCCAGGGCAGAATTAGTAAATAGAATGAAGGCCAGGGCAGGGCAGACAGAACAGGATTAGGAAACAGGTAGAAAGTCAGGGCAGGATTAGTAAATAGGTAAAAGTCAGGACACAATTGTAAATTATACTAGCTTTAGTGTAACTATAATCTTAATTTTATTAATGACAGGAGGCGAATATTTGCTTAAGTCTCTCTTTACTAGAACTCCACAGCAGCACATTAACATGGAGAGAAAAACACCAAAGACAAAAAACATAAGGAATCCATAAAAGGCTCCTCCCAACCAACTATTTCCTCTTTCACGCTGCGACAAAATAAGGTACATAACAATGCCAATAAACTAATTAAAGGAAGAACAAACATAACATAACGATGAATGCCATCTGGAAGAAAACTTAGAAGAATGGATGGGATCATGATCTTCATCCTGCAAGACAGCCGGTTCTATGACCTGTAGTCAAACCATTAAACTGAAATAAAATAAATAGTCGAAAAACACTGATTAGTGAACGAAAGGTACTGAAAAAAACATGAATCCCATGATCCAGTACTGATAGTACAATAACATGAATCCCATCATCAACTACGGGCAATACAATATACCAGATACCTCCCCCAACTTGCCTAGACATCACCCCAGACTACCAAGTCTAGCCTAGGTGACCAGGCAAATAAACAGAAAATCCGTCAAAGCAATCAATCCAAACAAGGGGGGGGGGAAGAAAAACTGGGCGGGAAATATTCGCCTCCTGTCATTAATAAAATTAAGATTATAGTTACACTAAAGCTAGTATAATCTACAATTTTATAACATGACAGGAGGCTTCATATTTGCTGTTTTAACGCTCCGACAGCAAAGCAAAAGAAGCATGGTCTAAAGTAGAATTGGCGAAAAGTATCTTCACGGGACCAGTCCGCCGAACGCAAAATGTCCTGAAGGGAAGCACCTGCCATGAGAGCTCCAGAAGCTGCGGCACCTCTAGCTGAATGCGTTCTGAAGGTCGCATTCAACCCCGCCAGTGTCAATAACCATCTTATCCATCGAGCCAGGGTAGGGGACGAGACCAGTTTGTGGGGTCTGACATACAAGATCAACAACTGGCCAGAATGAGAAGAGCGAAGTGGAGCGTTAACCGCTACATAACGAGCTAGCGCCTTCACCACACAGCGTTTAGGCGAATCTCTGAAGTAAGGGTACGACACAGCCGTCGAATCTGACTTGGTACGTTCAACCATCTTGAAGGTGACCCCCTCCGGAGAGAACGTGAAAGCGTCAACATCGAAGGCCCGGACATCAGAAACACGTCTGAACGAGACCAGACACAACAAGAGGGCAAATTTGGTCGAAAGCTGGCGAAGGGAAAGGTCCTGGTTATGCGGCCAATCCCGAAGGAACGCTAAAACCGTACATACGTCCCAGAGGGAGGAGTACTTAGGCACCGGTGGACCCACCAGCCTCATCCCACGAAGAAGTCTGCAGACTAGCGGATCCTGGCCGATGGGAAAACCTCTAAGCGGGACATGCGCCGCTGAGATAGCTGACCTAGCCACGTTAACCGAGCGATACGATCGTCCCAAGTCAAAGAGGTGAGACAAAAAGCTCAGCATGCTGGGTACAGGGCCTGTAAAGGAATCGGTATCCCGTTCCAGGCACCAACGACACCAGGAACCCCATGCTGAGAGATAGCATCTCCTCATCCCGGCAAATTCTGCTCCTGTGCAGAGGCTTCCATAATGCCGGAGGCGATGGTACGTGATACCTAAGGAGATAGAGAACAGGTATCACTAGCAGGCAGTAGGGGCTGCACCCCTAGTATTGGCAGAGGCAAGTAGTAAATGCATGCAGGTTCAACAAACAGGGGTCCAGGGTATGGAGCCACCAGGCCAGTAGCATGCGTAATATGGCACAGACAGCGCAGGCCAAATCATGAGGCACAGACAAAGCAGGCCAATCAAAGGGGCACAGACAAAGCAGGCCAATCATAAGGGCACAGACAAAGCAGGCCAGTATATGGGCACGGATAGCACCGGCCCAGTGATATATTTAGGCAGGAACGTAAATCCTTATTGGTGACATGCAGGTATATCTTGACATAGAGGGTAGAGTCCTAGGTCAACGAGAGGGCAGTGATGCCAAGCAGGGTCCCATGCAGGTGGTATGCAGGTGTAATGCATAGAGAAAACTTTATAACCTAGGAATCATGCACTGAGTAATGTCCACAGAAATCATGCAAGGCTACAGAAAAAACATGCACTGAGAAAACTGCAGCCTGTAGCAATGAACACAGAAACATGCACAGAGAAATACTGTAGAATGCAGCGATGTCCCCCCACACAGTGGGGGCTGAGCCGTAAGCTGAGCAACCCAACTGAAGAAATGGGCACCGTGCCTTTAATGAAGGAGTGACACGCGCGGCAGACTCGGGTAAGAGCCACGCACCCCCGTGTCCGACCATGCGGTCGCGGGGGGATGGGCGCTCGGGAGCACACGCTCCCGCGGTAACAGTGCAGCTCCCTGCTCCTACCCCACGCCGCTCGTGCAGAAACAACAAGTGAGCGGAATCGTGGGCAGGACAGGGAGGCAAGGAGAGGATTCCCGCTCGGCGGACGAAACCGGCGGGAGCAAATCAACACAAGGAACACACGGGAGGGCCGGGAGTTTTACTCCGCGGCCCCGACGGTCGGCGGTCGGATGACCACTTCTCGGCGACCATCCACAAATAGGAAAACAAACAATGCAGAAAATCAAAACAAGCCTAAGGATAAAAATAAAACATAAAGTAAATTATTACCAAATCTATCTGTCTAAGCCACAGAATAAAACAGTGATAAAGTAAATTACTGTAAACTCCAATACACAAGTATAAAATCATAAAATACATATAATAAAACACACAGCCACCCATAAAACAGGAGGCAGTGGTACTCTGACCTGTACTGACTGCGGAGCAGCAAAGAAAGAGGCAATAGTTGGTTGGGAGGAGCCTTTTATGGATACCTTATGTTTTTGTCTTTGGTGTTTTTCTCTCTATGTTAATGTGCTGCTGTGGAGTTCTAGTAAAGAGAAACTTAAGCAAATATGAAGCCTCCTGTCATTAATAAAATTAGTATATAGGTAGAAGGTCAGGACACAATTAGTAAAGAGATAGCAAGTCAGGGCCGGATAAGTAAATAGGTAGTAGGTCATGTCAGGCAGAATAGGATCAGTAAACAGGTAGAAAGTCTGGGCAGGGTTAGGAAATAAGAAGAAGGTAAGAATCAATCAAAATGTGAAAGGTCAGGGCATGTGTATCATATCTATAACAGTACCGTTATCTCGTAAACTAACAGGTGGTCAGGATGGGAGTATGGAGCAACCAGTAAACAATCCCAGGCGAGGCCTGGGGTAAAACGAAGTGAGGTATAACCTGAATTAAATATACAAGAAATTCGGAACTTCAAATAAAATTAATTCTGACGCATCAAATCTATTTAAACATCACCATAGATAGGAAAGCTGTATGTTAGAAGGTAACTATCACCACTTCTCTGGATCCAACAAAATCCCAGGGGGCCCACTGTGACTTTCACTGAAAATTGTCTTTTTGTTTTTAAATCAAATCTGCTGAATTCATCCCATTTAAGGTGATTACTTCTGCAGGTACAATCCATCTGTAACTACTAAATTCTTAATATACTTACTTTATCTTCCAGAACGTGCATTAATATTTTATCTCCAAAGCCTCTGACTAAAGTGATCTGTATACAAATGAATCCAAAGGAGGGTTCAGCCATTATTTAGAGTTAAAGGTACAGTAAGGCTCTCAACAGACGTTATGAAATAAAGCCATCATCCACTATACAAAAATCATGTTACTTCTTGGGAAACAAGGTCAGACACATTCTTCCCATTCACTCTTGAAAACTTACTATGGAAACAAGCGAGGAGATTCTTTTTAAAAACGTGGATTTCTTTAACATTCTGAAAATCAAGGGGAAAAAAAACAATGGCAGAACACCCTGTGATAGTTACTGCATGCCAGCCAGTCAGCAAAACTAATATTAGTTTGGCAAATAATACCGGTTTGTAAATAAATAATTGTTTTTCATTTTAAACCACACAGGAAAAAAGTGCAAAAACTGAACATACTGAAAGAAATAATGAATGAACCACTAACCGCGAAAAAATAAGTCAAATTTCCTTATGAAAAATAAGTTCATAAAAATGTAAATAAATAAAAAATGTTAATAAAAATCATAATATTTTACTCATAATTCCTACTCTAACACTACCTGAGCAGCATGCTCACTGCAGCTCCCCACACCTCCTATAACCCAAACTATCTGAGCAGCACTCTCACTGCAGCTCCCCACACCTCCTATAACACACACTACCTGAGCAGCACAGTCACTGCATCTCCCCACACCACTTATAACACACACTACCTGAGCAGCACGCTCACTGCAGCCCTCACACCTCCTATAACACACACTACCTGAGCAGCACGCTCACTGCAGCTCCCCACACCTCCTATAACACACACTACCTGAGCAGCACACTCACTGCAGCTCCCCACACCTCCTATAACCCACGCTACCTGAGCAGCACCCTCACTGCAGCTCCCCACACCTCCTATAATACACACTACCTGAGCAACACACTCACTGCAGCTCCCCACACCTCCTATAACACACACTACCTGAGCAGCACACTCACTGCAGCTCCCCACACCTCCTATAACCCACACTACCTGAGCAACACACTCACTGCAGCTCCCCGCACCTCCTATAACCCACACTACCTGAGCAGCACGCTCACTGCAGCTCCTCACACCTCCTATAACCCACACTACCTGAGCAGCACGCTCACTGCAGCTCCCCACACATCCTATAACACACACTACCTGAGCAGCACTCTCACTGCAGCTCCCCACACCTCCTATAACACACACTACCTGAGCAGCACGCCTGCGCGCGGCTCCCCGCATCCTACAGCTTGCACACTACCTGAGCAGCACTCTCACTGCAGCTCCCCACACCTCCTATAACACACACTACTTCAGCAGCACGCTCACTGCAACGCCCCACACCTTCTATAACACACACTAACTGAACAACACTCTCACTGCAGCTCCCCACACCTCCTATAACCCACACTACCTGAGCAGCACACTCACTGCAGCTCCCCACACCTCCTATAACACACACTACCTGAGCAGCATGCTCACTGCAGCTCCCACACCTACTATAACCCACAC
>OW240914.1:355728344-355774717 GCA_933207985.1 Pelobates cultripes
ACACACTACCTGAGCAACACACTCACTGCATCTCCTCACACCACTTATAACACACACTACCTGAGCAGCACGCTCACTGCAGCCCTCACACCTCCTATAACACACACTACCTGAGCAGCACACTCACTGCATCTCCCCACATCCCTTATAACACACACTACCTGAGCAGCACATTCACTGCAGCTCCTCACACCTCCTATAACCCACACTACCTGAGCAGAATGCTCACTGCAGCTCCCCACACATCCTATAACACACACTACCTGAGCAGCACGCTCACTGCAGCTCCTCACACCTCCTATAACCCACACTACCTGAGCAGCATGCTCACTGCAGCTCCCCACACATCCTATAACACACACTACCTGAGCAGCACTCTCACTGCAGCTCCCCACACCTCCTATAACACACACTACCTGAGCAGCACACCCACTGCAGCTCCCCACACCACTTATAACACACACTACCTGAGCAGCACGCTCACTGCAGCTCCCCACACCTCCTATAACACACACTATCTGAGCAGCACGCTCACTGCAGCTCCCCACACCTCCTATAACACACACTACCTGAGCAGCACGCTCACTGCAGCTCCCCACACCTCCTATAACCCACACTACCTGAGCAGCACGCTCACTGCAGCTCCCCACACCTCCTATAACACACACTACCTGAGCAGCACCCTCACTGCAGCTCTCCACACCTCCTATAACACACACTACCTGAACAACACACTCACTGCAGCTCCCCACACATCCTATAACTCACACTACCTGAGCGAAACACTCACTGCAGCTCCCCACACCTCCTATAACCCACACTACCTGAGCGAAACACTCACTGCAACTCCCCACACCTCCTATAACACACACTACCTGAGCAGCACACTCACTGCAGCTAAAACTAGGTTTATTAGCACATTTATATGCCACATTTGTGTATTTCACTGTCACAGATACCATTATGAAGATTTTATATATTTTTTTTCCAGTTTGTACTCCTGGACAGAATACTCTGATAGTGAGTCTGTCATCCAACATGTGAGGCTCTTCCATGAAAAATGCTTCTGTTAATATTTGTTGCATTGCCGCTATTCTGTATGTATCCTAAATGGTAAACAATGGACAATACTAAAGGGCGGCATGGCACACAGCTGGTTGCAGAGTGTTACAAAGTCTGCGTCAATATTTACACATTTATTACATAACCCCAGGGCGGTCCTGTCTATAGATATGGTGATGAATCTCCAGATGCCGTTTCACCACAGCATATTCACATCAGCAGACAATACAGCCAGGGACAATGTTTGAAATGTCTTTGGCCCGCTAATTTTGTTGATTGGGGTTAACAAGCCTGTACTAACTCTTTCCAGATGCAGCTTCCTCACAAATTAAGGAATGTCCAGGTAAAATTGCTCAGTGAGATAATTTACCTGCTGGCTCACTGGCGAACAGACACACAGAAGAAGCGATAGATCCATTGCTCATAAAGTCTGAGGACCTCCGTACCAAGTAATCATGGTCTCTGTAGCCAGGGCAGGAAATTAACGACTGAACATCTCGGAAAGAACACAAAATCCTGTCCTTGTTATAGCCTCACATAGTTGCCAAAGTGGGAATGGATCACGTATATTGCTGCCATTGTTTTATACTCTGTTATACATTGCATGGTGTTTGGCCCAGAATCCTTTGCAGCCCTGCCTTCAGATAAAATCACATCTTAATAAAAAACTAAGTGCAGCAATGTTATAAAGAATTGTTACATCGTCACCCAACAAAGACACATTGTGCCAAAGGACAGTCACCGATCACTTGTCTCCTAGAGGGACAATCCTTCCTGGCTTTTGACCCAAATAAACTTTTAGGGTTATTCCCTTAAATATGAATTCATGGTGAATTCAAAGTGAATTTCAAATTTAATGTAAAAATATCCAAAAAGTCAGCAATGGAATTCTCCTTAAATTTACTTTGAATTCTCACTTTTGTAAATAACCCCGTTAAAGCACTTAAACATCATCTTACAGCGTTTTCTCAGATTTCATAAAAATCCATATTTATTAGTAGTTTATTTCAATCCATATCCTGTATTAATCTGAAAAAAAAAAAAGTAAAGCAGTGATATTATCAGCTCACAAACACAGTGCAAGTTTTGTGGGGAACAAATTGAGATCAATGAGTCCCATGCAGTCACCATGTACTCTGTGAAGATCCATTCCACCCAAACAGCAGAGACCTGTGTCCTCTATCCCTACCACATAAAGTCTGACGTCTTGGACCTCATCCATGTCTTCTCAAACACTTCAAAGACTTGCTGAATCTATTAACATTATGTGTATCATCATAGGCAGTGGTGCTATTTTGCCAGGGTCCATTACACTGAACTCTATACCTTCTCTTTGTTGCACGCATACATTCTCTGAGTTGAATAAAAATAGCTCAACAAAAACATGACAAACGGGGGCGTGACCTAACCAGGGAACGAGCTGGATGTTTTTGAATAGAGCTCCGTTCCCACAGCGCTGTAAATAGCCTACAAGAGCATATTTTCTACTCTCTACTCTAGTGTAAATGGATAAAAGGAGTGCTAAGAAACCCCCTAAGAAAGGACCGGAAACTGGGACGACAGTGCTGGACATGCTTACTGTCTAGAAGACCGGACCGTCGGAGAGCCAAGATGGCGCTGGAACAGGCCCTGCATCACGATCCTCCTCACAACGGGGGGCGACGAACTCTAGCCCCAAGATGGGAGAAGGTGCACAAATTTTGACCAAACTGGCCAAAGTACAAACCTACTTGGCAGGAGAGATAGAGCGTTCCACATCCGTCCTCCGAGCTGAAATCTCAACGCTGGGCACGAGAACATCAAGATTAGAGGACCGTCTGGAGGATAATACCCGGGCGCATAACGTGCTCGTGTCCCACGTCCTTAAGCTCGAAGATTGAGTCGCTGACATGGAGCTAGCCATGGAAGACATGGCAAATCATTCCAGGAGGAACAACGTACGAATGAGGGGCCTACCCGAAAGAGATGACGAAGGTCCCCTGCAGGCTACACTCCTCGACATATTTCAACTGCTGCTGCCAAACTTACCGGCAGAACAGTGGAGCATAGAGCGAGCGCTCTGGGCCCTCCGTGCCAAGAGACAGGATTCCAACACGCTGAGAGACATCATAATCTGTTCCTTCATTTCCAGACGAAGGAGGCCTTGATGCGAAGAAGCAGGGAAGAAGAGATTCTATACGAGTGGTCCATCATACAGCTCTACCAATATCTGGCCCCCAGCACTCTGCAAAGAAGAAGGGAGTGGAGACCCATAACAGAGGCCCTGAGAAGAGCCGGCGTGCGATATGCCTGGGGCTTTCCTTTAAAATTTTTGGTGTTTCGGGAGGGGAGAGCCCATGTGCTGGAACCTGGAGGCGACACAGAGAAATTCCTGAGAGATTTGAGAGTACCAACCCCGGCGCAGCTGTCGATACGAGCGGAGGCCGAAGAGGATCTTGTCCCCCTCCCGACGGAGTGGTAGGATGTTGGAGATCAGAGGCGCTGACGGCCGGATCGGGTACAGTAATGTTGCAGAGGACCAAAAGGATATACCCGGGTAGCAGCGCCGAATTGGGCGATTTAATTGTGGGTGGGAGCCACGGACATCCTTTGGGCTGGGGGAAGAGGGGTTCGGGACTCTTACCTTCCAGGCCCAACGTTGCTTAATGGAACGGCCATCTTTGTTTTCCTACCTTTTCTTATCCACAAGTTTGTGTGAGGCCGATTCCTATGCCTTTGGGTGGGGGAGATGGGCCTGAGGCCCAGGCTGGATAGATGGGTGGTTGGCCTTTCCACTGCCTTACCAGCAGGGTGAGACTCTGTTTAGTCGAATTATACTACTAAATTGGACACAGGACTACCCCCAAGTCTTTTATCAAGGAAGGACACACAAATGGACCCCGGTCTCAATTATACCAGTCTGTACAGCTAACAACATGTGCTATAGGGGGTATAGTTGGGAAATGGGGGGAAAAGGAAGAGGGGAAAAAGGGGGGGGTAAGAAAAAAAAGAAAGAAAAATCTAAAAGAAAAAAAGGGGGGAAAACATCAAAAGGATAGAAAAACCAATAGTAACAAGGGATAAAAAGGAATAAAGTCACATAAACAAAAAAATATATATATAAAACAAACAAACAAAAAAAAGCCCAAAACTTTGCATCCAGTTGGTTATATGCATGACTCTCGTACCTGTAGCGGAGAGCTGATTTCTCACAGCTAAACTCCACCAAGTACTTTAAGAGGATGCAGGAACAAGTAATAAATCCAAGAGAATATCCAGCACAATCAGCAATACAATCCAATAATATCCCATCACTTTCCCCAATCACTGGACGACACACAGTATCAGGAGTAGAAATAACTTTTAATGGCAACAACCTTCTTTTAAAGATTTCTCCCATGCAAGGGAGGGATTCACAATCATTAGTACATTACCCAATAAAGTACAAGGTACAACCCACACATCTCCTCCCATCAGCTTATCTGTTAACAGAATTAAAAGGTACATATTTTCCCCAAGTTCTAGATGTACCCCAAGTACAGAAGGTACACCCCTGCTATTACCTGATAGCCCTGATCTGGGTGAATAACATATTCAAAAATCACCCAGATCGGATCAGGGGTTCGGGAGTTATGGGGGTTTAAAGTTTTGTGGAGGTCCCTTTAGGTCCACTGATGCATGGCTTTCCAGCCCAGACTTTCCAGCCCAAACCAGTTCCAAGTAGTCTGGCAGTGTGCCCGGGACAACGCCCTGCTGGAGAACAATGGGACAGGAAACGGGGGAGGGGTACACCTTGCTATACACAATCTATACACAGTCTAATAGAAGTCCATACCTAGTTACTTAGAGTTTTGTGTGCTCCAGGCACAGGAAAATCTCTGCAGGGCCAACAATCAATAAAAGGGAATGTGACAGCCAAAAAGGGGTTCCGCTACAGTACCCTTGTTAAATTCAGGCTCCTCTGAGGGTACTGTAGCGGAACCCCTTTTTGGCTGTCCCATTCCTTTTTATTGATTGTTGGCCCTGCAGAGATTTTCCTGTGCCTGGAGTACACAACCGCAACCATGTTGGGGGTTGATGCCCCCCCTCCTCCCCGGCTGCTGGTCCATACAGCCTAGCCTTAATCTTCTAGCAAAACTGCCCATGGGTAAAGGAGAGGCTAAGAGTCCTAGGATCATAGAAGAGCATATCCGCAAGATTAGATCCACAGGCAGCTAAACTAAGCCCTAGGGAGTTAGCCTTTAGATTTATGTCTCAACGACAAACGAGGGGTCCGCCTGCTTTCATGGGGGCTTTATAACTGGAACCCCTTTACATCCCCCGGGGTGAGGGAGGGCCCAGGTAACCGGGCATATCCAGGTAGTTAGGAAGTTAAAAGGGCGCCATAGGCTCCCGCCACGTGGCTCGAGTATTGAAGTGGAGCCTCCCTGTTACGAGGTTTTGACATGATTTATTTCAGTTTTTATCCATGTTGCTTTAATTTCTTCTCATGTCACATTCTGTCCCTGTTATCACTGACTGTGTTATATAACGCTACCAGAAACTTACGTACCTACACATACCTTATCTACAAGTTGAAAAGGAGTAGATCCCGCAGCAAATAGATCTAGCTACGAAACAATGCAAAACAGCGCAAAATGGTTAGAGGCTCATACATCCACATCTCTCTCTAGCGCCGTGCGCAGACGAGATGGGGAAATGTGAACCCCACACCAGTCTGGCAAAAGATAAGACCAGACAACTACAACTGAGCACAGTGCTCAACTACCTCTCTTCTTTCTCTTTCTTTCATTCACCTTCCCCTATCCCAGTTTACCTTTCCCTTCCCACCTTGGGGCTGGGGGCTTATACATCAGGACACAAAGGTTCTGACATGGACAGAGGTGGGCGTGCTAAAAGGCGTCACTCTTAAATCAAGAGCATGACTCTGAAACTATCATCCTTAAATGTAAAAGGGCTTATTACGCCGAACAAGAGACGTCTTCTTTTCAGAGAACTGAAGAGAATGAAGTCTGACATAGTCTTTATTCAGGAGACTCATATACTGAAACAAGCTACATTTCAACTAAAAGGCCAAACATTTAGGGTTTCCTGCAAAGCCAGAACTCACACTAAACATAATGGGGTCGCGATCCTCATTCGCAATAGCTGCCCACTACAAATAGATTCCACCGCTGCAGACCAAAACAGGAGGTACATGATAGTATCGGGCACCCTACTATCTTTCAAGATACACCTTATCAATGTTTATGCCCCAAACCAATGATTTTGGAACGACTTGAAGACCAAAATCCAAGCACTGGACCACGGACTCATTATGCTGGGGAGCGACCTATATGCAGTATCAAACCCTGCCGTTGATAGGAGCACACAAAGAAATGCTCCCAGGTCCCAAGGACGGGGAGGACAAGATAAGATGCTCCATAAATTCATCACAGACACCGGGTTGGTGGACGTCTAAAGAGCACATCATCCAAGCACAAGGGACTTTACCTTCTACTCGACTCCGCATGGTACATACTCAAGAATTGATATGTTCTTGATTAATGATCGATCGCTTTCTCAGGTTACGGGACCATGCTGACGTCCACATTACACTGGGGAACCTGTGCAACGCTTCCCCATGGACGTGGAAATTAAATTCATCCCTACTGAAGGACCCAGAGATTGTGGAACAGTTCCGCACAGACATTTTATAGTTTTTTGACTCCAATGCCAGACCTGCGTCCAGAGATAATATGGGCAGCACATAAAACGGTTATACGAGGAACACTTATTAAGATAGCACTGCCAAAAAGAAGACGAAAGCCCAAAATCTGAAGAGACTTTTGAGTTACGGACGCTAGAACAAAAACACAAAGGACATCCAGACGATGACACATTTAGATGCTTAGCAGTGACACGACTCAACATACGCACTCTGCTATTAGACGATACAGCTAGAGTCACGACCTGGTCCAAAATAACTTTTTACGAACGGACCAATAAAATGGACACCCTATTGACCAGAGTCCTCAAACCAAGAATGAGACGAGGACACATAACATCCATCCGGCATCCGGATAAGTCGATCAAAACGATGCCTAAAGATATCGCTGAGGTTTTTACCGAATACTATAAATCCCTCTCAAAGAGACACTGACGATAAGGGACAATGACGCAACCCTTAGGTTCATTAGGGACCTCGGACTACCTAAGTTACCACAAGAAGCAGTGGACATTTTAACAGCTGAAATCACCCCTGATGAAATAGACCGATCAATAACAGCTTTAAAAGGGAACAAGGCCCCAGGACCCAACGGATCTGATGGTAGTTACTAAAAGACGTTTTGCAAGGAATTGGTTCCCCAATTAACAACAGTATTCAATGGGTTTCAGACGGGAGGCACCCCGAACCCCGATATGTCCCTAGCCACCATTGTATTATTGCCAAAACCAGATAAAGATCCCCTGTGCCTAGACAGTTACAGGCCTATTTCCCTCATAAACCATGATATGAAAATCTTAGCAAAAATTCAGGCAGAACGCCTCAACCCATTCCTAGCGTACTTGATAGACGCTGACCAAGTCGGCTTTATACCGAGTAGACAGCTGTTCGAAAACACCCGCAGAAATATAGACTTGATATGGAGACAGTTGGCCACAAAGATTCCAACGCTGTTCGTTTCGCTCGACGCGGAAAAAGCCTTTGACAGAGTGAAGTGGCCTTACCTGTTCACACTCCTGACCCACCTAGGGTTCCCTGAACAGTTCATGACCTTATTAAAAGCAATGTATAGCAAAGTCAGAGCACAGGTGAAGATCTCAGGAGCCCCGCTCTGACCTTTTCAGCTTTTCAACGGTACTAGACAGGGATGTCCCCTCTCCCCTCTATTATTTGTCCTATCATTAGAACCCCTACTACAGGCACTACGGCGACATCCAGGCGTGAAAGGTATAGAGGTGGGGGGGGTAGAGAATTTCTGGTTTTCAGCCTATGCGGATGATGTGTTCTTAGCACTCACCGACCCGGTGAACTCAATGGGGGCCTTACGAGTGGTGCTGGGTGAATTTGGGACCATTTCAGGATACAAAGTGAACATGGCAAAGTCTGGCGCCCTTCTAATAGGAGTACCAGCAACAACAACAACCCTTATACATGACACACACCACTAAGAATAGAACAACAGGCACTCAAATACCTAGGAATCCGACTAACAGCAAAACCGGAAAAACTGTACAATCAAAATTATACACCGCTGATGAAACAGCTGGTGCGGGAGATGGAGACGTGGGTGGACAGGCCTATATCATGGATAGGTAGAATCCATGCCATTAAAATGAATATCTTACCTAAAACTTTGTTTTTGTTCCAAGTGCTGCCCATCCGCGTCTCCAGAGCTTCTCTGCAGCCCCTACAGAGTGCAATAGGATCCTTTGTATGGCAAAATAAAAGACACAGAATTTCCAGATACATTTTATACAGGCCAAAGACGAGAGGGGGACTGGGCCTCCCAAACATATATTACTATTACATAGTGACTAAATTGACTCAGGTGGCAATGTGGCACTCTCCTCCAGGAGACCGAAAATGGACAGATGTGGAATCTCTCATGACGGGTGCCGATCTCCCGCAGCTTCTTATGTGGGTTCCTAAAGAGCACAGACCCAAGATCAGGGTCACCTGCCCGACCATAATTAATTCCTTGAGGGTGTGGGACTCTCTAAAACTAAAGTTCCACTTAGCATCTGATGAGTCTCCTATTATGTCATACCATCGCAATAAAGCCTTCACCCCCGGAATGACAGCTAGAGACTTCAAAAACGTAGAGAGAATAGGATTACAACGCATCTGCCGACTATACGAGGGGACGGAGGTCATTACCTTCGACGCGCTAAGACAGCGGGGCCACCTCACTTCACGGACCTTTTAAGATACATACAAATTAGAGATTTAGCAAAATTAGCACACATAAAAATGGCGGCCCGGCAAAAGATGACGTTCTTCGAACGCATCTGCCTCCAAGAAATTATACCCAAAGGCATGATAACGCTTATGTACGCCCACCTCTGTTCAGAAGCTAAGGACTGGGGCAAGCTAGCCTATACGGATCAATGGGATAGAGACCTAGGGGAAACACTGGAAGGCATAGAGTGGCAAGAGATCTGGGAGGCTAACCATACCTCGTCTGTGTGCGTTACCCTTCAGGAGCAATCTATCAAAACTATGCTTCGCTGGTATACTACATCAGTTAAACTATACCAAACGCACAAAACTCCTACAGAGGAGTGCTGGAGGGGTTGCGGTCTGAGGGGGACGTACATGCACATGTGGTGGGAATGCCCACAGATGGTCACATTTTAGAAACAGATACAGGCCCTATTGTCGCAGGTCTTCTTAAGAACTCCAGACCTAGATCCAGGGCTCGAGTCCTGCAGGAACGCATGGGAACGGCGTTCCTGCACTTTTTCCACAGCAGGAACGCCGTTCCCGTTACCTGTCCTGCAGGACCGGCCCTGCTAGCTGCACAGAGGGGCCAGCACACGCTGTGTTCCCTCTCCAGCTATAACTCTCACGAGACCCGCGGCTGTTACCATGGCAACGCTCCGCACAGGCGAGTCTCGCGAGAGTTAGAGCTGGAGAGGGAACACAGCGTGTGATGGCTCCTGTGTGCAGCGGCTGGCTCCCTCCACCGGACCACCAGGCGATCTCCCCCCTCCCTGACAAGGTAAGAAGCAGGGAGGGGGAAATAAAATAAATAAACACATAAAGTAAGAAAAAAATGCTTCCCCCCCACATCATCCAGCACTCACACACACATCATTCAGCACTCACACACACCCATCATCCAGCACACACACACCCATCATCCAGCACACACACACCCATCATCCAGCACACACACACACCCATCATCCAGCACACACACACACCCATCATCCAGCACGCACACACCCACCCATCATCCAGCACGCACACACCCACCCATCATCCAGCACCCACACACCCACCCATCATCCAGCACGCACACACACACCCATCATCCAGCACGCACACACACACCCATCATCCAGCACGCACACACACATCATCCAGCACGCACACACACATCATCCAGCACGCACACACACGTCATCCAGCGCGCACACACACATCATCCAGCACACGCACACACTGCATTCATTATACACACTCTTCACTCACTACAAACACACTACATTCACTATACACCCTCTGCATTCACTATACACACTCTGCATTCATTATACACATTCTGCACTCACAACACACTACATTCACTGTACACACTCTGCATTCACTACAAACACACTACACACTCTGCGCTCACTACAAACACATTAAATTCATTATACATAATTTGCACTTACTACAAACACACTACATTCATTATACACACTCTTCACTCACTACAAAAACACTGCATTCACTATACACACTGCACTCACTACAAACACACTACATTTATTATACACACTGCACTCACTACAAATACACTACATTTATTATACACACTGCACTCACTACAAATACACTACATTTATTATACACACTGCACTCACTACAAATACACTACATTCATTATACACACTCTGCACTCACTACAAATACACTACAATTATTATTCACACTCACTACAAATACACTACAATTATTATTCACACTGCACTCACTACAAACACACTACATTTATTATTCATACTCTGCATTCACTACAAACACACTACATTTATTATTCATACTCTGCATTCACTACAAACACACTACATTCATTATACACACCCTGCACTGCATTATATGCATAGGAGTGTAATTTTTTAATTTTTTTTTTTAAGGGGGGGAAGGAGAGGGGAGGCGGGAATCTTGGCTGAGTTCCCACACTTTTTTCCCCAGGACTTGACCCCTGCCTAGATCCATGGCTATTCTTATTAAGCAGGACCCTAGACGGATGGACTAGGCATGAACAAAAGCTTATCTACAAAATTACACTAGCAGCTTGGAGGGCCGTAGCCTCAGAATGGCTTAAACCAGGCACACCACCCATCACAGGGGTCATAAATAGGATAAAAGAGGTCCACTTGATGGACAACCTAACAGCTAGGATAAGGGGCACCTTAAAAACTTTTCAGAAGACCTGGGAACCCTGGGAAAACTCCAACCTGGGAAGTTAAATATATAACCACGCTCCGACGGAAGAACTAAATGCCCCATTCAGGGAACCTCCCTCCCACCACCACCATACCCCACCCCCCCACTCCTTTCTCTCTAACTATCTGAAACCTCTCCTTCTTCTTTCTGTCTATTTCTGTCCAGGCTTACAGGTTTTATAAAAACAAAATATTGATCAACATAAGGCATCCCTAAAGATAGTCATATGTGGCAAACAGGAACCATAAACACCAGATACAATAAGCTGCTATTCATACACCGTTAGATAAATAATAAATATCACTAGCTAGCTAAAGAGAACCTTGGGAACCACCTATATAAAAAACCCACGAAGGAGATATGCCAACTAATGCCCGTATATCATAATTCTAGACAAAGAGATGTATATACTTAATGTTAACATCTTTCTTGCGGTTATCTATTGAATGTAAATGCTAACCATTGTTTGCAGTATTTCATGTCAATACAAAATAAAGAATAAAAAACAAAACAAAAAAAAACATGACAAGCTGGAGAAGATGGCTTTACCTTACTCTAGAAGGTGTTACTTTCCCGTCCACACAAAAGAAATAGAGAAAAATTGCTTGGGAAACACCTGTCTCCAGAGGCTTGCCTAGAGCATATCGCACCCGGGGCAGGTCTGATTTTTGGTGGATGTGAGTGAATGTAGGGCTGTGTTTGTATGTAGTGTTAGTATTTGAATGAATCTGTGTGTAGTGTGGTTTTTTAATGCAGTAGTGTGGTTATATATAATGGTGGGGTTTGTATGTAGTGTTGACATATTAAATGCAGTGGTGTATTTGTGTGTTGGTGAGATTCTGAGATGTATGCCCTCTCCTGAAACTGTCATCAAAATAAAACACTAAGCCCTCAATGAACACTATCCACGCAACCTACTTTCCTACACTACCCTTACCTTTTCTGTTACATTACTTCACTCCCTCTAGCATGTAAACTCACTGAGCAGGCCCTCAATCCCTCTGTTACTGTGTCACTATACCCCACTCCGTCTAGCATGTAAACTCACTGAGCAGGCCCTCAATCCCTCTGTTACTGTGTCACTATACCCCACTCCCTCTAACATGTAAACTCACTGAGCGGGGCCCTCAATCCCTCTGTTACTGTGTCACTATACCCCACTCCCTCTAACATGTAAACTCACTGAGCAGGACCCTCAATCCCTCTGTTACTGTGTCACTATACCCCACTCCCTCTAACATGTAAACTCACTGAGCAGTGCCCTCAATCCCTCTGTTACTGTGTCACCATACCCCACTCCCTCTAACATGTAAACTCACTGAGCAGGGCCTCAGTCCCTCTGTTACTGTGTCACTATACCCCACTCCCTCTAACATGTAAACTCACTGAGCAGGACCCTCAATCCCTCTGTTACTGTGTCACTATACCCCACTCCCTCTAACATGTAAACTCACCGAGCAGGCCCCTCAATCCCTCTGTTACTGTGTCACTATACCCCACTCCCTCTAGCATGTAAACTCACTGAGCAGGGGCCTCCAGTCCCACTCTGTGCTGTCACTGCCACCCCACTCCCTCCTAACATGTAAACTCACTGAGCAGGCCCCTCAATCCCTCTGTTGCTGTCACTTTATACCCCACTCCCTCCTAACATGTAAACTCTGAGCAGACCTCAGTGCACTCTATTACTGTGTCACTATACCCCACTCCCTCCTAACTGTAGCAAAAGAGCTCACTGGGCGGGGGCCCTCAATCCCTCTGTTACTGTGTGCACTATACCCCACTCCCTCCTGGCATGTAGGCTCCATTAAGGCAGGGCCCTCAATCCCTCTGTTGCTGTCACTCAATGAGCAGGGCCCTCAATCCCTCTGTTACTGTGTCACTATACCCCACTCCCTCTAACATGTAAACTCACTGAGCAGGCCCTCAATCCCTCTGTTACTGTGTCACTATACCCCACTCCCTCTAACATGTAAACTCACTGAGCAGGGCCCTCAATCCCTCTGTTACTGTGTCACTATACCCCACTCCCTCATGTAAACTCACTGAGCAGGCCCTCAATCCCTCTGTTACTGTGTCACTATACCCCACTCCCTCTAACATGTAAACTCACTGAGCAGGCCCTCAATCCCTCTGTTACTGTGTCACTATACCCCACTCCCTCTAACATGTAAACTCACTGAGCAGGCCCTCAATCCCTCTGTTACTGTGTCACTATACCCACTCCCTCTAACATGTAAACTCACTGAGCAGGGCCCTCAATCCCTCTGTTACTGTGTCACTATACCCCACTCCCTCTAACATGTAAACTCACTGAGCAGGGCCCTCAATCCCTCTGTTACTGTGTCACTATACCCCACTCCCTCTAACATGTAAACTCACTGAGCAGGGCCCTCAATCCCTCTGTTACTGTGTCACTATACCCCACTCCCTCTAACATGTAAACTCACTGAGCAGGACCCTCAATCCCTCTGTTACTGTGTCACTATACCCCACTCCCTCTAACATGTAAACTCACTGAGCAGGCCCTCAATCCCTCTGTTACTGTGTCACTATACCCCACTCCCTCATGTAAACTCAATGAGCAGGCCCTCAATCCCTCTGTTACCGTCACTATACCCCACTCCCTCTAACATGTAAACTCACTGAGCAGGGCCCTCAATCCCTCTGTTACTGTGTCACTATACCCCACTCCCTCTAACATGTAAACTCACTGAGCAGGACCTCAATCCCTCTGTTACTGTGTCACTATACCCCACTCCCTCTAACATGTAAACTCACTGAGCAGGGCCCTCAATCCCTCTGTTACTGTGTCACTATACCCCACTCCCTCTAACATGTAAACTCACTGAGCAGGGCCCTCAATCCCTCTGTTACTGTGTCACTATACCCCACTCCCTCTAACATGTAAACTCACTGAGCAGGGCCCTCAATCCCTCTGTTACTGTGTCACTATACCCCACTCCCTCTAACATGTAAACTCACTGAGCAGGGCCCTTAATCCCTCTGTTACTGTGCATCCAACTCGTCTGCTTACAAATTTCACCAATTGTACAGCGCTACAGAACTTGGTGGCACTTTATAAATAATAATAATATACACAGTGACACACATGCAGATACATAGACACACAATCACACACAGATACACTAACACCCACAGACACAGTGGTGACTCTAGGGACAACATTTGGGAGGGACACACACATAAGATACCACAGTCAAAAAACGTGAGGGGGGGGCGCACTAAAATGTTTCACTAGGGAATGGGTTAATGTGCTGCCATTGTCAGTCTGATGGGGTAATGTGCTGCATAATGGCATCAGACAACAATTATGCATAGAATTCACATTAGCCACCTAGATATTTTGTTGTGGGCTGGCTGACACCTCTTAACTTCAATCTTTGTTTATCAGATAACTCCCCTATCACTAGCTCTTTTAAGAGTTGTTCCTGCTCTGCTCTACAGCATCCCTCCCACTAGGGGGAAAAGAACATCTCTGGTGGCGAAACCCTTCTCATCAGGGAGGCCGCCACATCTGGTGGCAGCGGTGGTATGTTCTTTTCCCCCTAGTGGGAGGGATGCTGGAGAGCAGAGTAAGAACAGCTCTTAAAAGAGCTAGTGATTAAGCACTCCAAGCAGAAGAGAGAAAGAGAGAGCTGATATAGCTTTCTCCCACAAACATGAGACGAGGCTTTATACTGTGAGATGACTGAGTTTAATGGAGCCACACACGGCCTTTTATGGCAATCCCCATACAAGGGGCACTCCTCTCTGGACCTGAGAGTAGACTACAGTACAAACGATTATGGTATTGGCTCTCAGGTCCAGAACACTCCCATACACAAACAATGTAATCCCTCCTCTGTTCTTGGGAGATAATTGAATAAGGCATTGTACTCACATAACCCAATTATCTCCAAGCACAGAAAAGATATACTTTTACACAGTATCCTGAAAGTACCCCCACAACTCATGGAAACCCCACTAAAGATATATCCCCTGCTAGCCCCGATCTGGAACATATCCAAAGATCACCCAGATCGGTTCAGGAGTTCGGGATTTCCATGGAAGTCACATTTTGAACGACCACACACGAGGCTTCTGCCCAAAAGAGTTCCATGAAATCAGACTGTGCAGTCAGTCTAGTTCGGGAATACATGAAATAGTCAAAATACCGAACGTAAGAGTTACTATAGATACTTGGTTGATGTATCTGGTTCGGGAGTTTATTCCTACCGAACGCCGCTCTTTTTATACGAATCTAGACGAACGTATGAAGGTGTGAAAGCCCCAGCGGTGTTTGCGCGGTCGAGTGTCCAATTATAGCTCCATGCACTCGACAACCAAAAACCGTTGTATGTATTCACGGCTAAAGATGGCCGCCACCACGTGTTCGTATACCATACGCCGACCACCCAGCCGACTGCTTAGAATGCCTGTGGTTTTCGAGGTGTTACAGAGGTGATAGAAGTTAATGAGGGGCACACTCCACACACGGGTGGTCTGGTCGTTCGGTAGTTTGTTCGGTAAGGGAATAAAATACAGAATAAACAAAAGAGAAGGCAATGTCCCAAACACATAGGGTAATGAAATGAAGGGGTTTACAGTCCAGGGACAGGGGGATCCATCACAGTATTAAATAAAAAAGATTGAGTATCCTAATTGTTTGTCCGACACTACGAAACCAAGTGGAGATCTTCTGCCTTGACGGACAATTATTTATTATTTCCTTTGAGTTTGTACAACTGTCAATCCCTGCTGCTACACAGTATAAATGGCTCAATTTCTTTTTAAAAAGACAAAAAGTTATTCACGAAATATAGAATTGTGGCAAATTAACAAGAAAATTACAAATTTTATGTCAACATTGCAAGACTGAAAAATAGCTCAGATGGAGAAATTTTCCAGTTCAGTTTTTTTGAATGAAAATTATTACGATACTTATTTTTTAAAACGTTTTGCTTTCCTCTTTTTCTAAAAGTTTACAATTGCAACAAGCTCCAGGCAGCCATCTTTACCCAGGTTCCCCAGCCAGCCAGAGCATGGTGGGAGGTTTAGTTCACTAGCAGATAGACATGGGTTGAATCTTTTTGACTGAAAATATTAAAGGGCAGATTGTGAGGAGATCTGATGCTGTGGACAAGGTTTGTATTTATGATGGGTTATATGAGCGACCCTTTATTATTATTATTATGATATTTATATAGCGCCATCAAATTCCGCAGCGTTTTACAATGGGTGGACGAACAGACATGTAGTTGTAACCAGACAAGTTGGACACACAGGAACAGAGGGGTTGAGGGCCCTGCTCAATGAGCTTACATGCTAGAGGGAGTGGGGTAAAATGACACAAAAAGGTAAGGATAGTATTAGACTAGTGACAGTTGCAGAAGAGGAATCAGTCAGAAGCTATTAACAGTTTAATTGATACGCTTTTATGAAGAAGTGGGTTTTTAACGATTTTTTGAAGGAGTGGAGACTGGGTGAGCATCTAACGGAGGAGGGGAAGCGAGTTCCACAGGAACGGTGCAGCCCTCGAGAAATCTTGAAGGCGAGCATCAGAGGTGGGAGTACGGACAGAAGATAGACGTAAGTCTTCAGCAGATCGTAAGGGCCTAGACGGGACATACTTGTGTATAAGGGAGGATAGATAGGTGGGAGCAGCATTATGTAGAGATTTGGAAGCAAGAACCAGAATTTTAAATTGAGCTCTATATTTTATAGGAAGCCAATGTAGGGACTGACAGAAGGGTGAGGCATGGGAGGTGCGGGCGGACAGGAAGATGAGTCTCGCCGCCGCATTCATTATGGACTGTAACGGCGCAAGTTGGGAGCACGTAAGATCACTGAGAAGCAGATTACAGTAGTCAAGACGAGAAAGGACAGTGGAATGGACCAACACCTTAGTCGCATCTGGCGTTAAGTAGGGGCGGATGCACGCAATGTTTTTGAGATGGAAATGACAGTATTTGGCAATAGAATGAACATGAGGCTTGAAGGAGAGGTCGGAGTCAAAGAGAACACCTAGGCAGTGAGCCTGCGTGGTGGAGCTGATGGTAGCACCGTTGACTTGGAGGGAGACAGACCCAGGAGTAACAACACTTGAGGGAGGAAAGACCAGAATTTCAGTTTTGGTCAAGTTTAGTTTAAGTAAGTGGGCAGCCATCCAGTTAGAACCAGCAGAGAGGTAGTCAGAGACACTAGTCAAGAGGGACGGGGAGAGATCAGGAGAGGACAGGTAGATTTACGTGTCATCTGCATAGAAATGATAGTGGAAGCCAAAGGAGCTAATGAGTTTACCAAGGGAGGCAGTATAGATGGAGAACAGTAGGGGACCAAGGACTGAACCTTGGGGGACACCAACAGAGAGGAGTTGGGGAGAAGAAGCAGAGCCAGAGAAAGAAACACTGAAAGAGCGCTGGGAGAGGTAGGAGGAGCACCAGGAGAAAGCAATATCTTGTAGACCGATATTGCGGAGGATGAGAAGAAGCTGTTGATGATCAACAGTGTCAAAAGCCGCAGACAGGTCAAGGAGAATTAGGATAGAGTAGTGACCACGAGATTTTGCAGCGAGTAGATCATTGGATACTTTGGTCAGTGCCGTTTCCACAGAGTGCTTAGCGCGGAAACCAGACTGAAGCAGGTCTAGCAGAGAGTTGGACTCGAGGAAGTCTGTCAATCTCGCATACACAATTCTTTCAAGGATCTTGGATGCAAAAGGCAGTAGCGGGATAGGACAATAGTTGGATGGGGAGTTAGGGTCAAGATTGGGCTTCTTTAGAATTGGGGTTACAGTTGCATGTTTGAAGGGAGATGGAAATATACCAGAGGAGAGAGAGAGATTGAGAATTTTAGTGAGAGGTGGAGAAAGAGAAGAAGACAGAGTACGGATGAGATGCGAGGGAATTGGATCTAGGGAGCAGGTGGTGGGGTGGGAAGACTGGAGCAGAGTAGAAACCTCTTCCAATGTAGCGGGTGTGAATGAACATAGAACAGCAGAGGGAGTGAAGTTAGGGGAAGTATTGTAAGGGGAAGAAGAAAGATGAGAGATCTCTTCTCTGAATGTAGAGATCTTGTCAGTGAAGTGAGTTGCAAAGTCTGAGGCGGTCAAGTTAGAAGGTGGAGGAGGAACAGCAGGGCGAAGACAAGAGTTAAATATGTGAAATAGTCGATTACACCACACCAGTCTCACTGCAACAGATTTGCTCGTGTCAGACAACCATGTTCTACTACATCTAGTGGCAATGTACAAAAACGGATAACAGCGTAAATAACTTGTCTTATGGTGCTTCCCAGCATTGTTTAAACAATTCACTGTATGTCTGTATATGAGGAGGATATTAGCTACAATGCATCAAAGCTTGGCCTGTTTCAATAGGAGAACTCTGGATGGATCTGGTCCTCAGCGGGTCTAGTGATGACTTGAAGGAGGAGGGGGGATTACCGCTGAATATATATATAGTGTAAATTGAATTAGCCGTATTAGTCCAGTAGACAAGATGCCAAAATTCCAGAGTATTGCCGTATGCAATGATACCTTTTCTATATAGAAATCTCAGAGTATTGCAGTATGCAATGATGTCTTTTATATATATAGAAATCCCAGAGTACTGCAGTATGCATTGATGCCTTTTATATATAGAAATCCCAGAGTATTGCAGTATGCAATGATGCCTTTTATATATAGAAATACCAGAGTATTGCAGTATGCAATGATACCTTTTATATATATAAATCCCAGAGTATTGCAGTATGCAATGATACCTTTTATATATAGAAATCAAAGAGTATTGCGGTATGCAGTGATACCTTTTATATATATATATATATATATATATATATATATATATATCCCAGAGTATTGCAGTATGCAGTGATACCTTTTATATATATAGAAATCCCAGAGTATTGCAGTATGCAGTGATACCTATTATATATATATATAAATCCCAGAGTATTGCAGTATGCAATGATTCTTTTATATATAGAAATCCCAGAGTATTGCAGTATGCAATGATACCTTTTATATATATAAAATCCAGAGTATTGCGGTATGCAGTGATACCTTATATATATATATATATATATATATATATATCCCAGAGTATTGCAGTATGCAATGATACCTTTTATATAGAGAGAAATCCCGGAGTATTGCAGTATGCAATGATAACTTTTATATATATAAATCCCAGAGTATTGCAGTAAGCAATGATACCATATATATATAAATCAAGGAGTATTACAGTATGCAATGATACCTTTTATATATATAAATCCCAGAGTATTGCAGTATGCAATTATACCTTTTATATATATAGAAATCCCAGAGTATTGCGGTATGCAGTGATACCTTTTATATATATATATTTGTGTAAGGGGCAAAGTAATCGTATAAGGAGTGAGGTTCCAGTAGGAACTTGGAATAGTATAAAAGAGCAAGTCGGTTGTGGTGTGCCGATACCGACGATACGGTAGGCCTGTAAATAAAGAGGGACCACCCAGGATTAGAAAGTAAAAGAAGAAGAAAAGTGATATAGATTGTGTATGAGGAGTGGGTGGGAGGGGCATTCAGACGCTGACCTTGATCGGTAAGGAGTCAGGTAAGAGGTGTAGCTTATATAGGGGAGTAAGTTAACTTAAGCCCCTCCCACAAATACAGGCCAAACGGCCTTACTACATATAAATCCCAGAGTATTGCAGTATGCATTAATACCTTTCATATATAGAAATCCCAGAGTATTGCAGTATGCAGTGATACCTTTTATAGATATATATCCCAGAGTATTGCAGTATGCAATAATACCTTATATATATAAATCCCAGAGTATTGCTGTATGCAATGATACCTTTTATACATATAAATCCCAGAGTATTGCGGTATGCAATGATACCTTTTTTATATATATAAATCCCAGAGTATTGCAGTATGCAATGATACCTTTTATATATATAAATCCCAGAGTATTGCAGTATGCAATGATACCTTTTATATATATAAATCCCAGAGTATTGCAGTATGCAATGATACCTTATATATATAAATCCCAGAGTATTGCGTATGCAATGATACCTTTTATATATATAAATCCCAGAGTATTGCAGTATGCAATGATACCTTTTATATATATAAATCCCAGAGTATTGCCGTATGCAATGATACCTTTTATATATATAAATCCCAGAGTATTGCAGTATGCAATGATACCTTTTATATATATAAATCCCAGAGTATTGCAGTATGCAATGATACCTTTTATATATATAAATCCCAGAGTATTGCAGTATGCAATGATACCTTTTATATATAGAAATCCCAGAGTATTGCAGTATGCAATGATACCTTTTATATATAGAAATCCCAGAGTATTGCAGTATGCAATGATAACTTTTATATATAGAAATCCCAGAGTATTGCAGTATGCAGTGATACCTTTTATATATATAAATCCCAGAGTATTGCAGTATGCAATGATACCTTTTATATATATAAATCCCAGAGTATTGCAGTATGCAATGATACCTTTTATATATAGAAATCCCAGAGTATTGCAGTATGCAATGATACCTTTTATATATAGAAATCCCAGAGTATTGCAGTATGCAATGATACCTTTTATATATAGAAATCCCAGAGTATTGCAGTATGCAATGATACCTTTTTTATATAGAAATCCCAGAGTATTGCAGTATGCAGTGATACCTTTTATATATAGAAATCCCAGAGTATTGCAGTATGCAATGATACCTTTTATATATATATAAATCCCAGAGTATTGCAGTATGCAATGATACCTTTTATATATATAAATCCCAGAGTATTGCAGTATGCAGTGATACCTTATATATACATTTGGGGTTAAGCCAGCCTCTAGTGGCTGTCTTCCGGATATTATGCCTCCATCGCGCAGAGCGTCCATAGGAAAGCATTGAGAAATGCTTTCCAATGGACACTTTGAATGCGCGCGCGGCACTTGGCTCTGTGACATCGGATGAGGAGCTGATGTCGAAGTGGGAGGAGAGGTCACCAGTCCCGAGGGAGCCCGGCGCTGGAATAAGGTAAGCTGCTGAAGGGGTTTTGTTTTCCTGACACTATAGTGATCCTTTAATGTTGTATGAGTTGTTATTGTGTCTGGCTGTGTTATTGCCACATATATGTTGACACAGTTTGCAGAGTGATTTGTTGCATCGTACAGTGCCATTCTGTGTGAGCTCCTGTTCTGTGGTCAATTTGCTGTGGACCAATCTCTGTCTCAGGTTTGAATGCTAGTATGGGGAGCTCAGGAAATATTACTTTGAGTGTGGGGTCCTCTGAAATGAATGGTTGTAACTCTTTAATAATTTTACATACTCCTTCTAGAGTTAGGTTTGTATGTAACTACTAGAGGGGATTCTTGTTTTGTTTTCCTTTGCTTTGTACTGTAGGAGCCTTTCCCGTGGTGTTTTTAGGGCAGATTTTATTTTATTAGATATTGCCATTTCCTTGTAGCCCTTTTGCCCAAATAACTCTGACAGTGTACTCAGGTGTTGATCTCTGTCTCTTGTGTCAGAGCAATGCGGTGATATCTGTTAGCCTGGCTGCAGATAATACCTTGTTTGCTGTGATTGGGATGGGAGCTGGAATTGTGGAGGTAGCTGTACCTGTCTGTGGGTTTTCTATATATGGACGAATGAAGAATGCCATTGGTGACAGTTATTGTGCAATCCAAGAAACTCACACTATGATTTGAGAAGTTCATTTTAAGGATTATTGATGGGTGGAATGAATTGAATGATTTATGATAGTCTATAAGGCTTTCTTCTCCTTCTGTCCATTTTATTCAGTCAACAAGGTCAGCAGTGTTTTGTCGTCGAGTTCATGGAACTCAAATCGGACACACGACGGCACGAACACTGCTAAAACTTTACCTTCTCTGGACTTCTCTGCACAATTCAAACGCCACTTTAACAGTGACTATTTGCACGAACGACCACCGTTCGTGCATTCGAACTGAACTTAGAGTTGGATAGACCAGCCGCACAGCCTAATTCTCTGGAACTGTTTTGGGCATGAAAATGTGCGTGCGGTCGGTCAAATGTGGATATGTAGGCGTTTTGGGGTGTTTCTGTACTTTGGCTAAAAATGTGTGTTTTCTGCCTGTGGATAATTAAGTTAGTACATTAGCTACCTTAATAATATCACAGGCAGAGGGGAGGGATTGCTGACTGGATGTGGGAGTAATAAATATTGTTCCCATTGGTTTATGTTCCTTTTGTCCCTGTTTTCCATCAGGTCCAGGGGGTGTGCCTCTGGCGAGGTTGGTTTCGCCCCAATGATCATACAAATATATATATACTTCTACAGGAAGAGGTTGCTATCCAATCATAAAGCCATAGCATTCTCAGGAACAGGTTCCTACCAGTCTTAGAGCCACTTCATCCCCGAGGAACAGGTTCCTACCAGTCTTGGAGCCAAATGGTTATATGGAAGAGTGTGGCAAAACTAGCCACTTCAGATTATATGGCTGTGACTTTAAAGGTTGTCCGGAACACTGCTGTACTACAATGTTTAAATGTATTCTGCTTACTGTGTGGAAATGTATGCTGGCCTGTATAACCTGACTGTACACTGTGGGTTAATGTATGTTTGTATTGAATTCATATGCTAGCATTCATGTGTTTCGTTTCACGAACAGCCACTTTACAGGCTGTTCGTGAACCGAATGAGCTACCCCTAATAGCCCACACAGAGAGGGACGTGTGGCGCTTGTTAACCGATTGCAACATTGTTAGAGGCTTTCCTAAGTGGCCGCTGTTCGGCTACCGACCACGCGGCGGTCGGCCATTTTTGATCCTTTGTCTCCCCAGCGGGGTTTGGTCGTCGAGCGCGTGGAACTAAAAACAGCTACTCGACAGCGCGAACACCGCTAGTCTTCCAGGCCGTTCGGGAGCTCCGGTCTTTCGCTATTAGGGTTCCCCCATCGGTGTTCGGTACTTTGGGGCGAACTCAATGGCAAAGTGTATTTCGTGCGGCGTTCGGTTGTTTTAGCTGGGATCTGAGCGGTATTCTCACGAACTGTGCACTCAGACCCCAGCTATCTACCGAACGTCCATTTGTTTAAATCTAGCAAGTATTGTAAATGTTATAGAATTTAATGTGAAATGTCGGTTCTGCTGCACGGAGGGATAATCCACTTAACGGTATATTCCAGTGGGAGTATCCCTCTCGTCCAGCAGTGCCTGATGGGAGAAAATGTCGGAATGTTAAGTCCCCCATGTAGTCCCCTACTGTAATACCCCTGTGATGTGACTCAGGAAACCCCTTGCATGGGGACTTGCATAAATACTGGATGCTATGAATAAAAACCTCAGTTGACTCCCAGAACTGTGTCTCGTCCGGTTACTGGGGGATTTGGGATATTGCCTTACTTTTCAGCGCTGACTGTGGATTACCTTCTTTACCAGCGGATATCGTGGGATTTAATATTGCCGCTGCGCTACAAAGAGATTCCACCCAATCTTAGAGCCAAATTGTTCTCAGGAAGGGGTTCCTACCAGTCTAAGAGCTACATGGTTCTCAGGAAGAGATTTCTACCAGTCTTAGAGCCACATTGTTCTCAGGAAGGGGTTCCTACCAGTCTAAGAGCTACATGGTTCTCAGGAAGAGATTTCTACCAGTCTTAGAGTCACATCATTCTCAGGAAGAGGTTCCTACCATTCTTAGAGTCACATCATTGTTAGAAAATGGTTCCTGAGCCACATTGTTCTCAGGAAGAGGTCCCTACCAGTCTGAGAGCTACATGGTTCTCATGAAGAGGTTCCTATCAGTCTGAGAGTTACATCGTTCTCAGGAAGAGGTTCCTACCAGTCTGAGAGCAAAATTGTTCTCAGGGAGAGAGCCACATTGTTCTCAGGAAGAGGTTCCTATCAGTCTGAGAGCGACATGGCTCTCACAAAGAGGTTCCTATCAGTCTTAGAGCCAAATGGTTCTCAGGAGGATGTTCCTAAAAATGCAGGGAACACTAGTGACAGATCAATAAGCAATATAACATGAAGAATCCCACACACCAGGGTCCGGCCTGCTCCAATCATCGGATGTATTACAGAGGAGCTTTTATTTAACCAAATCTGGTCATCTTTCTAGAAATACAGTTAATTAGGAGGCATGTTATGTATATAATTTATGTTGTTCCCAGTATCTGTAGTGAGCATTCCCTGAGAGACTCTAATTTCCAATTATTCTGCAGTTTGTGTGAATTATTTTGTAGGGGCATCTGTCCAAAAAGCACATTCCATCAGTGCCATTTTTAAAACACATCATAATGGTTTGTCAGCTATTTTACCCTATATGGCATGAAAATCCCAGCCTGAGGGTTCAGGTCTCTACGATTACTGAATAAAAGCCAAAAACTTGCAAAACAATGGTCATCGCTCCATGAGTTACAATAATTGGGTGGGGGGAGACAGGGGGGAAATCAGGGTGCCCCTCATGGACAATAGAGCAATTTATGTTATTTAATCATCCAAAAGGGTTTCCCCACTTTTTTATCATGGTTAATACAGCATCGTCTCCCGGACAGTCGCCCACTAAGCAGGGTCAGACCTGTCCAGCTTGCAGCAGCGACTGGTGACATATATTAAGAACTTTAAATATTAGGATCATTATATGGAAATCAAGATTTTGCAAATCTTGTATTGTTTTTCTTATAATACATATTTTAAATGTTCACATCAGATTATTTTTAAATGTAATACCCTAGTATCTTCCTTTTTCCCACCAAGATTTTTATTTGTTTTATGAATATTTCTAGAATACTGATTAGTTATTAACTCCTATTATTTACTGCTGTTAGTAAGCACTGAAATATAGAACATTTTTAAACATTGAAATCACAGCCTTCTGGTATGTACTACAAGAAATCCATCTTTTCTCTAATGATTAGAGTCTTGTTGCTCGTGATGTTAACCCAAGATGCTATTTTTTTTTTTCAGGGCATTTCTGTAAAGCTGCATACGTTAAGGATAATGTTTGTCCGGCACCATCACATTTAAAGGGACAATAAAGCACTTCAGGTTCTGAAAAGCTTTATTTGCGAATAGTGTGACCTCTTTTTCACTTACAAAAAGTACAGATTTCAATAGAAATTGTTACTTTTATAAATTAACCTTGTTATACTTCACTGGCTGTCACTCAGACACCCGGTCCTATAACTTCCTGGTTTGGTTTGCTCAGTGGAGATAAACCCAAGAGGCATCTATTGCCCAGAGCACCTGCCTTGCACAGACAGTCTGGGCAGGGTTAGAAGGGTAGGGCTTGCAAGGGCTGCAGATTAACCCCTTAAGGACCAAACTTCTGGAATAAAAGGGAATCATGACATGTCACACATGTCATGTGTCCTTAAGGGGTTAAAGATCTGCAGCTTTTACAAACTGTTTTAAAATATACCCTCAATGAAAATAGGCAGCAATAAATACATGTAAGTTTTCATTGGAGTGTATCTACTAAATTGTTTTAAATATTTTTTTAAATTTGTTCCATTGGAGTGCTTTTGTAAGTCACAGTTCTGCAAACCCTGAACCTGAGTCCTGCACTGGTTATAGGACACATATTTAAATGATTTGCAGACAGCAGGTAGCAGTGATCAGGAGCATCCCGGGAATGTGATGTCTTCGCATTAGAGGCAGGTCATGTCAGCTTTCTGAGCTCTTTAAATTATGGTAAGAAACTTGCCAAGGGAATATTCGTCAGGGTTCAGGTTGGCTGAAATCTGGACTAAATTCAGCCTCGTTCAGAGTATGCCCTGCAACATTAAATTAAAGGGACACTATAGTCACCAAACAAGCTTAATGAAGCAGTTGGTTTTTAGCTCATGCCCCTGCAGTATCACTGCTCAATTCTCTGACATGTAGGAGTTAAATCCATTTGTTTATGTAGCCCTAGTAACACCTCCCTGCATGGGACTTACACAGCCTTCCTAAACACTTCCTGTAAAGAGTCATCTTATATTTACACTTCCTTTATTGCACATTCTATTTAATTTAGAATTTATTTTCTCCTGCTCTGTTAATAGCTTACTTAACCCAGTAGGAGTCACCTGTATGTTATTAAAGCAAGAGATAAAAATCTGTTAAAGTAAGTGATTGAAAATGAAACCATTTTTTTCCATGCAGGCTGTGTCAGTCACACCCAGGGGAGGTGTGGCTAGGGCTGCATACACAAAAAACAAAGTAATTTAACTCTTAAATGGCAGTGAATTGAGCAGTGAGACTTCAGAGTCATTATCTATACACCAAAACGACATAATTAACCTAAAGTTGCTTTGGTGACTATAGTGCCCCTTTAAATAGAGTGAACAGTTCCAGATTATGCAGTCCAAAATGTCCAATACAGTACTGGATGATTTTGGACTTAGTGAATTACTTTAGAAATGTTAGATACTTTCATGTTATTAAAGGGACACTATAGTCACCTGAACAACTTTAGCTTAATGAAGCAGTTTTGGTGTATAGAACATGCCCCTGCAGCCTCACTGCTCTATCCTCTGCCATTTAGGAGTTAAATCCCTTTGTTTATGAACCCTAGTCACACCTCCTTGCATGTGACTTGCACAGCCTTCCATAAACACTTCCTGTAAAGAGAGCCCTATTTAGGCTTTCTTTATTGCAAATTCTGTTTAATTAAGATTTTCTTATCCCCTGCTATTTTAATAGCTAGCTAGACCCTGCAAGAGCCTTCTGTATGTGATTAAAGTTCAATTTAGAGATTTAGATACAATTATTTAAGGTAAATTACATCTGTTTAAAAGTGAAACCAGTTTTTTTTTCATGCAGGCTCTGTCAATCATAGCCAGGGGAGGTGTGGCTAGGGCTGCATAAACAGAAACAAAGTGATTTAACTCCTAAATGACAGTGAATTGAGCAGTGAAATTGCAGGGGAATGATCTATACACCAAAACTGCTTTATTTAGCTAAAGTAATTTAGGTGACAATAGTGTTCCTTTAATATGTTAGATTTAATTCTTCTGGTACATTATGTCTTTCGGAGTTCCTTAGTGTTTCGAAGCAGTAATTAGCCATTATTATAATATTATTATTATTAACAGATTATACTTTATACATTCCTGCGTTCCTCTCACTTTGTGAGTAACGCTGCCTGACAGAGGCAGTGTGTAATATTGTAGAATAATAATGTATCATTAATCAAGGAAATCTCGACCAATGGCTGTAGAATGCACTGTGATCTTCCATAAACATTCCGCTCAGAGTATATATGTGACTGGTCCTGGGTTATCATGTCGTCTTATTGATAAGATAGATCAGATATGACAGTTTATTGGCTGTTTCAGCACAATGTTCTTCTTTATGCTGTGGTAAAGAAATTGACAGCCAGTAAAATATAGCTTTATATGACAGCAACAATAGTGGTAAAATAATTCTATCCGGAAACTGGTGAAAGCACTTTGAATCAACAATAATAACCGGTCACCGCACACGTACAGACACTCCTATAGTACAACCAATAATAACCGGTCATGGGACACGTACAGACACTCCTATAGTATAACTAATAATAACCGGTCACTGGACACGTACAGACTCACCGTGCACACGTCAAATACAGGTGATACTCGAAAAATTAGAATATCGTGCAAAAGTTAATTTATTTCAGTAATGCAACGTAAAAGGGGAAACTAATATATGAGATAGACGCATTACATGCAAAGCAAGATAGTTCAAGCCGTGATTTGTCATAAGTGCGATGATTATGGCTTACTGCTTATGAAAACCCCAAATTCACAATCTCAGTAAATTAGAATATTACATGCAATCAATAAAACATGGAGTGTACATAGAACAATATTGGACCTCTGAAAAGTATAAGCATGCATATGGACTCAACACTTGGTATGGGCCCCTTTTGCAGCAATTACTGCCTCAATGCGGCGTGGCATGGTAACTATTAGCCTGTGGAACTGCTAAGGTGTTATGGAAGACCAGGATGCTTCAATAGCGGCCTTCAGCTCTTCTGCATTGTTCGGTCTCATGTCTCTCTTTTTCTTGGCAATGCCCCATAGATTCTCTACGGGGTTCAGGTCAGGCGAGTTTGCTGGCCAATCAAGCACAGTAATCCCATGGTCATTGAACCAGGCTTTGGTGCTTTTGGCAGTGTGGGCAGGTGCCAAGTCCTGCTGGAAAATGAAGTCAGCATCCCCATAAAGTTCGTCTGTGGAAGGAAGCATGAAGTGCTCTAAAATCTCCTGGTAGACGGCTGCGTTGACCCTGGACTTAATAAAGCACAGTGGACCAACACCAGCAGATGACATGGCTCCCCAAATCAACACAGACTGTGGAAACTTTACACTGGACTTCAAGCATCTTGTAGTATGTGCCTCTCCATTCTTCCTCCAGACTCTGGGTCCTTGGTTTCCAAATGAGATGCAAAAGTTGCTCTCATTAGAAAAGAGGACTTTGGACAACTGAGCAACAGACCAGGTCTGTTTTTCTTTAGCCCAGGTAAGACGCTTCTGACGTTGTTTGTTGTTCAGGAGCAGCTTGACAAGAGGAAAATTACATCTGAAGCCCATGTCCAGGATCCGTCTGTGTGTGGTGGCTCCAGCCTCAGTCCACACCTTGTGAAAGTCCCCAACACTTTTGAATGGCCTTTTCCTGACAAACCTCTCCAGGCTGCGGTCATCCCTGCTGCTTGTGCACCATTTTCATCCACACTTTTCCCTTCCACATAACTTTCTATTAATGTGCTTTGATATAGCACTTTGGGAAAATCCAACTTCCTTCGCAATTACCTTTTGAGGCTTTCCCTCCTTATGGAGGGTGTCAATGATTGTTTTCTGCACAACTGTCAGGTCAGCAGTCTTCCCCATGATTGTGATTCCTACTGATCCAGACTGAGAGACCATTTAAAGGCTCAGAAACCCTTTGCAAGTGTTATGGCTGACTTAGCTGATTAGAGTGGGACACTGTGAGCCTAAAATATTGCACCTTTTCACAATATTCTAATTTACTGAGATTATGGATTTGGGGTTTTCATGAGCTGTAAGGCATAATGATTGCACTTTTAACAAATCACGGCTTGAATTATCGTGCTTTGCATGTAATGCGTCTATCTCATATATTAGTTTCCCCTTTTACGTTGCATTACTGAAATAAATTAACTTTTGCACGATAATCTAATTTTTTGAGTATCACCTGTATATACTCCAGAACCCCAATACACAAGAAAGGGAAGATCTTGGATCCCTACGTTCCAGCCATCTGTAACACTGGATTGAGGAAAATAGATCATCGATATATAGTATAGATCCATTCAGAAGTGTATTATGTTAAATGTGAATTAAAATTCCAAAAAGTTTGGTTTAGCAGAAAATGCTACTCTGCAACTCACACTCCACAAATCGAAGCAACGCAGGCATGCTAGCACGATTCATGTCTCTATATTCTGGGTTAATTGTATCATTGTTCTCTGAATTTCACCTCACATCCCATTATGTGACAGATAAAAAATACATTTGTACACACTCAGCATGGAACAAAGTCCAGGAAGTGTTATTTTCAAAGCTAACAAGGGACCCTAAGGTTCTATTGTCTGATCATAGCAACCTTATCTGTAAATAATGCTAAAAGTCACATTCCTAAACAGGGACTTGTTAAACCTGAGTTCACACTGCAGAGGAGAACACAGAATTTTATCCATTGACAGAACAAGAATCAAATGTCATTCTCAGAGAATGAATTAGTTCTTGTTACCGAGATTTTGAGATGTTTATGATGTGAGCATAGTCAGTGTAAATGAATAAATGAAACATTATGAAGCTCAGAATTCCTTGTGAGAGGAACGGACTCAAAAATATAGCGTTATCCTCAGCTGTCTACAAAAACAAACCACTGACTCCCCACTATAGATTAACAAGGGCGTGGGATGTTATGGCCCTGGAAAAAGGCGATTTACGGACAAACCCAATGAGATGGAAACACCGGGGATGTGAGGACTTCTTTATACCTTGTGTGGAACCTGAATACAATAAGTGCTATTCAGGCAAATTCAGGGTGAATTCACACAGCTTACCCCAAAATATGTACCACTTCCCTCCTATGCCAACGTTCCAACATGAAGCAGAAATACAAAGTATATTCCAGCATGATTAATAGACATTCATTAAATGTGTAATATATACACATAAACAAAAATAAAACTGGAAGATTGGGAAATGATATGTGTACATGTCACAGATATAGATCATACAAATTCTATATAACATGAACTATATATATATACACACATACACATACATACATATATATATAGTTCAAGTAGAGATTGTAGCCGTATTAGCCAACAAGATATTTATGACCCTCTGCTAAGATGGTGTCTATTTTCTAACAAACCTGTGTCTTATCTACACTCATGTCGCTTTAACCCCTGTATCACAACTCAACTTTGAATTCTATGGGTCGTTTTGCTCAGAAATGCTTCAGACTTGAGAAAGGGAGGTTCTCCCGACAGCTTGTCATTAAAAAAATTCTGTTAGTCCAATAAAAAAGGTATTACAAGATAAGAATTTTATCTGTTTTTTACATCTCTATATATATATATCAGAAAGTGGATGGCTGCACTCATTTTAAAATCAGGATCAACGTTTCAGTCCTCTCCAAGGACTTTCATCAGGACCATGATCCTGATGAAAGTCCTTGGAGAGGACCGAAACGTTGATCCTGATTTTAAAATGTTATAATAAAAGTTAATTTTTACTTGGAAGACCGTGAGTGCAGCCATCTACTTTCTGCTATCTATTTTGGAGCCCTGGTAGTGCACCCGGCTAAGAACATTTTTTTGCAGCTTAAGTGCAAGGTATTGTAGCCCAAGAATGAAGAATAAATATACCACCCAGGAGGGGTGAGAAAGTCAATTATATATGTATGTATGTAATATATATGAAGAATAAATATACCACCCAGGAGGGGTGAGAAAGTCAATTATATATGTATGTATGTAATATATATGAAGAATAAATATACCACCCAGGAGGGGTGAGAAAGTCAATTATATATGTATGTATGTAATATATATATATATATATATATATATTTTTTTTTTAAATATATTTATATATATATATATATATATTACATACATACATATATAATTGACTTTCTCACCCCTCCTGGGTGGTATATTTATTCTTCATTCTTGGGTCCTGGGAGTTTGAGGGTTCTGCGCAGTATTTTAGTTGTTCCTAGAACTGTACGCTTTTGGACAGTGATCTCAGAACTCCCACCTGGAATCTGTTGAAGCCACTCCCCCAACTTGGGAGTCACAGCCCCGAGGGCTCCTATCGCAACTGGGACTACTACTCCCTTGATTTTCCACATCCTTTCTAGCTCTTCCTTGGTATTTGTCCATCTTCTCATGTTCGTTCTTCCTGATGTTATGGTCACTGGATATTGCCACATCCACCACAAACTGTAGTCTTCAATTCCTTGTGTACTACCACAATGTCAGGTTTGTTGATCAATACTTGCTTGTCTGTCTGGATCTGAAAGTTCCATGGGATCTTAGCCTTGTCATTCTCAACTACCCATTGTGGGATCTCCCATCAGGTCCAGTCCATATTCTTTTGTGATATTTCGGCACACAATCCCAGCAACTTGGTTGTTATGCAGTCCCAGCTAACATCTTGCACCCAGTTACTATGTGCCTTAATTCTCTCAGAGGCCTCTTTGCACAGTCTGTGCCTTGGGTCTTGTCTGGTGTGGTCTGATTGTTTGTTTCTGAGTTGCTAGGTTTAGTGCCTCGGTGATGTCTTTCAGTCCTGCATTTTCCAACCGCTGTTTGGATTTCATAATGTGAGCCACATCCAAATACAAAATACAGTTGTTTTATTTTTTTTTTAAACAATGCTTTTTGCTTGGAGTAACCCTTTAACCGAACCCTTGCAATAGTCTTAACACAAACAATAAACTGTCATGGTCTTACCTGAGGTGGGAGTCCGGTAGGCAGAGATGTAGGTAAGCATTTTGCACATCTCTGCGGACTCCATGATGGTCAGTTCTTTATGTCAGAATCTTACCTGAAGTGGGAGTCCGGTAGGCAGAGATGTGTGCTCACACTTGCAGATAAGCACAGTCCAAGGTGATAAGGTTAGAAACCACCAGGACTGTGAATCTGTGCACAAGGACTGTGCATGAACGTTGCTCCAATTCGCAGTACAGACAAGGACACAAGCAGAAGGATTGTCGAGCATAAGCCAAAGTCAGAGGATGCCAGAGGTCAGGATAAACAAGGAGGGAAGCCAAGGTCAATCTGGAGAACAAGTATCAGGAGACAAAACAGGAACTCACAATCACCAGAATCAAAGAACTCACAAAATTCCCAGGGCAAGGCAGTGTTTAAAACCCGGTTGATTAGTGATCTGCCTCAGGTGAAGCACAGGTATCAGCCACAGATGGAGTCCAGCCCACTAGTGCTGCAGACAAAGTCAGGAATAACAAAGATAGAACATATTCAAATGAACAGAATCTGCTATGGTTTAGAGGCAGTATAGCAGACCCAGGACACATAAGGATCCAGGTTCATATCCCCTGTTGGGCACTTCTGGGGCGACCAATGTCTGGCCATCTGGATGTTACAGTGAGAACCATGACAATAAACTAGCTTTAACTATAACCTTAGCTGTGGCCATAAATATTGTCTTTAAACCAAGGGTAGGCAACCTACGGCACTAGTGCCATGCACGGCAATCCAGGCTGCTATAGCCAAACAGGCTCTGGCCTATCAGGAGTCCCAGTAAAACTTCAGATATCTGCTAATACGAAGAGGTGGTGAAGGACAATCCTCAATTTAAGCATTGCAGAACGTAGAGGAAGTGATCCCAGCACTTGTGAATGGGAATCCACACTGTAGTAGAGCAGCCTGCAGCTCCTGTATCTGGCCAGACTGGAACCCAGGGAAGCCACACACATTGCAAGATATACCCAGAAATGCAGAATAACCCTCATACAAATAATATGAACAGCCCACACACAATCCGCACAAACGTAACCCGCTAACAATCCACATACATGCACACAACCCCATATGCAGCTTCTCACATGCAATACCCCAAACAGCCCCCACACACTACCAAGCACACAATGTGACATATCCATCCACACACACAATTCCACAAGCAGCCCTCATTCATATGTATCATACACAAAACCATAAACTACTAATGAACATATACAATATAATAGCTTATACACGCACAAATACAACGATACAAAGCAACTGCAATAAAAATAACACAAGCAGAATATGGCAATTTAAAAAAATAGGACCGGCACGGGACATCACCATCCTATATCGGCACAGTGCTGCTAAAAGATTGCCTACCCCTGCCCTAAACAATAAACGTCACTCTAACAAATAGCCAAATCCTAAACCTAAACTGAGCCCCACTCCACCCTAATCCTAAACCTGTGATAGGCCATGTGACGAGAGCAATCTCGCCACATTGCATTGGAGAAGCCTGGTTGCTCGCCTGTTGCCTTTGGATTATGGCCCCATGTTAAAAGGCTTGATTTTCCCCTGCAAACACAAGAAGGCCGGGTCATTTGGTGCTTGCCCTGTTTGAGCAGTGATACCCCAGATAGCTATGCCATTCGTATAATGAAAGACTATGGGAAAGACTTTGGCTCCATGGCAATTGAACTGTATGTGTGTGCTCTGAGCACCATTCAGTAATAATGTGCGCTCAGACCTAAGCTATCTGGGCATATGTTGCATGTCTGTATTTTATGTCATAAATGTAACCTTGTGTATTTTATTGTATTTTACTGTCTTTTTGCTGCCATGTGTTCAATGGAGTTTTGCCTCTGTCCTTGGAGATAATTGGATTACTTCTAATTATCTCCAGGATAGAAGACTCTGTGGAACTGGCTTTGGGCAGAAAAAGCCATGCTTCCTGTGGTCACAAAGGACTACGACCTATCTTTTGAACCCCTTGACCAATTTGTATGATTTTGACGTATGTTTGTATTTGGAGTATGCTGATTCTGAAAATGTAAGTTTTATGTGAATGTGATGCATACTTTTCAAGTTATGAATAATGTGGAAAAATTGTATTTCTCTGCTTGTGCTAAATTACATTACCCATTGTGTAAGGTAATTGAATCACATGCAGAGGGGAGGAATTTGTGTGGGAGTGTCTGAGTGTATTGTATGTGTTTATTGGTTGTGTTCCAAAACCCTGTGGGTGGTACTAATGTGTAAGAATGTGTACATAAGCACAATAAACCCACAGCTCTGTCTGTTCACAGCTTGACCCTCAACACAGAGCTTTGTCTCGTTCTTGGGGGGATTTATTGTATGCTGTTCCAGTTCGACTGCTAGGAGTGTAAACCTATTCGTATGGTTTCTTATTCGGCTGTTTACAGCATTCGTATGGTTTCCTGTTCGGCGGATTGGTGTTCTGCAGTAGCTGTGCCTGCATCTCTGGAAGGGGAAGATCTTCTAAACGGCGGTTTAACCCTTTTATGCTGAGGGTGCCGTAACAGGCCATATCTCTACTGCTATCCTTAACCCAAGTCTTAAATGTAACTTAATCCTAACCCTAGTCTGAATGCAGACAGTCCTAAATCCTATCTATCCATCTTTCTGTCTTATTCAACCATCTGTTTGTCTATCCATCCAGCCATCCATCTACCTGCCTGTCTATTTTTTATTTTATTCCAGTTTTGTATTTGCTTTTATGTTAGGGCAGAGCCTGGCATATGATGTAAATTTAAAATGTACCAATGTTCCCTGGGTAAAGAACCACAGGGAGTTTGGGAAATTGATGGTCTGCAGCCCTGCCCCGTTAGGGCTTCTCAAGAAGAAGGCAGCTCTGATTACCTTTGATGCTCGGTTGGAAGTAAAGTTTTGATTCTACTTATTTCTCTTGCACACTTCACCCCCTAAAACATTACATCAGTGCTTGATAGGAAGAGAGAAAAAAGGAACTGTCACAAAAAACAGGGCATCAAATAACATATTTAAAGGATAATTAAATATTAAGGAAAATGACAGCATTTTACATTTCTTCTACAGTGCTGATTCATTAGGCTGCAATACAGACAAAATTAGTTTAAATAATGCAGAATATTGTGATGTCCTGTCCTTATATGTTCATCAACACTTTCCTTTCTTTGTAAAAAGATTAACAATATACGCTTATTATCTTTTTTTAAAAATCCCTATATTTTGGCATTCAGGCAAACCCCCCAGAACTCTGTTAACACATTAAATAACTATAGTGGGGTCTCTCTCAGTGCTAATATCAGCAGGTAGATAAGTCACAAGCATTTTGTGTGTCAGATGCCCCGGCCCATTTGCAGACCATATGATTTGACATTACTCAGTCATTAGCAATAATGAGGCCGTCACATTAAAGACGAGACGGAGAGATAGCGAATAGTTAGGATTATCATAGAGCTATCTTGCTGTTTCAGTGACCGCGATTCAATGGGCAGCCTTCAGAGCTACATATGGTCTTTCTTCCCAGAGAGTTGATTAAGCAACTCCGGATGAAATTGAAATCCTGTGATTTGACCTTTGTCTGCCCTGGAAGGGCCGCAATTCGCATAACAATTTCCTTTTGTTCTTTGTTTGGAGTTATTAATCCAACATGAGCTTTGAATTAATCAGGCTACGGCGTGCCTTATATCTCTAATTCATAGCTCTACTGCTTGTGCCTTTTTTAATTAAGGTCGAATGATAGCAAGGCCTCAGCACTGATTGCAGCCGCTCCGTAACTATACATTGAAGGATGAAGAGGCTGGAAAAAGCTAAATGAGATTAGTATTCAGTTTCACTTAATTGTTTTCTCCCTTTAAGTAAAGAGCACCGAACGAACAAGCTAATGCCACGAAGGATAGTTTTTGTTTGTTTGTGCAAAATCTGTGAGGAGGAAATCAAGACAACAAAGGCTGGTCCAAGTTCAGAAGGTGCAGATTGCAGTTCGGATATTGATTTTAAAAATGCATTATTTATAAAAAAACAAAATCTACCAAAAGTTTGGATTCTTTTGAAATCAGTCGGTTAGATATTGCTTGTCATAGGATTTTTAGCAGAAATTAGAGATTTGATGTTATTTTAAATATAAAATAAATAAACGAAGGAAAATAGTTGTAATATACCAGATATCTGCACAAAGTCACACATGGTACAGAAATTGCTGAAAATCAACAGTTTAAAAGCTGTGGTGGAAATATATATATATATATAGTTATAGTTTAGCCACTTAAAAGAGAAAAATAAAAACTTTCTTGACTTCAACTTGACAGGAGTGATTGTCGACTGTTCCAGAACATTGCACAGACAATGGAGCAAGATGACCCAATAACACTGGATTTCGTTTTTAACGTTTGTGTCTGTATTATTTTCAGCATAACGTGTAGGACACATGCGCGAAATGCAGCAATGAACTTACACAGGACAGAATCTCAGATATATAGATAATCAGCAAATCAATCAATGAGCACACATACACAAGGATACACACACACAGATACACACACTGACACACATAGACACACGCACACACACAGATACACACTGACACACACAGATAAACACACACACATACACACAGTGACACACACACAGATACACACACACACACACACTGACACACACACAAACACAGATACATACATACATACACAAACTGACACACAGATACACACACACATAAACACACACACACAGATACACTTGCACACCACAGTGGACAGTAGTGGTATATTTCTTTTACCTAAAATATGATAAAATAGCTGTAAACTTATTAAAGGACCACTATAGTGCCAGGAAAACATACTCGTTTTCCTGGCACTATAGTGCCCTGTGGGTGCCCCCACCCTCAGGGTCTCCCTCCCGCCGGGCTCTAGGGTGAGGAAGGGGTTAAACTTACCTCTTTCTCCAGCGCCGGGCGGGGAGCTTTCCGCCTCCTCGCATGCGAGGCAAGAGCTGCGCGCGCTTTCAGCCAGTCTCATAGGAAAGCATTATCAATGCTTTCCTATGGACGCTGGCGTCTTCTCACTGTGATTTTCACAGTGAGAAGCATGCAAGCGCCTCTAGCGGCTGTCAATGAGACAATCACTAGAGGCTGGATTAACCCTAATATAAACATAGCAGTTTCTCTGAAACTGCTATGTTTATAGAAAAAAGGGTTAACCCTAGCTGGACCTGGCACCCAGACCACTTCATTAAGCTGAAGTGGTCTGGGTGCCTATAGTGGTCCTTTAATAGATAATGAAAAATAAATCAAACAACCAGCACTGTACGCTTTATGTCTTCATTAAAAATATGGTATGTGGACATCTTATTACCCAAATCATGGCTATTAATAAGGAGTTGGTCTCCCCTGTCCCTGCTTTATCCATCTCCTTTCTATATTTGTTCTCCGATAGATGTTGGAACATGTATTTGAAATTTGCTTCCATTTAGCCAGAAAACACTTAGCATACCTCCCAAGTGTCTCGATTTAGTAATACTCCCAGTAACGTGTCTTTAACCTACAATAAATGTGTTTAGAAATCAGTCTGCGTAAATAAGATACCTTGTTCTTCTTCTAAATTACATTTTAATTGTAATTGTGTAAATTGTTATTAGTAAGACATCTACAATTTCACAGAAAAGCCCCTCAACTGACACACACCCCACTTAGAACGATCCAAAACCTGTCCACACCCCCACTCAGAACAGCACAGCCCATTGCCAGACGCCTACTCAGAATAGCCCCGTCTCTGTACACATCCCTACCCCACCCAGAACGACCCAAATCCTGGCGATACTCCCACTCAGAACAGCCCTGCCCCTGGTCAGCCCCCCAACTCACACCCTGAACAGCTCTGCTCCTGGTTACACCCTCAATCACACCCCTAAAATGAAAGGGTCCTCTTTGTCAATTTAAAATGTTGGGATTAGTGCAGTCAGTTTGGCAAGTGATGCTGGTCTCTCAGAGTTTCTGTTAAATTTAGTCCCAAGGGGTTTGGAAGGGGCTGGTGTCAGAGGTCTGTGCCGGCCTTTGAAGTCCTATCATATTGATCTTGAAATGCCATAACTGTAACAACGTCATTTTACAAACTAGACTTTGTCATGCAATAAAAATAGGAAAATAATAGGAAAAAGCTTTCCTCAAAATGCTGCCACAATGTTACAACCACAGAATTACTGAACCAATCATTGTTATAAGCTCCGCCCTTTACATCTGTCAGTTAGCACAGAGAGAACGTACAGGGAGGGCAAAAAATGACACAATGTTATTATTTCTCTTTTTTATCTTTATTTGTCCTGGCTTTGCCTTGTCTGAACTGGATTATGATATTATCTCACGAAAAAAGATTAACGTAACTTATGTGTGATTTTTTAAGTTTTCTCAGTGGTGAATATTTCGATGACAGTACCCCTTTAACTTGGCCTTTCACTAGAACCAATGGGCATATCCCAGACCATAAAAACATTCCTCTTGCAATAAACGTTACAGTTTATAACACGCAGTCGAACAGATTCACCTCACATCCACCAAAGCCAGGGTCATCTGTTGGGCGATTCATCAGTCAAAGCATGGGTTGTAGAGCCCCAGTGTCCGGTGGTTGTGGTGGTAAGCTTGATGTCAGTCCATCCAAAGTCAGTCAATCCAAAGTGTATAGCTGCTCATCCCTGGAAATCCATTTAACTGACGCTGATTACACAAGTTTGGTACTTAGTGTAGCATTGAGGACAGATGTTTAATTAGTCTGATCAGCTCCAGTAATTTTTCTACCTAAGCATGGATGACGGAAGCAAAGTTCTCAATATATATCAGCGTAGTTTTTATCAATAGGTTGTGCTCATATCTCCTGTAAAAATGTAAAAAGTACAATATGGAACTAACGCTTGCATAAGAATATATATAGAAAAACTGAAATATGTTCCATGTTCATTTTTCCTTCACACCAATTCTTGCAGTCTGACCACCAGAAACATTATGCCAGTGTCCACCTCTGGCATTCTAAGAGGCTCCTTTCCAGTTTTGTAAAGAGAACATGTCCTCTGGTCCAGGCTGTATGGTTTTCCGGTTATCTGGAATGTTCTTAATGTGTTCCTGGAATGTAACAGTCTTTACACAGTTACCGCCTTTCTACCTCAAGTGATGATCAGGGTGCATATACACTCTCTTTCTTTTCAGTTTCTCTCGTTTTGTGGTCTTAGCTTTGGTAAGGATATCGCCAACACTGTTGGTTTTCAGCTTATGAAAGAACCACTACTTGGAGCTTGGGAACTGTGTTCTCTTAATAGCTGGTGGAATATGGGGACCGATAGTGACTGGCTGTTTCACAGCCCACTGAGTCACAGACTCTGAAAATAAAAAATTGTTTGAAAGTTGAAACGGTGAATCTGATTCCATTTCAAAAACATTGTTTCAAACACTGTGGTCTATGCTCTCCCCGGTATATAGATGTTTGACAGTATTGGTCAAAGTATGACTATAACTACAAACTAATAAATTAGCCTTGGCTCCAAGATTGCACAGATTGAGATTATTGTCAGGGCTACTCATCAATGAAGCCATGGGATGAAATTTCCCCAAACACGATGTGACATGACACAATGCAATATTTAAACATAACCCGTGTGGACTTGGACAATCTTCAATGCCTGGTTGCCACCAGTGCTCTGTCTTGTTTTGCTCCAAGACAGTATAAATAATACCTATCAGGCTATTTACTGGCAAACATACGGTGTAATTCCACCTGCTCAGGATAAGGACTGCCAGTCTAAGACCCTCGCTCGCTGGGCATGAAGTGGAGATTAATCAGAAATAATAATGCCAGCAGATTTTTATTTTGTTCCTGCCGCCCCTCCTCCCATTCTCTCTCACTGGGGTTTGTGATACTCTTTGATGTAACACAAGAGAGTATTGTTGGATAACAGTGTGTGAGCCGCAGCCAGAACTCGGACAAATGTTAGCCATCATATTTCACTAGTTAGCTAACCCGGACTGGACTCTCTCTGTCAGTCACTGGATGTTGTGAATACAATAAAAAAATGTAGATAAGCAAGATTAAGAACTAGGAATAAAAAGCTCCTTAGCATTCCCCATTATGTGTATTTTTTGCTGCATTGTGTTGTAAATTACCTTTCTGGGCCGATACTCGGAGCGCTGTTGGCCCTGGCTCCGATACATTTTTCTCTCCTCTGTATATATTAGCGCAATGGAGATTATTATGTGGCCTGTATTTGAGTCATTTTTATTTAAGATACCAAACAATAAGCTGTTGATTGGGGGAACAAGGGAAGAACAATAATGTTCTGTGTCGCATAATACACCACCATTTCCAGCTTTCCTTTAGAAGGGTTTCATTATTGTTTTTCTATAAAAATGGTTCTTAGGAGGAGGAATATTTAGCTGAGGTATGTCATTATTTTGCAAATTTCTATTATCTCATCATGTTGTCTTCATTGTAAATTGAAGCTAATTAGGAGCCTCGTTAGAGCCCCTAGCTTTGAGGCTGGCTTTTTTGTGAAAAGAACTCACCGATTACCACACTACAAGAGAGGAAGGGAGAGGAAAAAAGCAGATTAATCTGGTTACCTTGACGACACTAGCTTCCATCTGCGAGGAACAATGCATTTTTGTTTCGTTGGCTCAGTTCAGATCTGTTTTGTTTAGGAGGAAAAAAAAGTCGAAAGAACATAGTCCACCCAACAATGCTGAATCCTGTCTAGCCCAGACTAACCAGCTTCTATAACTGGGCAAGTTCAGGATCTCCGGGGAAAGGGACATAAAAGGGGCTAACGCCAGATTTGTCAGGGGTCTTGACCTTGCCGTACAAAGCCATCAGGTTTACTTCCAAATCCCCTTCTCGCAAGAAGCACTTAATTAAATAATATACTGAGACTTTCCTCACCTCTCAGCTGTGATTAGCCAAATGGGCCCCTAGACTGACAGTTTTAGGGGGTCTTTAAAAACTTCTTCTTAGATCATCAGGGTTTAGAGACTGCTTTTGCTACGTTATGTTACTTTTTATAAACAGCGCTGACACAGATAAACCTGCTATTTGCGATACTCCACACATTACAATAACTCAGCAGGAAAGTTATAGCTTGGGAATAAAAAACGCCCAAACAATAATTCACTGAGAAAATACAGTCAGGACATGCGGGCAAGGTTAATATACACAGGGTACTGGGTAAATATACATTGCATACAGGGTAAATATACACCGGATACTGGGTAAATATACATTGCATACAGGGTAAATATACACCGGATACTGGGTAAATATACATTGCATACAGGGTAAATATACACCGGATACTACTGGGTAAATATACATTGCATACAGGGTAAATATACACCGGATACTGGGTAAATATACATTGCATACAGGGTAAATATACACCGGCTACTGGGTAAATATACATTGCATACAGGGTAAATATACACCGGATACTGGGTAAATATACATTGCATACAGGGTAAATATACATTGCATACAGGGTAAATATACATTGCATACCGGGTACTGGGTAAATATACATTGCATACAAGGTAAATATACACCGGATACTGGGTAAATATACATTGCATACAAGGTAAATATACACCGGATACTGGGTAAATATACAATGCATACTGGGTAGAGATATATTGTATACTGGGTAAATATACATTGCATACAGGGTAAATATACACCGGGTACTGGGTAAATATACATTGCATACTGGGTAAAGATATATTGCATACTGGGTAAATAAACATTGCATACTGGGTAAAGATATATTGCATACTGGGTAAATATACATTGCATACAGGGTAAATATACAATGGGTACTGGGTAAATATACATTGCATACAGGGTAAATATATAACGGGTATTGGGTAAATATACATTGCATACTGGGTAAAGATATATTGCATACAGGGTAAATATACATTGCATACAGGGTAAATATACACCGGATACTGGGTAAATATACATTGCATACTGGGTAGAGATATATTGCATACTGGGTAAATATACATTGCATACGGGGTAAATATACATTGCATACGGGGTAAATATACACGGGTACTGGGTAAATATATACCGGGTATTGGGTAAATATATATTGCATACTGGGTAAAGATATACCAGGTACTGGGTAAATATACATTGCATACAGGGTGTGACAAATTCTGTATTTCTCTAGCTCAGTAAATTTTTTCCTGCATTCGGTAGTTGGATCCACCTAACACCGACCACCCCCCTGCCTCATTAAACTTCAAAGTAAGCACAAAATTTATCTTCTGACACTCCAGACACAGCGCGACTTGGTCGTTGAGTGTCTGGAACTATAAGTCGGACACTCGACCTTGCAAACACCAATACCAACATCTGCTTCTATTCCTGACAAGCCAGGAGAGCGCTATTCGGTGAAAAGGTACAGACGAACATGAGGAACAATCGCCACCTATGATCCAGGGGAACCGTTCAGTATTTTGATTGATTTGGGATTCCCAAAAGTGACCGACCTCTACTACTTTTCTCATGGAACTATTCTGGGCAGAGGCCACGTGTGCAGTCAGTCAAAACTTTACCCCGGTGGCAATTCGGCTGTATTCATGGGATCTGAGCGCTATTTGGACACGCTGGGCGCTCAGATCCAGGCTATACGAGAAAATAGGATTTATGGGAGTCCCTATTAATACTCCCTATTAATACTATGTATATTTTAGGGCGTTTTATGTTTTGTACCTCTATGAATATGTGAAGGACAATCATATGTGAAAGAGAATCATTCTATGTTTGATATTGCTACAAGTTATCGCATTGAATAAGTGTGGTTTATTTCTTTTTATTTCTGTCCTGTACCACTCCCTGCCCTCTGGCCACACGCTGTCAGAAACCCATTTCAGATTTCAGGCCGCTGCGTTCACAATAGCAGAACAGCAGCAAATGTCTCATGATTACATAGATTGCGGCAATGAGAGGGGTAACAAATCTTTAAACACTTACCAGATTCCAGTCCCGAAGTCCCCTGGTACTGGCTCCGTCTCCCACAATGACATCATGAGGGGGAAACCTAATGTGCATGAATGGTGAGCACTGCGCATGTACTAGGTAGGATTTCAATGTAGCTATAAATGGGATCACATTATGGAGAAAAAAAACCTCAGTAATATCTGTAAGAAGCAACAACAATATAATGTATCTCGTGAAAGCCCATAAAGATAAATGTAAAGTTGTATGTTTTATCTATCTATTAGATTTAATTTAGTAAATGTTTTAATTTATTTTTTACTTTTACTGTCTGCATGTGCCATCTTCTTCTGACAGCTCAAAAAGGAGTAACTCCTAGCAGACACATGGTCCTAAAATGAAGGAGTTTGAGAATGCTGTGTGAGCATTTATCAGAGATCCAAAGTTACGAAGGATGCCTTGAAATGCAATCACAAGGCGGTCCAAGCTGGACCTCCAGTTTATATTTGCATATATTTTATTATAAACTGGATCTTTCAGGTGTGCTCCTCACAGGAGTCATTAGAAATGTCTCATTCTTTCCTTTTACACGTGGATAGAATTTCCATTAGTTAGATTATCATTAAATAATAAAAATAAACTGGATTTCAAGAAATAACTGCTCATTTTAAAATCTCACTCCAAGAAGAAGAGACTTTATTTAACAATTATATCATTATAAGAACGTACTTTATTAATGTAACATGTCACTAAGAATGACATCTACATTGTTTGACGTGTCACTTCTCCACATTCCTGAACACAAGGTCAGAATACATTTATTTCTCTTTCTCTTGAAAAATTAACAAAGTAGGCTTATATTATAAAGGGTAGATGATAATAGGTGCTTTCGGGTTCCGGGTACAGTGGACTATGATCAACATGATAACAAGGACACTATGAGAATCGAAGAGACCCTGAACCGCCTTATTCAAAAGAAGAACTAGGAGAGGAATACAAAAGCATACAATAACGTCAAGAGGCAGAATAAGAAAGCATTTAATGCAAAAATACATGATACCTTTAACAGAGGAAAACAATGTGCCATTAAGCGGCTTCTGCCATTGTTCAATCTTATATGCCAGCGTTATTTTATAGAGCTGCATCCTTGCGCAGTAGATGAGACCGTGTCACACTATAAGCTGACATTACATCTGGTCAAAAAGGACAGGATCAGCTGAAAGGACGTAATAAAAAATAAACTATTCAATTTGGTTTTATGGAGTAACAGGTCTAGCTGGTGAATTGACTCCATAAAACGGTTATTTTATTCTGACATTTCACTATTACAAGTCAAGCCCTTGGGAATGGATGTGGTTTTTCAGCTCCTAGAAGCACTTCCACTCGTCACATTAACAGATCTAACCTGCAAACTATTAGCCAACATAACAATGTTGCTCTCAGCTATGGCCATCACGGCCGTGGATTTGGCTACCTGGCAGAGCACAGCAATTATTGGCGCTGCTGAGTGCATACTCCATATAAACCTATAATATATCTAAACCTATACAATAAATAAACTTATACTCTGTATATAAACCTATACTATATATATAAACCTATACTCTGTATATAAACTTATACTATATATATAAACCTATACTCTGTATATAAACCTATACTCTATATAAACCTATAATATACCTAAACCTATACACTATGTAAACCTATCCTATATCTAAATTTATACAATATATAAACCTATAATATACCTAAACCTATACTAGGTATTCGCAGTAGAAAGAGGGAAGTGCTCATGCCATTGTACAGAACACTGGTGAGACCTCACTTGGAGTATTGTACACAGTATTGTACACTTGAACTGTGCCTCCCTTACACTTCATGCTTTCTCCCTAGCTACTCAGTGGGAGGGGGCAACGCTTCTCCTTTCCTCTCGCCCCACCCCTTGTCCGCTTGGTCTCATCCCATCCCACCATATCAGATCTCGCTTCCCTTGCCTTGTACCGTCCTTAACACATATCTTTAACTGCTCTCTCTACTCTGACACGTCCCTGCATCCCTTAAACATGCTACAGTCGTACTCGTAGACAAGACAGGGGGGATATGATAGAAACATTTAATTACATAAAGGGAATCAACACAGTAAAGGAGGAGACTATGTTTAAAAGAAGAAAAACTACCACAACAAGAGGACATAGTCTTAAATTAGAGGGACAAATAATATCAGGAAGTTCTCTTTAAGAGAAACCGCCGTTTAGTTAACCTTCCCCTTTCGCAATATCAATAACTCCGTTCGCATAGACTGCAGTATACGAACCACCATCAGGGGAAGCGGTAATCTCCCGACCGGGATTGGTGAAAGGCTTCAAACTCCCGAACAGAAATCCACAAATTGCTGCTAACCGCCGAACAACGATATCCAATAATCAGTCTCTAGGCGCAAATAATAAATCCCCCCAATAACGAGACAGAAGCTCCACATTGAGGGTCAAACAGGATCTCGCTTTACTGTGGGCTACCTGCCCGTATTTATGCAGGTCTCCCACTTGGTGGACACTCCCCTAGGGGTCCAAATGGGAGACTGGAATTACAGATGTACAGGAGGACATATCAGACATACAGTCACAAGCTTTTCCCACAATGCAGTATGGTTCCCTCCCCTCTGCCCTGGAGATAATTGGGAAGTAATTCAATTATCTCCAGGACAAAGACAAATCGCCATTTTAAGTAAAAGACCAGAAAATACATGAAAATACATAACTTTATAACAACCGAACATTTCCCATTCGCATCACATATCCCCAGATAGCCTGGATCTGAGGGCATATTATTGGCGAATAGCGGTCAGATCCCACACACATAGTTCAATCGCCATGGAGTCAAAGTCCTTACAGTCTTTCGGTATGCGATTGACTCCATGGGAAGGCTATCTGGGTTAAGTCTTTTCGTGTGCTGTAAAACTCCCGAACGGCCGGTGTTCGTACGCTTTCGTCGAGGCAGCCAGGCGACCCGTTGTTTCAGCGGTGTTCGGCAGAAAAGGTGTCCGTTTTTAGTTCCATGAAATCAGTGCCGAACACCGCTTGGCTTTTGTGTGTTTTAAAATGGCCGCTGCCTCGTGGTCGACATACGAACGACGGCCACCCTGAATTCGGTTTAATTGAGAAGTGTCTGCGGTTAACCACAAGGTTCTAATTGGGATCAAGAGGTTAACCAGCAGCACACT
>OW240914.1:355774817-355812704 GCA_933207985.1 Pelobates cultripes
AAGGATATCGCCAACACTGTTGGTTTTCAGCTTATGAAAGAACCACTACTTGGAGCTTGGGAACTGTGTTCTCTTAATAGCTGGTGGAATATGGGGACCGATAGTGACTGGCTGTTTCACAGCCCACTGAGTCACAGACTCTGAAAATAAAAAATTGTTTGAAAGTTGAAACGGTGAATCTGATTCCATTTCAAAAACATTGTTTCAAACACTGTGGTCTATGCTCTCCCCGGTATATAGATGTTTGACAGTATTGGTCAAAGTATGACTATAACTACAAACTAATAAATTAGCCTTGGCTCCAAGATTGCACAGATTGAGATTATTGTCAGGGCTACTCATCAATGAAGCCATGGGATGAAATTTCCCCAAACACGATGTGACATGACACAATGCAATATTTAAACATAACCCGTGTGGACTTGGACAATCTTCAATGCCTGGTTGCCACCAGTGCTCTGTCTTGTTTTGCTCCAAGACAGTATAAATAATACCTATCAGGCTATTTACTGGCAAACATACGGTGTAATTCCACCTGCTCAGGATAAGGACTGCCAGTCTAAGACCCTCGCTCGCTGGGCATGAAGTCGAGATTAATCAGAAATAATAATGCCAGCAGATTTTTATTTTGTTCCTGCCGCCCCTCCTCCCATTCTCTCTCACTGGGGTTTGTGATACTCTTTGATGTAACACAAGAGAGTATTGTTGGATAACAGTGTGTGAGCCGAAGCCAGAACTCGGACAAATGTTAGCCATCATATTTCACTAGTTAGCTAACCCGGACTGGACTCTCTCTGTCAGTCACTGGATGTTGTGAATACAATAAAAAAATGTAGATAAGCAAGATTAAGAACTAGGAATAAAAAGCTCCTTAGCATTCCCCATTATGTGTATTTTTTGCTGCATTGTGTTGTAAATTACCTTTCTGGGCCGATACTCGGAGCGCTGTTGGCCCTGGCTCCGATACATTTTTCTCTCCTCTGTATATATTAGCGCAATGGAGATTATTATGTGGCCTGTATTTGAGTCATTTTTATTTAAGATACCAAACAATAAGCTGTTGATTGGGGGAACAAGGGAAGAACAATAATGTTCTGTGTCGCATAATACACCACCATTTCCAGCTTTCCTTTAGAAGGGTTTCATTATTGTTTTTCTATAAAAATGGTTCTTAGGAGGAGGAATATTTAGCTGAGGTATGTCATTATTTTGCAAATTTCTATTATCTCATCATGTTGTCTTCATTGTAAATTGAAGCTAATTAGGAGCCTCGTTAGAGCCCCTAGCTTTGAGGCTGGCTTTTTTGTGAAAAGAACTCACCGATTACCACACTACAAGAGAGGAAGGGAGAGGAAAAAAGCAGATTAATCTGGTTACCTTGACGACACTAGCTTCCATCTGCGAGGAACAATGCATTTTTGTTTCGTTGGCTCAGTTCAGATCTGTTTTGTTTAGGAGGAAAAAAAAGTCGAAAGAACATAGTCCACCCAACAATGCTGAATCCTGTCTAGCCCAGACTAACCAGCTTCTATAACTGGGCAAGTTCAGGATCTCCGGGGAAAGGGACATAAAAGGGGCTAACGCCAGATTTGTCAGGGGTCTTGACCTTGCCGTACAAAGCCATCAGGTTTACTTCCAAATCCCCTTCTCGCAAGAAGCACTTAATTAAATAATATACTGAGACTTTCCTCACCTCTCAGCTGTGATTAGCCAAATGGGCCCCTAGACTGACAGTTTTAGGGGGTCTTTAAAAACTTCTTCTTAGATCATCAGGGTTTAGAGACTGCTTTTGCTACGTTATGTTACTTTTTATAAACAGCGCTGACACAGATAAACCTGCTATTTGCGATACTCCACACATTACAATAACTCAGCAGGAAAGTTATAGCTTGGGAATAAAAAACGCCCAAACAATAATTCACTGAGAAAATACAGTCAGGACATGCGGGCAAGGTTAATATACACAGGGTACTGGGTAAATATACATTGCATACAGGGTAAATATACACCGGATACTGGGTAAATATACATTGCATACAGGGTAAATATACACCGGATACTGGGTAAATATACATTGCATACAGGGTAAATATACACCGGATACTGGGTAAATATACATTGCATACAGGGTAAATATACACTGGATACTGGGTAAATATACATTGCATACAGGGTAAATATACACCGGATACTGGGTAAATATACATTGCATACAGGGTAAATATACACCGGCTACTGGGTAAATATACATTGCATACAGGGTAAATATACACCGGATACTGGGTAAATATACATTGCATACAGGTTAAATATACACCGGATACTGGGTAAATATACATTGCATACAGGGTAAATATACATTGCATACAGGGTAAATATAAACCGGGTACTGGGTAAATATACATTGCATACAAGGTAAATATACACCGGATACTGGGTAAATATACATTGCATACAAGGTAAATATACACCGGATACTGGGTAAATATACAATGCATACTGGGTAGAGATATATTGTATACTGGGTAAATATACATTGCATACAGGGTAAATATACACCGGGTACTGGGTAAATATACATTGCATACTGGGTAAAGATATATTGCATACTGGGTAAATAAACATTGCATACTGGGTAAAGATATATTGCATACTGGGTAAATATACATTGCATACAGGGTAAATATACAATGGGTACTGGGTAAATATACATTGCATACAGGGTAAATATATAACGGGTATTGGGTAAATATACATTGCATACTGGGTAAAGATATATTGCATACAGGGTAAATATACATTGCATACAGGGTAAATATACACCGGATACTGGGTAAATATACATTGCATACTGGGTAGAGATATATTGCATACTGGGTAAATATACATTGCATACGGGGTAAATATACATTGCATACGGGGTAAATATACACGGGTACTGGGTAAATATATACCGGGTATTGGGTAAATATATATTGCATACTGGGTAAAGATATACCAGGTACTGGGTAAATATACATTGCATACAGGGTGTGACAAATTCTGTATTTCTCTAGCTCAGTAAATTTTTTCCTGCATTCGGTAGTTGGATCCACCTAACACCGACCACCCCCCTGCCTCATTAAACTTCAAAGTAAGCACAAAATTTATCTTCTGACACTCCAGACACAGCGCGACTTGGTCGTTGAGTGTCTGGAACTATAAGTCGGACACTCGACCTTGCAAACACCAATACCAACATCTGCTTCTATTCCTGACAAGCCAGGAGAGCGCTATTCGGTGAAAAGGTACAGACGAACATGAGGAACAATCGCCACCTATGATCCAGGGGAACCGTTCAGTATTTTGATTGATTTGGGATTCCCAAAAGTGACCGACCTCTACTACTTTTCTCATGGAACTATTCTGGGCAGAGGCCACGTGTGCAGTCAGTCAAAACTTTACCCCGGTGGCAATTCGGCTGTATTCATGGGATCTGAGCGCTATTTGGACACGCTGGGCGCTCAGATCCAGGCTATACGAGAAAATAGGATTTATGGGAGTCCCTATTAATACTCCCTATTAATACTATGTATATTTTAGGGCGTTTTATGTTTTGTACCTCTATGAATATGTGAAGGACAATCATATGTGAAAGAGAATCATTCTATGTTTGATATTGCTACAAGTTATCGCATTGAATAAGTGTGGTTTATTTCTTTTTATTTCTGTCCTGTACCACTCCCTGCCCTCTGGCCACACGCTGTCAGAAACCCATTTCAGATTTCAGGCCGCTGCGTTCACAATAGCAGAACAGCAGCAAATGTCTCATGATTACATAGATTGCGGCAATGAGAGGGGTAACAAATCTTTAAACACTTACCAGATTCCAGTCCCGAAGTCCCCTGGTACTGGCTCCGTCTCCCACAATGACATCATGAGGGGGAAACCTAATGTGCATGAATGGTGAGCACTGCGCATGTACTAGGTAGGATTTCAATGTAGCTATAAATGGGATCACATTATGGAGAAAAAAAACCTCAGTAATATCTGTAAGAAGCAACAACAATATAATGTATCTCGTGAAAGCCCATAAAGATAAATGTAAAGTTGTATGTTTTATCTATCTATTAGATTTAATTTAGTAAATGTTTTAATTTATTTTTTACTTTTACTGTCTGCATGTGCCATCTTCTTCTGACAGCTCAAAAAGGAGTAACTCCTAGCAGACACATGGTCCTAAAATGAAGGAGTTTGAGAATGCTGTGTGAGCATTTATCAGAGATCCAAAGTTACGAAGGATGCCTTGAAATGCAATCACAAGGCGGTCCAAGCTGGACCTCCAGTTTATATTTGCATATATTTTATTATAAACTGGATCTTTCAGGTGTGCTCCTCACAGGAGTCATTAGAAATGTCTCATTCTTTCCTTTTACACGTGGATAGAATTTCCATTAGTTAGATTATCATTAAATAATAAAAATAAACTGGATTTCAAGAAATAACTGCTCATTTTAAAATCTCACTCCAAGAAGAAGAGACTTTATTTAACAATTATATCATTATAAGAACGTACTTTATTAATGTAACATGTCACTAAGAATGACATCTACATTGTTTGACGTGTCACTTCTCCACATTCCTGAACACAAGGTCAGAATACATTTATTTCTCTTTCTCTTGAAAAATTAACAAAGTAGGCTTATATTATAAAGGGTAGATGATAATAGGTGCTTTCGGGTTCCGGGTACAGTGGACTATGATCAACATGATAACAAGGACACTATGAGAATCGAAGAGACCCTGAACCGCCTTATTCAAAAGAAGAACTAGGAGAGGAATACAAAAGCATACAATAACGTCAAGAGGCAGAATAAGAAAGCATTTAATGCAAAAATACATGATACCTTTAACAGAGGAAAACAATGTGCCATTAAGCGGCTTCTGCCATTGTTCAATCTTATATGCCAGCGTTATTTTATAGAGCTGCATCCTTGCGCAGTAGATGAGACCGTGTCACACTATAAGCTGACATTACATCTGGTCAAAAAGGACAGGATCAGCTGAAAGGACGTAATAAAAAATAAACTATTCAATTTGGTTTTATGGAGTAACAGGTCTAGCTGGTGAATTGACTCCATAAAACGGTTATTTTATTCTGACATTTCACTATTACAAGTCAAGCCCTTGGGAATGGATGTGGTTTTTCAGCTCCTAGAAGCACTTCCACTCGTCACATTAACAGATCTAACCTGCAAACTATTAGCCAACATAACAATGTTGCTCTCAGCTATGGCCATCACGGCCGTGGATTTGGCTACCTGGCAGAGCACAGCAATTATTGGCGCTGCTGAGTGCATACTCCATATAAACCTATAATATATCTAAACCTATACAATAAATAAACTTATACTCTGTATATAAACCTATACTATATATATAAACCTATACTCTGTATATAAACTTATACTATATATATAAACCTATACTCTGTATATAAACTTATACTATATATATAAACCTATACTCTGTATATAAACCTATACTCTATATAAACCTATAATATACCTAAACCTATACACTATGTAAACCTATCCTATATCTAAATTTATACAATATATAAACCTATAATATACCTAAACCTATACTAGGTATTCGCAGTAGAAAGAGGGAAGTGCTCATGCCATTGTACAGAACACTGGTGAGACCTCACTTGGAGTATTGTACACAGTATTGTACACTTGAACTGTGCCTCCCTTACACTTCATGCTTTCTCCCTAGCTACTCAGTGGGAGGGGGCAACGCTTCTCCTTTCCTCTCGCCCCACCCCTTGTCCGCTTGGTACCATCCCATCCCACCATATCAGATCTCGCTTCCCTTGCCTTGTACCGTCCTTAACACATATCTTTAACTGCTCTCTCTACTCTGACACGTCCCTGCATCCCTTAAACATGCTACAGTCGTACTCGTAGACAAGACAGGGGGGATATGATAGAAACATTTAATTACATAAAGGGAATCAACACAGTAAAGGAGGAGACTATGTTTAAAAGAAGAAAAACTACCACAACAAGAGGACATAGTCTTAAATTAGAGGGACAAATAATATCAGGAAGTTCTCTTTAAGAGAAACCGCCGTTTAGTTAACCTTCCCCTTTCGCAATATCAATAACTCCGTTCGCATAGACTGCAGTATACGAACCACCATCGGGGGAAGCGGTAATCTCCCGACCGGGATTGGTGAAAGGCTTCAAACTCCCGAACAGAAATCCACAAATTGCTGCTAACCGCCGAACAACGATATCCAATAATCAGTCTCTAGGCGCAAATAATAAATCCCCCCAATAACGAGACAGAAGCTCCACATTGAGGGTCAAACAGGATCTCCCTTTACTGTGGGCTACCTGCCCGTATTTATGCAGGTCTCCCACTTGGTGGACACTCCCCTAGGGGACCAAATGGGAGACTGGAATTACAGATGTACAGGAGGACATATCAGACATACAGTCACAAGCTTTTCCCACAATGCAGTATGGTTCCCTCCCCTCTGCCCTGGAGATAATTGGGAAGTAATTCAATTATCTCCAGGACAAAGACAAATCGCCATTTTAAGTAAAAGACCAGAAAATACATGAAAATACATAACTTTATAACAACCGAACATTTCCCATTCGCATCACATATCCCCAGATAGCCTGGATCTGAGGGCATATTATTGGCGAATAGCGGTCAGATCCCACACACATAGTTCAATCGCCATGGAGTCAAAGTCCTTACAGTCTTTCGGTATGCGATTGACTCCATGGGAAGGCTATCTGGGTTAAGTCTTTTCGTGTGCTGTAAAACTCCCGAACGGCCGGTGTTCGTACGCTTTCATCGAGGCAGCCAGGCGACCCGTTGTTTCAGCGGTGTTCGGCAGAAAAGGTGTCCGTTTTTAGTTCCATGAAATCAGTGCCGAACACCGCTTGGCTTTTGTGTGTTTTAAAATGGCCGCTGCCTCGTGGTCGACATACGAACGACGGCCACCCTGAATTCGGTTTAATTGAGAAGTGTCTGCGGTTAACCACAAGGTTCTAATTGGGATCAAGAGGTTAACCAGCAGCACACTTCTATCCTAGGTGGCCATCCGTTCGGTAGATTTGTTCGGTGAAAACCAGTCATTCGTATGGTTGGGCTATAGAAACAGCCATTTACACGAAAGGGGGCAGAAATAGACAAATCCACGATAATAGAGATGGTTCTGTCACATCCTCCAAGCGGCTTACGGTTCCAGCAATCAGTCGCTAACCGTGTGTAGTAAATCCCCCCAATAACGAGACCAAGCTCCGCATTGAGGGTAAAACAAGAACTGGCTTTACTGTGGGCTACCCGCCCGTATTTATGCAGGTCTTCCACTTCCACCCGGCTTCTGGATAGGCCAAGCTTTCCCACACTGGGAGATGTCTCCTACGCGTTTCTCCGACACGGAAGCACGTTGATAAGGGGACGGAGCCTATCCAGAAGCCGGGTTTTTTGAAAGAGCAACAGCTAAGTTACACGCTACCCGGACTGCAGCAAAAGGAACTCCATTGATCCCCATCAATCCCCCAACATAGGAGACATCTCCCAGTGTGGGAAAGCTTGGCTGTGAGTAACGGGTATACATACCATTCTACTCACCATCATATCTAGTAAGCAGTTATCTGCTACATAGCTATATACATAGCTATATACTTAACAGTGTTTTTGTTTTATGGTGCACAGATTAAGCAATGACCTGCCTTTGGTATATCAACTAAGCAGTGACATGCTCGGTATTTGTGTTTTATTTGTTGCTATAGCTTGTTTTTATTTGACACTTGTTTTATATTTATATTTGTAATAAATCACTTAATACCCAGCTGATTCAATATAGTATATGTGATATTTAGCACTATCTATAAAAGTGCAAATTAACGCATACAGATCTGTTCTATGATCGTTCTATCTTTTTTTCTCTTACATGCTGAGCATGAATTGGGATACCATTCAGTAAGAAATATAAGTATCTTTTCAATTTGGTAACTTTATTGAATGTGGGAGAGGGGTGTATTGCAGTTTGATATCGCTCCACTTCTCAATATTATATTTTCAATACTCTATATAAACCTATAATATATCTAAACCTATACTCTATATAAACCTATAATATATCTAAACCTATACTATATCTAAACCTATACTCTATATAAACCTATAATATATCTAAACCTATAATATATATCTAAACCTATACTATATCTAAACCTATACTATATCTAAACCTTTACTATATCTAAACCTATACACTATATCTAAACCTATACATTATTATTATTATTATTATGATATTTATAGAGCGCCGTCAAATTCCTCAGCGCTTTACAATGGGTGGACGAACAGACATGTAGTTGTAACCAGCCAAGTTTGACACACAGGAACAGAGGGGTTGAGGGCCCTGCTCAATGAGCTTACATGCTAGAGGGAGTGGGGTATAGTGACACAAAAAGGTAAGGATAGTATTAGACTAATGATAGTTGCAGAAGAGGAATCAGTCAGGAGCTATTAGCAGTTTAATTGATACGCTTTTATGAAGAAGTGGGTTTTTAATGATTTTTTGTGGAGGCTGGGTGAGCATCTAACGGAGGAGGGAGGCGAGTTCCACAGGAACGGTGCAGCCCTTGAGAAATCTTGAAGGCGAGCATCAGAGGTGGGAGTACGGACAGAAGATAGATGTAAGTCTTCAGCAGATCTTAAGGGCCTAGACGGGACATACTTGTGTATAAGGGAGGATAGATAGGTGGGAGCAGCATTATGTAGAGATTTGAAAGCAAGAACCAGAATTTTAAATTGAGCTCTATATTTTATAGGAAGCCAATGTAGGGACTGACAGAAGGGTGAGGCATGGGAGGTTCGGGCGGACAGGAAGATGTGCCTCGCCGTCGCATTCATTATGGACTGTAACGGCGCAAGTTGGGAGCACGTAAGACCACTGAGAAGCGGATTACAGTAGTCAAGGCGAAAAAGGACAGTGGAATGGATCAACACCTTAGTCGCATCTGGCGTTAAGTAGGGGCGGATGCGCGCAATGTTTTTGAGATGGAAATGACAGGATTTGGCGATAGATTGAACATGAGGCTTGAAGAAGAGGTCGGAGTCAAAGAGAACACCTAGGCAGCGAGCCTGCATGGCGGAGCTGATGGTAGCACTGTTGACTTGGAGGGAGACAGACACAGGAGTAACAACACTTGAGGGAGGAAAGACCAGAATTTCAGTTTTGGTCAAATTTAGTTTAAGGAAGTGGGCAGCCATCCAGTTAGAAACAGCAGAGAGGCAGTCAGAGACACTAGTCAAGAGGGACGGGGAGTGATCAGGTAGATTTGCGTGTCATCCGCATAGAAATTATATTGGAAGCCAAAGGAGCTAATCAGTTTACCAAGGGAGGCAGTATAGATGGAGAACAGTAGGGGACCAAGGACTGAACCTTGAGGGACACCAACAGAGAGGAGTTGGGGAGAAGTAGCAGAGCCAGAGAAAGAAACACTGAAAGAGCGCTGGGAGAGGTAGGTGGAGCACCAGGAGAGAGCAGTATCTTGTAGACCAAGATTGCAGAGGATGAGAAGAAGCTGTTGATGATCAGTAGTGTCAAAAGATGCAGACAGGTCAAGGAATATCTAAACCTTTACTCTATATAAACCAATACTATATCTGTAGTGGAGCACTAGTTTCCCATAGACTTCTCCGTTGGTAATAAACAGTAATGCAGGAACAAGCCTTTAACCCAGGATAAACAACATCAATAATAAATAAAATAATCCAGTAATATCCCATCACGATTCTCAATAACTGGACGACACACAGTATCAGGAGCAGAACTGATGTTTTATTCCACATACCCTGCTTTTATGCATCACTCCCATGCAAGGGAGACACCCAAAGTAATTTGTACAGTAACCAATCCTACACAAGTTACAACCCACACATTTCCTCCCCTCAGTATGACACATAATCCACTTACTCAGTGTACACTTTTCCCCAGTTTCTGGATGTACCTCAAATACATAGGGTATACCTCTAAATATGATATCCCCTGATAGCTCCGATCTGGGTGAACAACATACTCAAAAATCACCCAGATCGAACCAGGGGTTCGGGAGTTAGGTGGAGTAGTTCGTTTGACCGACCGCACACGAGGTAGTAGCCAAAAGGAGTTCCATACATTTTGGCCTTGAGGTCGGTCTCTGTTTGTGAATTGAAATATGTGGAAATACCGGGCTGAATGGCTTGTGTTTGCATTCGTATTAATCCCCTTGTTCGTATGATTCTTTCTACCGAACGGCGACCCGTTCGTTTTTTTTTCCGGCACAAATGTATGGAAGTCTGGAGGTCTCAGCGGTTTTCACGTGGTCGAGTGTCCAATTTGGGTTCCAGGCACCTGGCGACCAAACACCGCTGTGCATTCGTATGGCAAGATGGCGAAACGCGTCTCGGATTTGAAGAAGACCACTCTGGAGACTTTTATTTTGGTATTTTACTGATTATAGCTTTTATCTATTACTTTGTTTTTTTAAATAAATTTGGTAGTGCCTCCCTTAAAGGCACAGTGGCGCATATATATAGAGCCTAATATTATCGGCTCTATTTCAGGTGAGCACATTCATATGATTTTTTGTGATCACTCTTCCTACCATACGTATCTGCACTAGGAATTCTACCTCTTTTCTCTTCCATATATTCTGCAAGCTGCATATCGGGAGGAGGTCTGGTATTGCCTAAATATACCCAAGCTGTTGTGATTCGAGCCAATCCTTAGGCTCTGTGCCATGTGAGTTGGACTTACACTCTCCTCCATTCCATACACATTTTACAATCATTCTGCACTATGATGTGTATTTCTCTGTTCTAGATTTTATATGCTGTTAAAGTGATATATACAATATTTATATAGGGGTAAGATATTTCCCTATCTCTAGCGCTCCACAGAGTGATCTTTGTGGTTGTAGTACATCTACGAAGTTCACACTCTTTTTTCACTATACTATACTATATCTAAACCTATACTCTATATAAACCTATAATATATATCTAAACCGATAACATATATAAACCTATACTCTATATAAATCTATAATATATATCTAAGCCTATACTCTATATCAACCTATAATATACCTAAACCTATACTATATCTTATCCTATACTATATCTAAACCTATACTCTATATAAACCTATACTATATCTGTCACAGTTCCAGAACTAAACACACTGACAGATCACAGGGGGAGGAATTGCAATACCGGTCCTTAGAGTGGCCAGTCTATGCAAATAGAGAGGTTAGAGTACAAGCCGAAGTCAAGGAGTACAGAGATACGGAATAATGGTAGGACAAGCCGAGTTCAAGGATCAGAGAAAGCAGGATAAACAAGAGACAAAGCCAAAATTCGGTAACCAACAATCAGACAGAGAAAACGCGCTATTGGGCTATCAAAAGACCACAACAGGGCAACAAGGGATGTCATTGGCAAGCTTAAATAGGCATGATTTACTTCTGATTGGTTAATTTCCATTTGGTAGGTATTTGACCCTTGAGGTCATCATTTCACCGTGTCGGGTGGCTGGCTCGGGTGCATATTAAGCAGACTGCACACAGTGTGCAGTGTCAGAGAGAATGCAGGCGGTCGGCGAACGGGTAGGGGGCCTGAAAATATCTAAACCTATACACTATATAAGCCTTTACTATATCTAAACCTATACGCTATATAAACCTATACTATATCTAAACCTATACTCTATATAAACCTATACTATATCTAAACCTAAACTCTATATAAACCTATACTATATCTAAACCTATACTCTATATAAACCTATACTATATCTAAACCTATACTCTATATAAACCTATACTATATCTAAACCTATACTCTATATAAACCTATACTATATCTAAACCTATACTCTATGTAAACATATACTCTATATAAACCTATACTATATCTAAACCTATACTATATCTAAACCTAAACTCTATATAAACCTATACTATATCTAAACCTAAACTCTATATAAACCTATACTACACTGAACAAAATTATAAACGCAACACTTTTGTTTTTGCCCCCATATTTCATGAGCTGAACTCAAAGATCTAAGACTTTTTCTATATACACAAAAGGCCTATTTCTCTCAAATATTGTTCACAAATCTGTCTCAATCTGTGTTAGTGAGAACCTCTCCTTTGCAGAGATAATCCAGCCACCTCACAGGTGTGGCATATCAAGATGCTGATTAGACAGCATGATTATTGCACAGGTGTGCCTTAGGCTGGCCACAATAAAATGCCGCTCTAAAATGTGCAGTTTTATCACACAGCACAATGCCACAGATGTTGAAAGTTTTGAGGGAGCATGCAATTGGCATGCTGACTGCAGGAATGTCCAGAGCTGTTGCCCGTGAATTGAATGTTCATTTCTCTACCATAAGCCGTCTCCCAAGGCGTTTCAGAGAATTTGGCAGTACATCCAACCGGCCTCACAACCGCAGACCATGTGTAAGCACACCAGCCCAGGACCTCCACATCCAGCATCTTCACCTCCAAGATTGTCTGATCACCCGGACAGCTGCTGCAACAATCGGTTTGCATAACTAAAGAATTTCTGCACAAACTGTCAGAAACCGTCTCAGGGAAGCCACAATCAACAACCTCTTCAACTCTATGCGAAGGAGATGTGTTGCACCGAGTGAGGCAAACGGTGGTCACACCAGATACTGGTTTTCGGATCCCCCCAGACCCCTCCAATACAGTAAAACTGCACATTTTAGAGTGGCCTTTTATTGTTGCCAGCCTAAGGCATACCTGTGCAATAATCATGATGACTAATCAGCATCTTGATATGCCACACCTGTGAGGTGGATGGATTATCTCGGCAAAGGAGAAGTGCTCACTAACACAGATTTAGACAGATTTGTGAACAATATGTATATATAAACCTATACTCTACCTAAACCTATACTATATCTAAACCTATACACACCTATACACTATATGAACCTATAGTCCATGCCAATGGGCCCTCTACTAGAACATGCATATTGTAATATCCAAGGAACATTACACCTACAGAATTATTTACTAAATTGAGAATTCAGAGTAAATTTGAAGTGAATCTCAAATTTAAGGCAAAAGTAGCGGAGGTGGAAGCATACCTAACTTTTAACATGTTTCCAGTTTGGCTAGTTTTAATTTGAAATTGAAATTCTTTTCGTTTGAATTCTCACTTCAGTGAATAACCCTGGTAGAATTTCCAATCAACGTATCCAGAGCGCAGAGATCCTCTGCTGGACCATCGTCTAGTTACGGAGAAAGCTGATCCCACATTACGCCGAGTGTCACAGAACAAACTGACCTGAGTCTTTATTTCTTTGTCGAACATTTCTGTTCCATGAAGGAAATGGAAGTAAGATAACTGACAAATGTAGATAAATGATTCATTTATTGTGGATTTCCAATTAAGATGCCTCCTGCCTTGTGACTAGATTAGAGAATCAGCATAAGAAATCTATTTAAAGAGGAACTTTCACATCGCAAGAAGTGACAGTTGCTTTTTCCTTAAAGGAACACTATAGGGTCAGAAATGTGTATTCCTGACCCTACAGTGTTAACAATCCATATTAGATGGCCGGCCCCCTCTTTCACCGTTAAATAAATATTTTATTCCAGGGCCGCATGGGTCTGCCGACACCTTGTCTGACATCATCAGAATTGACAATCACAGCCAATCCCATGCTTTCCCATAGGAAAGCATTGGGAGACTATCACACATGTGTGGCAAAATGCCGTTCTACCCAATCAGCATCTCCTCATAGAGATGCATTGAATCAATGCATCTCTATGGGTAAAGTCCAACGCCTCCATGCATTGAGACGCTGAACGTCAGTGCTGCATGTTGTGCAGCACTCACCCAGGAAGCACCTCTTGTGGCCATCTGAGTGACTGTCGCTAGATGTGTTACGAGACAGTAATGTAAACACTGCCTTTTCTCTGAAAGTTTTAAATTTAAAATGCTTTTAAGGACAGGCTTTAGACACCAGAACTACTATATAAAAATTCAATAGTTCTGATGACTATAGTGTCCCTTTAACACCGATAAACTTCTATGACATATCAGGTATGCTCATATGTGCTTATACATCTAACAGATAAATTAGGAATCTGTGCATAGGCACTCATAGTTTTCCTTACTACTGCTGTAGGCGAGCTAGAGTTTACTAAAATTAAAATATAATATAAAACATTTTTTTAAAATAATTAACTGTAAGTAAGTGAAAGTTCCTCTTCAATGGAACATGGTAAATGTATTGTCTCCCTGCACACAGTGTAATATTACTGCAGGTATAAGGAGGTCCCCTGTCTCCCCGCACACAGTGTATTATAACTGCAGCTATAAGGTTATGGTGCAAGGAGTACCCCTGTCTCCCTGCACACAGTGTATTATAACTGCAGCTATAAGGTTATGGTGAAAGGAGGCCCTCTGTCTCCCTGCACACAGTGTATTATAACTGCAGCTATAAGGTTATGGTGTAAGGAGGTCCCCTGTCTCCCTGCACACAGTGTATTATAACTGCAGCTATAAGGTTATGGTATAAGGAGATCCCCTGTCTCCCCGCACACAGTGTATTATAACTTCAGCTATAAGCTTATGGTGTAAGGAGGTCCCCTGTCTCCCCACACACTGTAAGTAAGTGAAAGTTCCTCTTCAATGGAACATGGTAAATGTATTGTCTCCCTGCACACAGTGTAATATTACTGCAGGTATAAGGAGGTCCCCTGTCTCCCCGCACACAGTGTATTATAACTGCAGCTATAAGGTTATGGTGCAAGGAGTACCCCTGTCTCCCTGCACACAGTGTATTATAACTGCAGCTATAAGGTTATGGTGAAAGGAGGCCCTCTGTCTCCCTGCACACAGTGTATTATAACTGCAGCTATAAGGTTATGGTGTAAGGAGGTCCCCTGTCTCCCTGCACACAGTGTATTATAACTGCAGCTATAAGGTTATGGTATAAGGAGATCCCCTGTCTCCCTGCACCCTGTGTGCAGGGAGACAGCTATAAGGTTATGGTGTAAGGAGGTCCCCTGTCTCCCCGCACACAGTGTAATATAATTGCAGCTATAAGGTTATGGTGTAAGGAGATCCCCTGTCTCCCCGCACACAGTGTATTATAACTGCAGCTATAAGGTTATGGTGTAAGGAGGTCCCCTGTCTCCCTGCACACAGTGTATTGTAACTGCAGCTATAAGGTTATGGTGAAAGGAGGCCCTCTGTCTCCCCGCACACAGTGTATTATAACTGCAGCTATAAGGTTATGGTGTAAGGAGGTCCCCTGTCTCCCTGCACACAGTGTATTATAACTGCAGCTATAAGGTTATGGTATAAGGAGATCCCCTGTCTCTCCGCACACAGTGTATTATAACTTCAGCTATAAGGTTATGGTGTAAGGAGGTCCCCTGTCTCCCCACACACAGTGTATTATAACTTCAGCTATAAGGTTATGGTGTAAGGAGGTCCCCTGTCTCCCCGCACACAGTGTATTATAACTGCAGCTATAAGGTTATGGTGTAAGGAGGTCCCCTGTCTCCCCGCACACAGTGTATTATAACTGCAGATATAAGGTTATGGTGTAAGGAGGTCCCTTGTCTCCCCACACACAATGTATTATAACTGCAGCTATAAGGTTATGGTGTAAGGAGGTCCCCTGTCTCCCCGCACACAGTGTATTATAACTGCAGCTATAAGGTTATGGTGCAAAGAGTACCCCTGTCTCCCTGCACACAGTGTATTATAATTGCAGCTATAAGGTTATGGTGTAAAGAGGTCCCGTCTCCCCGCACACAGTGTATTATAACTGCAGCTATAAGATTATGGTGTAAGGAGGTCCCCTGTCTCCCCACACACAGTGTATTATAACTGCAGCTGTAAGGTTATGGTGTAAGGAAGTCCCCTGTTTCCCCGCACACAAATATTATAACTGGAGCTATAAGGTTATGGTGTAAGGCGGTCCCCTGTCTCCCCGCACACTGTGTATTATAACTGCAGCTATAAGGGTATGGTGTAAGGAGGTCCCCTGTCTCCCCGCATATAGTGTATTATAACTACAACTATAAGATTATGGTGTAAGGAGGTCCCCTGTCTCCCTGCACACAGTGTATTATAACTGCAGCTATAAGGTTATGGTGTAAGGAGGTCCCCTGTCTCCTTGCACACAGTGTATTATAACTGCAGCTATAAGGTTATGGTGTAAGGAGGTCCTCTTTATCCCCACACATAGTGTATTATAACTGCAGCTATAGGGTTATGGTGTAAGGAGGTCCTCTATATCCCCACACATAGTGTATTATAACTGCAGCTATAAGGTTATGGTGTAAGCAGGTCCCCTGTCTCCCCGCACACAGCGTATTATAACTGCAGCTATAAGGTTATGGTGTAAGGAGTTCCCCTGTATCCCCCACACACAGTGTATTATAACTGCAGCTATAAGGTTATGGTGTAAGGAGTTCCCCTGTCTCCCCGCACACAGTGTATTATAACTGCAGCTATAAGGTTATGGTGTAAGGACAAGGGGCCTCCTTACACCATAACTTCATAGCTTCTCCTCTTTTCTTTCCTCTATTGCACTTGATCTGTAAATAAAATCAATATTTTGTGATTGCTATGTAAATATCAATCCAATCATCTTTCTTCCCATCAATCATTTCTTTTATTGTTGCCTGTAGTGGACCACGGGTAACCCAACCGGTTACCTCCCCTAATTCCTTTCTTCAGCCACTCAGGAACCACTTATAGTAATATAAAGAGACCATTTCCCCCCCCAGTAACTGGACGACAAACACTTCTGGAGAAACAACACAATTTTATTGCCACACACGGCTTTTATGCATAGCCCCATGCAAGGGGTCTTCCATACACATAAACAGGGGTTATCCCAGGATCCTCTTGGGGGTTCGCTGTTCCTTTGTCTTCCAAATATGGAAAGTCCACCACTCAGGCAAGGGGGTCTCCCGCTCAGGACAACAGGTGGGTCTTCATCCCATGAGCCTCTGTGCATGGGAGCCAAGGTGCAGAAAAAAGGATCATCCCTTTGTCTCCCTGGCACATAAAAGCCCACCTAAATAGCTAGTGCCCCAAAAGTGTCCCCACCAACCCTAGGCGACCTAACACTGACACATTCTCAGGGAAATCTCCATTCGAGAGATTCCTGTGCTGAAAGGGAAGCACCTCCAATTGTGGTACGAACACTCCCCCTGGTTGGCGTTTGCCTATAAAAAATGGCGGCCACAGAGGGGAGCACTCATCAATTACTTCCTTTGCGGTTTCACACTTATGTTGTCAGTGCGAACGTTGCGGTTTCACACTTATGTTGCCAGTGCGAATGTTCTAATCAATTGGTGGGAGAATTCTAATGGGCACTGGGGTGGTCCTCGTTCGGGAGACAATCTACGAATGCTCCCCCTGGCTGGCATTCGTCTATACGAAATGGTTGCCACCCAGGGGAGCACTCATTAATTGCTTCCCTTGTGGTTTCGCAACTACGCTAAAGGTGAGAATGTTCTACTTGAACGTTCTCTGTAGTGGAGCGGCAATATTAAATCCCACGATCTCTGCTGGTAAAGAAGGTAATCCACAGTCAGCGCTGAAAAGTAAAGCAATATCCCAAATCCCCCCCGAGACACAGTTCTGGGAGTCAACTGAGGTTTTTATTCACAGCATCCAGTATTTATGCAAGTCCCCATGCAAGGGGTTTCCATACTGACATAGCAGGGGTAATACAGTAGGGGACTACATGGGGGACTTAACATTCAGACCTTTTCTCCCATCAGGCACTGCTGGACGAGAGGGATACTCCCACTGGACTGTACCGTTAAGTGGATTATCCCTCCGTGCAGCAGAACCGACATTTCACATTAAAATATATAACTTTTACAATACTTGGGTGATTTAAACGAATGGACGTTCGGTAGATAGCTGGTGTCTGAGCGCACCTTTCGTGAGAATACCACTCAGATCCCAGCTAAAACAACTGAACACCGCACGAAATACACTTTGCCCATGAGTTCGCCTGAAACTACCGAACACCTATGGGAAACCGTAATAGGGGAATACAGGAGCTCCCGAACGGCCTGGAAGTCCAGCGGGGTTCGCGCCATCGAGTAGCCGTTTTCAGTTCCACGCGCTCGATGACCAAACCCCGCTGGTGAGACAAATGATCCAAGATGGCCGACCGCCGCGTGGTCGGTAGCCGAACGACAGCCATCTAGGAAAGCCTTTAATCACCGATTGCAACACTGGTTAACAAGCGCCACACGTCCCTCTGTGTGTGGGCTATTAGGGGGTAGCTCATTCGGTTCACGAACAGCCGGTAAAGTTGCTGTTCGTGAAACGAAGCACATGAATGCTAGCGGCTTTCAGCTGATAGCATACGAATTCAAAGTACACATACATTAACACACATTGTACAGCCAGGTTATACAAGACATTACAGGGGTACTACAGGCAACCTTTTTATGTGCACAGTCCTGAATATTACAAGTGGCTAGGTTTGCCACATTCTCCTAGCGTTCTAAATGGGATATCGGGGTGGTCCTCGTTTGGGAGTCGAAGGAGTTCCTTTCGTAGGAGTGCTCCCAAACGGGAAGCAGGTACAATAGAAGAAGGTCAAGGGAAAAAAACACATATTATAAGTAGAAAGCACCCGGACAAGCGGTGGTTCCGCCACAATGCCATGTACAGAATTACGAATTAAACGAAGATGCCTGTCCACTGTTTAAGTCATATGTTTGGTTATACGTCCAAACGGCACTTAGAAATTTTAGAATATGGCCTTCATCACTGTCAAACTGAACAAACAGTTTGAAGAAAAGTATGGTTATTCTCCTTGACCTGTCTGCGGCTTTTGACACTGTTGATCATCAACAGCTTCTTCTCATCCTCCGCAACATCGGTCTACAAGATATTGCTCTCTCCTAGTGCTCCTACCTCTCCCAGTGTTCTTTCAGTGTTTCTTTCTCTGGCTCTGCTTCTTCTCCCCAACTCCTCTCTGTTGGTGTCCCCCAAGGTTCAGTCCTTGGTCCCCTACTGTTCTCCATCTATACTGCCTCCCTTGGTAAACTCATTAGCTCCTTTGGCTTCCAATATCATTTCTATGCAGATGACACGCAAATCTACCTGTCCTCTCCTGATCTCTCCCGTCCCTCTTGACTAGTGTCTCTGACTGCCTCTCTGCTGTTTCTAACTGGATGGCTGCCCACTTCCTTAAACTAAACTTGACCAAAACTGAAATTCTGGTCTTTCCTCCCTCAAGTGTTGTTACTCCTGTGTCTGTCTCCCTCCAAGTCAACGGTGCTACCATCAGCTCCACCACGCAGGCTCGCTGCCTAGGTGTTCTCTTTGACTCGACCTCTCCTTCAAGCCTCATGTTCAATCTATCGCCAAATCCTGTCATTTCCATCTCAAAAACATTGCGTGCATCCGCCCCTACTTAACGCCAGATGCGACTAAGGTGTTGGTCCATTCCACTGTCCTTTCTCGCCTTGACTACTGTAATCCGCTTCTCAGTGGTCTTACGTGCTCCCAACTTGTGCCTTTACAGTCCATAATGAATGCGGCAGCGAGGCTCATCTTCCTGCACCTCCCATGCCTCACCCTTCTGTCAGTCCCTACATTGGCTTCCTATAAAATATAGAGCTCAATTCAAAATTCTGGTTCTTGCTTTCAAATCTCTACATAATGCTGCTCTCACCTATCTATCCTCCCTTATACACAAGTATGTCCCGTCTAGGCTCTTACGATCTGCTGAAGACTTATGTCTGTCTTCTGTCCGCACTCCCACCTCTGATGCTCGCCTTCAAGATTTCTCTAGGGCTGCACCGTTCCTGTGGAACTCGCTTCCCTCCTCCGTTAGATGCTCACCAGTCTCCACTCCTTCAAAAAATCGTTAAAAACCCACTTCTTCATAAAAGCGTATCAATTAAACTGTTAATAGCTCATGACTGATTCCTCTTCTGCAACTGTCACTAGTCTAACACTATCCTTACCTTTTTGTGTCATTTTACCCTACTCCCTCTAGCATGTAAGCTCACTGAGCAGGGCCCTCAACCCCTCTGTTCCTGTGTGTCCAACTTGTCTGGTTACAACTACATGTCTGTTCGTCCACCCATTGTAAAGCGCTGCGGAATATGACGGCGCTCTATAAATATCATAATAATAATAATATTAGTACATTCTGACTTCAGCAAAAACAGAAAAAAAGCATGTAAAATTCCCATTTATCCAAAATTTAAAAGGTGACCAGATCCACAGACACCAAACCAAATAGTGAACACTGCGTTTTTATCTGCAGTTTAACCTGGTACCGATAGCAAAGAAAAATAAGTATACTTACCATTTTGTAAAGTAAATGTTAACCATTGGAATTGTCCCTAATTTTAAATAAAGTTAAGAGTTTGCAGGACGTGGAATGATAGTTAGGATAAATGAGGTTTGCATGTCCTATAATGTCCTATTTCACATCTCTCACGTACAAAGTACTATTGAAACAAGAGGCATGTGCACCTCCCTAACTGGTAACTGTGTTCTTCCTAATGAGTCAGTAAAGCTCCTAAAACAATCTATTCATTCAAATCTCAATGAGTGTTTGACTTTCCAATAAACATTTGTCCCTTTTTTTGGGTCAATTAAAATTAGCTCTAAGATTGGAGCAGCTTGAAAAACTTGTGATTGTTTTTAAAATTTATCTATAAATATACAGTAAATATAGTTAAGTATTTTTCTGTTAGAATTGCATACAATCTGCCAAGTGATGGTATTTCGCCACGATCCGCACCACTCCCCCAAGCACATGCCAGGTAATTATAAAAAAACACACCTGATATCAAGCACTCGAACCTGTAGGCTTGCGCACAGAGATAAAATTTACTCAGAGAATCAATTTGATCACAAAAATTTGTATGCATTTGATTTCAGACAATTTTTTTCCCATGCCATCTTTAGGGGAAAAATTATTTGGATGATCCAAAAGGGTGTGAAAATAGGCCAACCAGTATACTGCAAAATATATGAAGAATATAAATATATTTATGACCAATAGAGGCAATAACATGAGAAGTAAAAGGAATCTATATATTATATTTTTATTAAATATATACGTTGTAGCAAACTCATCCCTTTAAGAGAGTTTGCCATGAGCTTTTGGAGGGGTCTACTTGCCCACCTCCTGCCATGTGACTATGGCCCTGGGGGTATTGCCCTTTAAAGACAGTATTTGGGCATATTGTATTTTACTGCACTGTTCCTGGTCCTTTAAGTACTTTGGGAAAAGACCTGCAGTTTTGGCTTGGCACTTCAGATGCCGCCAAAATGCTGAAGTAGTCGAAGTGGCCGCAGCCATTTTGATTCATTCGAACGCGGTCAGCGGTGTGTGCCGTCAAATCTATGGAACGGTTTTCGGCTACCCAATTGCACGAACGCCGCTGACCTGTACCTTCTCCTCCACTTCGACACTGCGGCTGGAGACTAAGTCCCGTTCGAAGATTCGAACGCTTGTTCTGATGGGACTTAGCCATTTTTCTGTGAGAAATTGATCGACCGCACAGCCCAAATCTATGGAACTGTTTTGGGCAGGAAAATGTGCCGGTCATAAAGGGACCTCCACCTAACTTTTTAACCCCTGGATGGATTCATGTGATTTTTACATATGTTGCTCCCCAAGTTATGCTGATCACACAAATATAAGTTTTATTCGTATGTGATGTAAAAATCAAGGAGTTCATTTTTCAGCTTGGAGATAATTGAGTAGATACAGTAAGTAACTCAATTATCTCCCAAGCAGAGGGGAGGGAATATGTGGGATGTAACCATTGTTTGATTGGCTAATGCATCATTACATGGTCCAAACAAACTTTTATAGTAGGAGAATCATCCTCTTCCGTAAATGATTTTGTTGTAAAATGTCTTTGCGTTCACCCTAATCTAGATTGTCCTCTAAATCAATTTCCCATTCATACCTGAATGAAAGAGACCTGGAGCAGTAAATTACAAGGGAAATTGAGTTACAAAGCACCTGAGATTGCTGGGATAGGTTATTAAATGAACATTTTCTATAAGAAGCATCTGATTTGCAGAGAGTGGTGATTACTGCGCATGCTCTATAAGTCGTCAATGCTTCTCTATTAGGAGAAGTATCTGACTGGCAAAGCCCGGTGATGACTAGGCACGCATAGTAGTTCATCGATGCTTCTTTATTGAAGGCATCTAATTGGGAGAGTGTGGAGATTACTGCTCATGATGCATAGGTCCCCAATATGTTTATATAAGAAGCATTGGATTGGACAGGAGTAATCACCGTGATATCCGATGACCTCAGGAGAAAAGTAGCGGCTACAGCAAGCAAACTGTCCAGGCACTGGATTACTGGTGAGTTTGCACCTCTTTTAGAATAGACCAGGGGTAGGCAACCATCAAGACTTCAGATGTTGTCTTAGAATTGATCTTGTTGTCCGGGCTTTGGAATACATTATCTGTTTGTGCTGATTTTAGAATAGATGATCAGGTTCGGCTGGTTTTAGAATAGATGATCTGGTTTGGTTGGTTTTAGAATAGATAATCTGGTTGGGTTGGTTTTAGAATAGATGATCTGGTTGCACTGGTTTTATAATAGATGCTCTGGTTGGGTTGGATTTAGAACAGATGATCAGTTTGCGCTGATTTTATAATAGATGCTCTGGTTAGGTTGGTTTTAGAATAGATGATCTGGTTGTGCTGGTTTTAGAATAGATGATCTGTTTGGGCTGGTTTTAGAATAGATGATCTGTTTGGGCTGGTTTTAGAATAGATGATCTGGTTGGGCTGGTTTTAGAATAGATGATCTGGTTGGGCTGGTTTTAGAATAGATGATCTGGTTGGGCTTGTTTTAGAATAGATGATTCCTTTGCGCTGGTTTTAGAATAGATGATCTGGTTAGGTTGGTTTTAGAATAGGTGATCTGGTTGTGCTGGTTTTAGAATAGATGATCTGGTTGGGCTGGTTTTATAATAGATGATCTGGTTGGGCTGGTTTTAGAATAGATGCTCTGGTTAGGTTGGTTTTAGAATAGATGCTCTGGTTAGGTTGGTTTTAGAATAGATGATCTGGTTGTGCTGGTTTTAGAATAGATGATCTGTTTGGGCTGGTTTTAGAATAGATGATCTGGTTGGGCTGGTTTTAGAATAGATGATCTGGTTGGGCTTGTTTTAGAATAGATGATCTGGTTGGGCTTGTTTTAGAATAGATGATTCCTTTGCGCTGGTTTTAGAATAGATGATCTGGTTGGGTTGGTGTTAGATTAGATGATTTGGTTTCGCTGGTTTTAGAGTAGATGATCAGTTTGTGCTGGTTTTAGAGTAGATGATTAGTTTGCGCTGGTTTTAAAAATAACCAAGCACTGACCGGGGGGCATGCAGGGTTTAAAAATGAAGATAGAGTCACATGACTGGCCACCTCCTGCAGGGTTCATAAAAGGAGGTCAGGGACTCCATTTTGGCTTTGTGCTGGTTTTAGAATAAATAATTTGGTTGCGCTTGTTTGAGAAAATGTGATCTGGTTGCGTTGGTTTAAGAATAGATAATTAGTTTGTGCTGGTTTTAGAATAAATGATTTGGTTGTGCTGGTTTTAGAGTACATGATCAGCTTGTGCTGGTTTTAGAGTAGATTTTCAGTTTGTGCTGGTTTTAGAATAAATTATTTGGTTGCGCTGGTTTTAGAATAAATGATCTGGTTGCGCTGCTTTTTAGACTTGTGCATGGGTGAGAAATTTATGCTGTGCCAAATAATTTCTTCCTAAGATAGAACAGTTTTTGGATACCTGAAATTTGGCCAGATGTTTGTCCAGCTCACCCGAATGTTGGACGAAAACAAAATCAAAACAAAAAAGGTGTGAAAATGGGCAATCGGTTTGCTGCAAAAATATATATATACATAATTTAACATTACATATACCACACAGTACACTGATAGGAAAATGTTCCTGCCAATAGAGAAAAATTCACTGATAGAGGGAAAAACAGAGAGTGGTAAAAAAAAAAAATTAAAAAAAATCTATATTCATGTAGTAAATATTTATTAAATACATAATTATTATATAAATACCCATTTTTAATGACCCTCTTATTTTCACTCAGTTGCTTATTTCTAACTTGATTTCTAAATAAAATAACCATTTAGTAACCGTCCCTCAGCTATCAAATCTTTTTACCATCAATTGTCAAGGTGGAATTCAGAATATTGACAACGACCCCAACATGTTCGTCATTGCATGGTTCAAATAGACCATAACTTGGATAAATTTCTGCTTAGAATCCCAGATCGGCTCAAATTTAGCCAAATTGACGTTCTAAATCTACAGGTTTTAGAATAGGTGATCAGACTGTGCTAGAATAGATGATCTGATTTTGTTGGTTTTAATACAAATGCTCTATTTGCACCCATTTTGGAAAAGACAAACTGTTGCCCATTGTTGAATACGTGATCTTTTTGTGCTGGCTTTAGAATTAACAAACTGTTTGTGTAATATTTACAACAGAACATTATACATGAGTGAAATATGAGATTAATATAAAAAGAAGTGTTTGCAAAGTGGTTTGTAATTAGTTGTGTCTAGTAAATAGCCAATGCCTTTACTTGGTTTCTGGGAGCTCCATATAGCTTGTGTCTGAGTGTATAACAGAGTTCCACAGCAATAATACTCTCAGTAATGTGTCTGAGTGTATAACAGAGTTCCACAGCAATAATACTCTCAGTAATGTGTCTGTGTGTATAACAGAGTTCCACAGCAATAATACTCTCAGTAATGTGTCTGAGTGTATAACAGAGTTCCACAGCAATAATACTCTCAGTAATGTGTCTGAGTGTATAACAGAGTTCCACAGCAATAATACTCTCAGTAATGTGTATGAGTGTATAACAGAGCTCCACAGCGATAATACTAACAGTAATGTGTCTGAATGTATCCCAGCCCCTGGTCTCATCCCCCATTCAGAACAGCCCTGCCCCTTGCCATACCCCCACTCACACTCAGAATAGCCCTGGCCCCTGGCCACACCCCCACTCACACTCAGAACAGCCCTGCCCCTGGCCACACCCCCACTCACACTCAGAACAGCCCTGCCCCTGGCCACACCCATCACACTAAAATTAAGGATTCCTCTTTGTGAAATATTAAGAGGTATGGTGCTCTATTTTGGTACCATGTTAGACTGATGGGTGATGAAGGTATTGTATTTGTATCCACCCATTGTACAGCGGTGCGGAATTTGTTGGCGCTTTCTAAATAATAATAATAGCGATGTAAGAGGGCTGATGGGAGTATTGTATTAGATTGGTTAATGTTGGGCGCCATATCTGTTATGATTGGCTCTGTGGTGACCAATGGGTATAACTGATGAATTTGGGCACGCTGCGTGTGGATACCATGTGGAAATAGGATAAAGGGGAAATAACATTCCATGAAATACCAACCTTTATGTTGTTTTCTAAAAAGATCCGTCTCAGGGTAACATGCTTATTTTCCAAGTGTGTACCCACAAGTTACTTCATCATTTTCTTAGGAAGTGACAAGAACATTGGAAATAGCTGAATTGAGAGAATTACAAACGATAAGTTATTTCTCTTATAATGTTTATTTTTGATTATGTCTCCCAAGTTTGTAAATAAAGCCCACATTTCTAAATTGCATTTGTTACATGAAATACTACCAATAATTACATTTGAATAATAATAATAATAATGTTATATTAAAATGAATAAAATGCACGTTTGTAAAAATCCCATTAAAGATTTTTTTATTTTTTTATAGCACAACAAAAAAGCATTTACTGAAATGTTATCTCATCCAATGTAAATGTTAATACGCGGTGGGATGATAATGCGGAGACGCTTGATACGGACGGTGATTTCAAACTGAAAGTATGATTTTGTTTTTAATTTTCTATGTGCTTAAATACACTTGACATGTCATGTTTGTTTGCTTGTGTTAATTAAATTGATTATAATTACAACTCACATGCTTAAAATACACCTCAGTAAAAATCTGTAAAATAGAGAGTCGCAAGTCTCTCCGTAGGGAATCCCAGTCAGTCCGGGTTTTGGAAATAATAAGTGAATTGGCAGAACACCTGGATACACTTAGCTGAAGCCATTTGTGGATGTCTGATTAGATAAATATCCCCAAATACTGTACAGCACAGCGGCACTCACTGGGTTAAAACCAGCAATATCTCATTGTGTGTGAATTATCAGGATTCAAGACAGAAGGGGGATGTGGTAGGGGTCATTTAAGACAGCATATCTATACACATAGACTTTCTAGAAAGACAGATTTTTTTTTAGATCGTGAATTCTACATTTCCTTTGACGGAGTGTTAAAGTGCAGCCCAGCTGTATGCAAAGTCTGGTACTGCAGCTGTGAGAGCAGCATACTAATCAATAGCAATATGCTGAGTGAGCGGGCAAAAGATGGGCACCTGAGGGTGGAGCCAAGGGCATCCTGGCACCCTAGCCTTTACCGCCAGTTTATGGAGCTAAGAGTATCCTTTAACGATGGCCAGAATCCCATAGAATCAATTCAATTATTTCACACTGGAAGCGCATGAATACTGCATACTGTGGACAGCACTTCAAGTTCTTTTCAACGTGATATAGAAAACCCTATCTACACAAATTACATACTGGGGACCAAGCCTGGACGGGCTGTTGGGCCGCAATGGTCATGGGCAGAGGATGACAATGGAGAAACTTTGATCTTCCCTGCCCGGGCTGAACTTTGTTCTCAGTTTAGCGCTCCTGGGGATCCGGCCTAAATCCAACCGTGGACAGGCCCCAAAGGATGTTTTGTCATTAGATTGAAATGAAGGCACCTGCCCCTATAACAACTTATAGAGAAATACAATGTACTACTTACCTCGGTGGGGGAACTAATGTAGTAAGGATCCTGGTGAAAGACATTTTTTTGGGGTTCCCGCTAATGCAAGGGAGGCTAAACTGTAGCTCTCCATTTGTGGTACAACTCGATGCTATACTATCTGGGCAGGGCCGGACTGGGAAAAAAATTTGACCCAGGCATTTTTCAATCAGAGCGGCCCCCTTAGAAGGGGGCGGGGCCAGAAAGTGTGTGTTTTGTCATCACTAATGACAAGTACGCCCCCTCTCAAAGTGAGCATGTGGAATACCAGAGGACAAAAGGGCCAGGAAAGTGCATGGTGCATGTGTTTGGAGCCTGCTTGTGGGATTGCGTGTGTGTAGAGTGTGGTGTGGTATTGTGTAAATAGGTCAATTTCATTTGTGTTTGTGGTGTAATATGTGTGGCTAGAGGCTGTAGAGAGTGTGTGTATAGGGGGCATAGTGTTATAGGGGATGCAGCGAGTGTGTGCATACGGGCTGAAGTGTGTGTGTATAGGTGACGTAGTGTGTGTAGGGGTTGTAGAGAGGGTGTGTTTAGAGAATGTTGTATGTGTTTGCTGACAAGGAATGTAGTGTGTGTGTGTAGGAGATCTACTGTGTAAAGGACCCAGTGTGTGTGTGTGTGTGTGTGTAGAGGATTAAAAGTGCATATAGGGTAAGGGATCTAGTGTGTATCTGGAGTGTAATGTGTGTAGTGGTGCAGTGTGAGGGGTGCTGTAGTGTGTATATATATATATATACACACATTTGGACTTACTGTATGTGTGAGGGGCGCAGTGTGTGTGTGTGTGTATGTAAGAGGGGTGCTGTGTGTGAGGGTGTTTTTATCTGCTGTCAAATTCTAGGTTTCTAATTTTCTTTGTCTGTTAATTCACTGAGGGTTATTTTATATATATATATGTGTGTGCTGTATATGTGTGGGAGTGTGCTGTGTGTGTGAGTGAGGGTGCTGTGTATGTCTGGGGATGCGCTGTGTGTGTTTGGGTGTTGTGTGTGTCTGGGGGTGCTGCGTGTGTCGGGGGATGCTCCATGCCTCTGGGCCGGTGAGGGAGATCTTTGATCTCCCCACCGGCCCATGGAGGCACACAGCAGGGCCGGCTTGGGTAGCGCTGACCCTGCAGGGGAGATTCTGTGATCTGCCGGCCTCGGCCCCACGGCCATCGCGGCTCACCGGGCATTTGCCCGGTGTGCCTGATGGCCAGTCCGGGCCTGTATCTGGGGATCCTTGCCGGGTTGGATTTGTGAGCTGTGTTTGACAATTTGAATGTAGGCATGTTGGAGTGATCTTTAATAATCTTGTGTCCTATATGAAATCACAGCATGTCTCATTTCTATAAGAGGGCCCACCTAGCAGTAGACCTTGCTGTTGTAGAGCGTCATGTATGAAGTCACTATGGGCAGGTTTGTAGAGTCCGTGTCAGTGACATCCTTCACTTCCAGATGATGCTGTAAAAGGATGAGCTCATCCAGAAAAGGGGAATCAAAATAAAAATTAAAGTGGAGCTGACATGTCTCTGGAGTTTACCCAACTGAATAAAATATTGGAAATCACATATTACGGCTGCTAACCTTTTTTTTTTCATGAGAACCTCTGTTTTCTTTTATATTTATGTTAAAGATTTAGCACACAACTTCATAATCCAGTTCAGACAAGGCAAACGTTTCAAATGAAGAGAATAAATAGTAACACTCAGTTCTCTATCCTTATAACAATGATTGACAGGGAGCAAATAATGGAGGTGCCCAGTTATAGAATAAAAAGGAGTTGATTTCTACATGTATTTACATTTTATGACACCTCACAAATACTTACTTGTTAAATACAGGGGATTAGTAAACATACTATTACTAACACTGGCAAGTGACAGTTCCCCTTGAAAGGGTAGTCTAGTTTTAATTCATGTTAAATATGATTTAGTAACTGGAAAGATCAATTTAATTGCACCCATAATGCAAAAATGTGCTCCTGCTGCCTCACTCTCGTGAAGGCTTGTTCTCTGAACAGTTCATTATACAAACTCAAATTTAGCTAAACTGTCCATGATGGCAAAATACTTTATTTTATTTTTCCAAATCACTATTACAGTGTAAATTGTTACATTTTGTTAGAATTCACTATAATTTAATGTTTGTGAACAAACCTCATTGTATTTGCTTCAATCACAGTAGGAAGGTTTTTAAAAGATACCTTGAATTCTCCCTATGTTACGCACAAAGTGTAGCCAGTGGCGGATGGTAAAGTTAAAAGATGGAAGGGCGCTTGACACTACCCTGGGAATTTTCCCTTCCTTTTAATCCCACGTACTGAGGCCCTGACTCAGTCAGAGGTCTTGCGTGCCGTGTTACACTATTGTTACACTATTTAAGTAAAAATAAGCAGCCTGCAGTTACCCAATCACAGCTTTATTGGGCAGGACAATACGCAGGCCGTGTCTTGTAAAGTGTCCGTAATCTGACATGTCAATGGGAGCACAGAAATGCTGTTATGGTGGCTATGTCTGGAGGTCTATACACAGTTTTCCAAAATACCACACCTCCAGCCCCATTGACCGGCCTCCACAAAGTATAGCAGAGACAACAATACTATTGGATAAAGACTGATGTTTCAAATGTGCAAAGATGGAAATTTTAGGGTGTGACCAGGAATGGGGCTATTCTGAGTGGGGATGTGGCCAGGGTAGGGGCTGTTTTGAGATATTATGGGTGACTTGCTAACAATTTATAGAACGAAAATGTAATTTAGAACATGAACAATGTATTTTATTGTGTGGAGCTTTGTTATTCACTCAGACACATTACTGGGAGTATTATTGCTGTGGAGCTCTGTTATACATGCAGACACATTACTGGGAGTATTATTGCTGTGGAGCTCTGTTATACACTCAGACACATTACTGGTAGTATTATTGCTGTGGAGCTCTGTTACACACTCAGACACATTACTGGGAGTATTATCGCTGTGAAGCTCTGTTACACACTCAGACACATTACTGGGAGTATTGTTGCTGTGGAGCTCTGTTATTCACTCAGACACATTACTGGGAGTATTATTGCTGTGGAGCTCTGTTATACATGCAGACACATTACTGGGAGTATGATTGCTGTGGAGCTCTGTTATATGCTCAGACACACCAACAATATGGGGCTCTTAGAAAAGAGGGACTGTCCTTCATAAGTAGGGACACTTGAGAGATATGTGATTATACAGATTGAATATATATATAATTGAACCTGGATAATTAAGAATTTCCCCTTTAGTTCACTTCGTATTACGGATCAAAGTAATTAAATCAATAGACAACCTATTGTTTGTTTGCATAATTATGTGGCCGAACCAAAACAGATTTTCAAAAATCTTCTCCTGAACCACATGTTAAAATGGCTGCGTTAGATCATGCCGCCAATCATAAGTCGCCTGGTCATGAGGTTCTTCCGCCATACTGGATTCTGCAAATAATTAATCACATCTCTTTTGACACGGTTGTTTAGAACAATGAGAAATTTGGCTAAAATGCTCACGGCTCGGTCCTCTACCATGGCTGTTAAAACCAATTACCAAATAGTAATAATGAGGCAATACTTCATAGCGTCTGGCGACCGTACTAGTCCAAGGGAAACTATCCATTAGCTTGTGTCAGTGTATCTTTACATGTGTTGAATGCAGTCTCTGATGCCCAGCCATCTCCATGGCCGTTTGCAGCTATATTTGGAGTCAGTTCAGTCATGCACCCTTTCAGTCATGGCTAATATGTTTGCATTGTTGGTGTCTTTGTACCAGAATCTGCGCTCTCTAATCTCTGTCCTCTTGCCAATTAAAGGGTCTCGGACGGTTTCAGGTTTGCAGGATCTGTGAAGTATTAAGAGATTCTCCCCAAGTATTGCCGCTAAGTGAGCTGTAACGCAATTAGCAAAATGCTTTCTCAGTTCCCAAAATACTTCACCACTTAGTAGCTGGAGAAAGCCAGGAAATTATGTATCATACACTAAAGCTTTTCTCTGAAAGAATAGAAAATAATAAAACAAGGAAAAGTGTTTCGTATAAACTAGAATTATTATTTTTTGGGTGGGAGGATATTCCCTTTGCATGTATTCAGTGTAATTTATTGTTCCTTTTTAAAGAATCCCAGAGAATTCTGTAACAAAACATATTACAGACAAGGTAAACAATGTTACCCATCACATGATGTATTGATCCGTACTGAAACCGGATCGGCAATGTCCCTTATACAAGGAGAGGAGATGCCAATACACCTTATATTTACCGAACCTGACAGGTTACGGAAGACATCGATATGCTGCACAGACCATTTTACTCCAACCATCGTGACCACATCTAGTGGCGGTCATACTGACGTGATACTTACCACGAAGGGTTAAATACTCCTCTAATGGCTGACATACTGACGTGATATTTACTACGAAGGGTAAATACACTTCTAGTGGCGGTCATACTGACGCTTTATTTACCACGAACGGTTAAATACACCTCTAATGGCTGACATACTGACGTGATATTTACTACGAAGGGTAAATACACTTCTAGTGGCGGTCATACTGACGCTTTATTTACCACGAACGGTTAAATACACCTCTAGAGGCTGTCATACTGACGCGATATTCTAGTGGCTGTCATACTGATGCAATATTTACCACAAAGGGTTAAATACACCTCTAATGGCGGTCATACGGATGTAATATTTACCACAAAGGGTTAAATATACCTCTAGTGGCTGTCCTACAGACGCGATATTTACCACAGAGGGTTATATACACCTCTAATGGTGGTCATACTGACGTGATATTTACCACAAAGGGTTAAATACACCTCTAATGGCGGTCATACTGACGCAAATTTACCACAAAGGGTTAAAAATACACCTCCAGTGGCAGTTATACTGACATGCTATTTACCACAAAGGGTTAAATACACCTCCAGTGGCTGTCATACTGACGCAATATTTACCACAAAGTGTTAAATACACCTCTAATGGCGGTCATACTGACGTAATATTTACCACAAAGGGTTAAATACTCCTCCAGTGGCGGTCATACGGACGTGATACTTACCACAAAGGGTTAAATATACCTCTAGTGGCTGTCCTACAGACGCGATATTTACCACAGAGGGTTAAATACACCTCTAATGGCGGTCATACTGACGTGATATTTACCACAAAGGGTTAAATACGCCTCCAATGGCGGTCGTACTGACGTGATATTTACCACAAAGGGTTAAATACACCTCCAGTGGCTGTCATACTGACGTGATATTTACCACAAAGGGTTAAATACACCTCTAGTGGCGGTCATACTGATGTAATATTTACCACAAAGGGTTAAATACACCTCCAGTGGCTGTCATACTGATGCAATATTTACCACAAAGGGTTAAATACACCTCTAATGGCGGTCATACGGACGTAATATTTACCACAAAGGGTTAAATATACCTCTAGTGGCTGTCCTACAGACGCGATATTTACCACAGAGGGTTATATACACCTCTAATGGCGGTCATACTGACGTGATATTTACCACAAAGGGTTAAATACACCTCTAATGGCGGTCATACTGACGCAATATTTACCACAAAGGGTTAAATACTCCTCCAGTGGCGGTCATACGGACGTGATACTTACCACAAAGGATTAAATATACCTCTAGTGGCTGTCCTACAGACGCGATATTTACCACAGAGGGTTAAATACACCTCTAATGGCGGTCATACTGACGTGATATTTACCACAAAGGGTTAAATACACCTCTAATGGCGGTCGTACTGACGTGATATTTACCACAAAGGGTTAAATTCACATCCAGTGGCTGTCATACTGACGTGATATTTACCACAAAGGGTTAAATACACCTCCAGTGGCTGTCATAATGACACAATATTTACCACAAAGGGTTAAATACACCTCTAGTGGCGGTCATACTGACGTAATATTTACCACAAAGGGTTAAATACACCTCCAGTGGCGGTCATACTGACGTAATATTTACCACAAAGGGTTAAATACACCTCTAGTGGCAGTCATACTGACGCGATATTTACCGCAAAGGGTTAACTACACCTCTAATAGCTGTCCTACAGACGTGATATTTACCACAGAGGGTTAAATACACCTCCAGTGGCGGTCATACTGACATAATATTTACCACAAAGGGTTAAATACACTTCCAGTGGCTGTCATACTGATGCAATATTTACCACAAAGGGTTAAATACACCTCTAGTGGCGGTCATACTGACGCGATATTTACTGCAAAGGGTTAAATACACCTCTAATGGCTGTCATACTGACGTGATATTTACCACGAAGGGTTAAATACACCTCTAGTGGCGGTCATACTGACGCGATATTTACTGCAAAGGGTTAAATACACCTCTAATGGCTGTCATACTGACTGATGTGATATTTACCACGAAGGGTTAAATACACCTCTAGTGGCGGTCATACTGACGCGATATTTACCGCAAAGGGTTAAATACACCTCTAATGGCTGTCATACTGACGTGATATTTACCACGAAGGGTTAAATACACCTCAAGTGGCGGTAATACTGAGGCGCTTCTGCTCCGCTGACTGGGTAAAACGTGGCAGCTCGTAGGAAAGCATTGAATTTAATATTTTCCTATGAGATGCTTTGGATATGCGTGTAATGAAGTAAGCCATGCCTCTTTGATGACGCTGCGGGAGGCGGAGATGTGATAAGCGCCAAGGGAATTTGCTGAGGGAATATTTGTGCTGGTAAAATCTGTATTGTGTTAATTTTATGGGAAAATGGGGAGGGGGACCTGTATATAACTAAGGACAGGAGTTTGTATTCCTATATTATTCCTTTAATGAGCCCATTCCTGCAGCATGTGAATGCTACATATTGCAAAGCATCACTTTTAATTTGATCAGCATCTTAAATAAGGAAAATATGTCCCAAATGTCAGTGGGACAGTGTGCCAGGACACTCCTGGTACCATAACCATTGAAGCAGGGTACAGTGGTTATGGTACTTGGGATGTTTCCTCCATTTTAGAGATTTGGTTTTCAGTTTATTGTTTGAATCTAGACTTGGTTAGGGTTATAACTAGGATATTTATCCCCCTAACAGGAAATTGGAGTGAACTGAAAAACAGACGGCAAACCATAGGCCACAGTAGCTGATTTGGGGCAACTCCAGTATTGTATTTTGGCCTAAATGTTACAATTCACCAATAGGCACAGTTTATTAAACAAACAGTGAATTTTGTGGAATTTATCACAGAACACAATGGATTTGGGAGAATTGTTCCTAATTGGCCTAAAACGTACAAACTCCTGACAATTCGGTTTTCCAATTAACCATGTAAAATGCTTAGGTGACTAAACACCGAACAAACGGAAATCAAAACTGCAAACACTCTCCAACTTAATGTATGTATTCAGCCTAAAAGTTAGCCTGAATTTTGCAACACAGGGGTGGGGAGAACAGTTAGCTGAAAATAATGTAAAAAACTGAGAACAGGGGCAGTGTGATTTACTGAAATTAGGATTTTCAGCTCAAAGAAATTCTGAAATCTAAGGCAAGACTAGCTCAATTGGAAATAAGTAATTTACCCTTCCAGTTCGGCTATTTTGGGTGAAAATTTTAAATTCACTTTGAATTCCGAACAATTTTAATTTTACCTAATAACCTTGTATTACTTCAACAGATAAAGGTGTGTGATCGAGGGAAAAGGCCTCACCCCCATCTTTCATGTGAGCAGAAATGTGTTTATTATCAGATCCCTAATGATTTATTGAACACACATTCATTCTGCTCATAGTTCTCTCGATCACACAACAGTGGGACTCAGCCATGCTGCATCGAGAGGGCAATGTGAGCGCATGTTTAAATGCAATTACATTGTACTATGAGTGAACACCAGGCGTTATGTATGAAGAGGATAGCTCACAGTATTCAAGGCCCTGACACGCACCATCGCTTTACAGGCAGCACTAAGAAACACCCTTCAGTATGTAGAAACCTTATGCTACACATTTTGTGGCCATATTTACCCGTTTACGCTATTGGGCAATATAGAAAACGCAGCCCTGCAGAATGGAGAATTTAAATGCTGCAGGAAGGAAAACAATTTATTAATCAACCACACATCCCAAAGGAACTGCCTTTTAACATTAATTAGGTTTCAACTATTACTGGTCTTGGCGCCACTCACTCCAGCACCGCCAAATCCAGTGCATAGGCAGCAAACATTGGTGAGAATATATATATTTAATATTATATAGACAATAGAATTTCTGAATAAAAGAGAGCCCAGTCCTTAAGCTGACATTTGCAGCAGTGTATACCAGAGTCAGTAATCCATGGTGTGTGGTTGATTGCAAGCCTTTGTACAAAGGATTCTTGGCAGTGCTTGGAAACGATGAAGGCCCATGTACAAACATGATCTCTATCTGTATTAAATGAAGTGGTCTGGGTGCCAGGTCCCTCTAGTTGTAACCCTGCAGGTGAAAACAGAGCAGTTTAACAGAAATTGCTATGTTTCACTGAGGGTTAATCCAGCCTCTAGTGGCTGTCTCACTGACGGGTTTTAACCCCTTCAGCCCAGCGGGAGTGGGACCCTGAGGGTGGGGGGGACCTAATGACCCTATAATGAGTTTAATTTCCTGGCACTATAGTGGTCCTTTAATTTGATCACTATTAACCGAGATCACACAGGAGGTACGTGAATTCTATACACTCCTGGGCAGCCCCTTCAAACGTTAACCTACAGAATTCATATGGATCACTCAGCAGATGATAATTATCCACAGCAATTTCATTTTATATTGGAGAGTGTTGGAATAAATGTAACCTCAGAGCTCCTACTGAGACGAGCTGGGATCGCTGGGTTTTCCTTTTTTTTTCTTGGGCCTCCAATTAGAAGAAACAAAAATGGTTGAAGCTGTTTCTATGTTTTAGTCTGGGCAGGGTGGCCGTGTGGTCCTTGGTATGCTACAAGACGGATGTCGTTAAAGGGTTACTCAAAACACCATGAACACTTCAGTTCCACCAAAAGTGGTCAATGTGGTAGCTTGAAACACTGCACATCCTGGTAAATATCACGTCAGTATGACCGCCACTAGAGGTGTATTTAACCCTTCGTAGTAAATATCGCGTCAGTGTGACCGCCACTAGAGGTGTATTTAACCCTTCGTAGTAAATATAACGTCAGTATGACCACCACTAGAGGTGTATTTAACCCTTCGTGGTAAATATCACGTCAGTATGACCGCCACTAGAGGTGTATTTAACCCTTCGTAGTAAATATCACGTCAGTATGACCGCCACTAGAGGTGTATTTAACCCTTCGTAGTAAATATAATGTCAGTATGACCGCCACTAGAGGTGTATTTAACCCTTCGTAGTAAATATCACGTCAGTATGACCGCCACTAGAGGTGTATTTAACCCTTCGTAGTAAATATCACGTCAGTGTGACCGCCACTAGAGGTGTATTTAACCCTTCGTAGTAAATATCGCGTCAGTATGACTGCCACTAGAGGTGTATTTAACCCTTTGTGGTAAATATCACAGCAGTATGACCGCCACTAGAGGTGTATTTAACCCTTCGTAGTAAATATCGCGTCAGTGTGACCGCCACTAGAGGTGTATTTAACCCTTCGTAGTAAATATCGCGTCAGTGTGACTGCCACTAGAGGTGTATTTAACCCTTCGTGGTAAATATCACGTCAGTATGACAGCCATTAGATATTTGTAACTGTGTGCAATGGGCTAGTTGCACACGTGACATTGGCAGTCCAGAAATCTGTTCTGCCTTGTATGTTGTCAATTCTGTGCATATTTTAGTTCTGTCAGCACACGCTGGAAGCTACCGATCCCCTCCTGCCTCCCATATTATATACACTGTCCCCCTATATTATAGTGACACCCTTCATATTATATACACTGTCCCCCTATATTATAATGACACCTCCCATATTATATACACTGTCCCCCTATATTATATACACTGTACCTCTATATTATCGTGACACCCTCAGCCCCCCCATATTATATACACTGTCTCCCAATATTTTAGTGACTTCCCCAGACCCCATATTATATACACACTATCCCCCTATATTAAAGTGACACCCACTATCCCCCATATTATATACACTGTCCCCCTATATTATAGTGAACCCTAGCCCCCCCATATTATATACACTGTCCTCCTATATTATAGTGACACCTCTAGCCCCCCATATTATATACACTGTCTCCCTATATTATAGCGACATCCCCGTCCCCCATATTATATACAGTGTACCCCCCACTGTACACCCCATATTATATAGTGCCCCCTATATTATATACATTATCCCCTCATATTATATACACTGACCCCCCCATATTATATACAGTGCCCCCTATATTATATACACCATCCCCCATATTATATAGAATGCCCCCATATTATAAACACTGTCAAAACCCATATTATATACACTGTCCCCCCATATTATAAAGTCATGTCCCCCATATTATATTCACTGTCCCCCCATATTATATACATTGTCTTACCCCATATTATAAACAGTGTCCCCCCATATTGTATACACTGTCTCCCTATATTATAGTAACATCCCCAGCCCCCCATATTATAAAGTCATGCCCCCATATTATATACACTGTACCCCCATACCCCTCTAGCATGTAAGCTCATTGAGCAGGGCCCTCAACCCCTCTGTTCCTGTGTGTCCAACTTGTCTGGTTACAACTACATGTCTGTTCGTCCACCCATTGTAAAGCGCTACGGAAATTGACGGCGCTCTATAAATATCATAATAACAATAATAATATTATAAAGTCATGCCCCCAATATTAAATACACTGTCCCCCCTATATTATAAAGTCATGCCCCCCATATTATATACACTGCTCCCCCCATAATATATACA